>CAXKVX010000302.1:0-600000 GCA_964058865.1 Eleocharis quinqueflora | reverse complement strand
TAGTGTCAATCTTCCCAGACTTGCCGATAAAGACCAAAAGGTGGTTAAGGGTTCCAACTGAAATTGTTGAGAGAGCCAGCTCCGTATGTTCAATCATTGTACAAGCAGTTTTCCAATCTCTCAAGCTGAGAACAAAAAAGGAATAAAAGGGATAAAATTCATAATAGAAGTGCAGAAAAATTTGGACAGGACAAATGCTGGAAAGGTGATGAAGAGTATGGCAAATAGGCAATTAAAAAAACATATATCAAGCGAACTGCAGTATTAAGATGCCAAAATTTAAAGTACTGTGAATATATTATTGAGGTTTTTGAATATGCCAGCCAATGTTTTATTTTGTCTGTACATAAAACCCAAAATTCTGATTGTTGTAACTAGTGGTGCAAATGAGCCAAGCTCAAGCGAGCTGGGTCGAACTCGAACTCTTCTCAGTACGTAAAGAGCTGGCTCGGCTCATTACTACATGTGCTCACGAGCTGAGACTCTCAACTCGAGTTTGTCTCGTTAAGACTCGAGCTAACTAGAGCTGGCTCTTTGGCCCGTGTATATCTTGTATGAGGATAATATGTCAACTAATAGCTCGTCTGGTTCAAAGTTATAATTTGTTTGTCGCTTGTTTGCAAGAAAAATGACAAAATAGTTTAAGAAAACATAATAAAACTATAAAATCGTAAAAATTCTCTGCGGTGAAGATCTATTTACAATGATGATTACTAGCTCGACGGTCAGATTAACTCGTTAAAAATTTCTATAACTTACACGAGCCGAGCTGGTCATAGCTCGAGATAGGCTCGTTTATTAACGAGTTGGCAAGCTCGTCTCGTTAACAACTCGAGCTGTTAACGAACGAGTTGTTAGCAAGTCGAACACGAGCAAGTCACGAATATTTTGTCCATCCCTAGTTGTAACTGGACCTCATAATTCTTGGAGAAGTTGCACTATGTTAAAATTTGATATAATTACCCCTCCAATAATGTGCTCCATATTCTCTTAAATGGTTTGCAAACTCTGAAGTAAAAAAAAGATCAGCAGTTGAAATTTAGGTTTTGAGCCAGCCAACTGGCAATGAAAATTTTCATATTAAGAGATCGTGTTTAGGTACTTTAGACACTTCTTACCCCTACCAACAAAATTAAGGGTCATATTCCAGTACCAAGAAAAAAGAAACCTAAATGGAAACATTAGAAATGATTGGTTTTACACAGAAACTTACAAAGTTACTGTAAGTTATGGTTCGCAGAATGGGACAACATTTTATTTAACGGCAAAAACTTGGATACTCAAAAAGATGGGTACGCTGGATACTTCAATCCATCTGGATCCTTCAATTCATCAAGATTGGTGAAAAATGATTCAATTTAACTTTTACTGCATTTCCCAATAAACCACTTTTTACCAATCTCGATGAATTGAACAGTCTTACCCATCTTTTGGAGTACCCAAGTTTTTGCCTTATTTAACACCTCAAAACATAAATTAACTAAAATATTCCAGGAAACAACAGGGATTCAGTACTCACAGGCTACATGCAGTTAAGATCTCAAATATGCTGCTACTATTTAGTGGAATTTGTTTCTCACTCATGAAGTCTACCAACTGAAGAACCCTTTTGTGTTGAGACCCCACATTCAAAGCCCTCATCAGTGAGGAGCACACAATAGGGTCTGGTTTGATTCCCTCTGCCTCCATCCCTTCGAAAAGACTCCATGCATTCTCCCATTTTCCTTATCGTCAAGAGGAAAACTTTGACATTTTAGTATAAATTTGGGATTTGATATCAAAAAGTTAGAATACATACAAGGACTCAACAAACCAAACCCAACATTTTTCTTAGTTATTTGCAGAAACCACCCCAAGTACAAAGACAGCAAGAGTTTCTTATGCAACAAACCAAACCCAAAAAGTTCTTAGTTATTTGCAGAAACCACCCAACCATGGAAATCAAAATTGAGCAAAAAATGATTTTACTATGCTTAATTTCGGTATTTCAAATTAATTAAACCTACTGAGCATATAAGGTGCACGGCAACTTGGAAGTGACAATTGACAACCTCAACTTGTACTTGAGAAGGAAAGGAGAAAGCAACTGTTAATGGAAAATACTTTTTCAATGCAATTTATATAACATAGGGTCTCACCATCAAAGAATCCTATAATAGTTATTGGGTTATTTCTGTTTGCAAATGGGATAAGTGTTGTGTCACGCAAGCAACAGACTAGGTATTATTTCAAAAGGATGTAACAATTATAGATGACTGCAACACCAAAACCAAAATATAATCAACTGTTTGCAACTTTTTTTCTGCAAAGATATCAAGTAATTAAATTGCCATTTTTCACTGTTCTAAAAAGTAAAAACATAGTACCTTGTACACAATAAGCATGCATCATAGCAGTGTATGTTATGACATCAAGACCACAACCAGAATCCTTCATGGAAGAGAAAATTGACTCTGCCTCTTCTAGTTTTCCCTGAAAAGAAAACTCAGAACTTCAAAAAATTCTTCTATGTCATCCAAGTTCTTGTTCAAATAAAATAAATAAATAAAAACAACCAAGCAAACCATTACCTGTTTGCTGTATGCACTAATCAAGGATGAATAAATCTCCTTTGACAAAGGAAGACCCAAATCCTTCATTTCATCAACAAATTTTAGAGACTGCTCATATTTTCCCAATTTATATGCTCCATTTATCAAAATGTTAAAAGTTGTAGGATCAGGTTTTTTACCCTTCTCTCTCATAGAGTAATATAACTGTACAGCTTTCTCAAACTCCCCTACAGTCATATAACTGCCAATAGCTGAATTATATGCAATTGTGTTCAATTCAACTCCACGGACCCGAGCAGCAGAAAGAATAGATTCTATCTTGACTAATTCACCACACCTACCACAAGATGCCAAAAGGGTACCAAAAGAAACTACATCTGGTTCAATACCTTCTCTCTCCATTTCACGCAGAACCTCAACTGCATCTGTTAACATCCCATTAGCCCCATAAGCATCAATTAGGGCATTATAGCAAACTCTATTAGGCTTAATTTTTTCCTTTTTTATAATGTCAAAGGTCTCTCTAGCTTTCTCAGGCTGTCCTGACCGTCCATATGCATTAAGTAATGAGGTGTATGACACTATATCAGGTCTCAACCCGTTCCTTTTGATTAAATTAAATACTTTTAGTGCCTCAACATGCATTCCATGAGAAGCATATGCACCAAGAAGTGTATTATAAGACACAATATTATGTTTGAGCCCTTCGGCTTGCATCATATTAAATACTTTCTCGCAATTCTCAACTTGACCGCAGATTGAATAAGCATGCATAATACTACTGTAGGTCACCACATCAGGTCTATTTTTTGACCCGGTTTCCTTCATTGAATTGAATAGGTCCACTGCTTTTTCGTATTGCCCCAGCTTGACCAGGCAGTGGATAACAATGCTGAGGGTAAAATGGTCATAATGGATATTTCTTTCTTTCATCAAGTTGAAATATGCCAGGGCTCGAGTGTGTTCGTTTCCCCTTTTGAAAGCAGATAATATAGTATTATGAGTAATTAAGTCAGGACCAATTCCATTTTCAGTCATTTGCTTGCTTATTTCCAGAGCTTTCTTCCAGTGTCCAACAATTGCACATGCATTTATTATAGTGTTGTATGTAGTCCGGCTTGGAGGTATCTGAATGAAGATAGCATAAAAAAAATCATTTTAATCAGATGTGATGGTGTAAGGTTGATATAAAAGGGGAATTAAAACTAGATAGAACGGGAAAAAAAGATAGTCGATGTATGTATGGTTAATTACCAAACAGTCACTGGTCTGGTATGATGTACCCACCCAACAGTTTTCTTTATTGTTCTCCTTTTATCTACTAGGGTAGTCAGGCTGGATTAGGTCAACTTTCAGTGCAGTCAGTTGTTACAACACTCTACGATTCTGCCGGTAGCAAGACTTTGATGGAACAGGAGTTACAAAACCAGGGTTTGAGAGTGCCTTACAGCAGCCCGAAGCATGTCATCCATTATATTCAGGGCCCACCTCCATTGACCTGCCCGAGCATGAGCATGCACAAGTGCATTGTATGTTTCAGCATCAGGCTTACACCTAGGGAGAGCATTACATACCATTAGTGGGAAGACCAGAGACAAACACGAAACTTGACCAAAGATGACACAAAACTCTTTTAAGTTTTGTATCTGCATTTTAAATATGTTGTTCCCAGCTCCCTACCAAAAATAAGCACACGATACTGAAAGGTTCCATTGTTTCCTTGCTTTAAGAGAAAAAAAATGAATATAATTGCGAAATAAGTTGGAATTATGGTTGATACCTTCTGACAAAACACCCAGAGAGTGCCAGCACAATATGCAAAAGGTACCTCATTTTTTAATTAGACACAAAACAGAGAAGCCTCAACATTTATTTAGTTTTTTACATCTAACCCTTGACATATCTCAGTTCAATCTTAATTTAGCATCCTGATTTGAAACAAAAAGAGGGAAGGAAGGCCTAGAAAAGACAGAATGAAATGAAAAATGTTAATAAGTTGGTCAGACAGGTACTATACCATGCCAATGACAGACACAAATATATACTCCAATTTAGTATTGTCAATTCTACACAAGACCAACTAGTTTTTTTTTTTTTTTTTATATGTACAACAAGTCAACAACCAAACACCAAAATAACTGGATCGAAATACAAATATCACTCACAAAAATTAACTTGGTAAGTTGACTAAGTTCTAAGATAGAACTATGTATCTGAGACGTCAGAATCATCTAGATAACAACAAAATAAATGATAACCCCAAGCTGTGATATCCATACCTAAACTCTTGCATTTCAAAAAATAAACCACGTGCTTGATCCATGTGATTATGTCTCGCGTGTAATCTTATCATCATGACATATATGTCCTTGTTTGCACAATAATTCTTTTGGTTTTTCATCCATTTGAATACATTCGTAGCATGTCCAATGGATCCAGTACGTGTTATTTCCTGAAAGTAATAAAAAATAATCAATCAATTGATATTTAGAGAAGGAAACACGATCACACCAGAAATTATAATAATTTTTGTTAAAGCTACTAATTTAGTATGAAGGTTTCCTAAGAAGAAACTTTAAATATAGCGAATGCACCAGGCATTTAATCTAATATGATAACCTTACAGAAATAGTATAACACAGAAGTTTGATTGCTTTCAAATGTTACAGCCAATAGAGGGTCTCTAGGATAACAGCAGTATGGAGTCCTTATTTCCATCCAACAGAGAAAAGTACAACTAATTACGGCCAAAAGAGAAAAATGGGGATTGATGATCTAGCCTTGAATATGACATTCCGCGCAAGCTCCAATTCATCAGAAAACCAACAATTAATACAATAAACAATAGGAGTACTAGTAGTATGATTTCTTTCATCATAATACCCTGATAAGATAAAAAGAAATTTCACCTCCCAAAACCAGCATTTTAGAGTTAATTTCAAGTTTTGGAAACAGAAAGATATAAAACACTTCCTTCCGAAATTCTTTTCCAAAGCAAACCATTACTTGCAAAATCGCTCTAAGAAAAGAGTAGCCAATTTATAGACATTATCAAACAAACACCTTCATAAGAAGAGCGAAATTCCTTCTCATGAATCGACCGGACCAACAATTAAGAACACCGTCGACTTCTTCCCAGGAATTTAGCTTCATGACACGCCTTGCCACCTCCGACACCGACCAATCGCGCTGTTGCCGCCTCGCCTCAACTCTCACCCGATACTTAGCCGGGATCTCATCATTTCCGACTCCTTTAACCTCGCTGGAGACGACATGATTTCCCTTGTCATAGTCGACTGAGACCAGCACCTTCTTCTCCTCCCATGGCGCAGGGGTTTGGGCATCGCGTTTGGGTTTTCCCTTGCTCGATGGGAGTCGGATTACGCGAGGAGGTGGAGAGTTGGAGGAGCTTGGCGGAGGCAACGTGGTGTTAGACTGCACGAACGAAGCCATGGATGGAGAGAGAGAGAGAGCGAACGAGCCAGCGAGCTAACGGATAGAGGATATTTAGAGGATATTATTGGGGAAATTGTGTTTTTGCCAACCCAAAACAAGGATTTTGTGTTTTTGCCACCCAAAAACCTCTTCTTCCTAAAATACCACCTAAAAATACTATTAGTTTTTGTTTTTCACTAATCTCCTTGTTACAATTTCTGGGGGAAAAAAAATCATTTTTTTAAATAAATTGGCGAAACTACCCTGACCCTGATAACCTACTGTTTATGTTGTTTTTTCTGTGGATATATTTTTCTGTTGTTTTCTGGTACAACGCATGTTCTCTGCTGTTTTATTTTTTGCTATTTTGGAGTGTACTAGAAATGGTTAGGATGACTGTGATTTGCAAGTAATTAACTGGTAAGCTGTCACTGAGTTATAGCAAGCTGGATGGTTATGTTTTAATTTTGATGTACTAGTTAGTTTTGTGTACTGGGTTGTTTTGTTGTTATGCAAGAATTATGTGTACTAAGTCGTTATGCTGTTATGAAAGGATTAAGTTTTAATCTAAGGTGTAATAACTTTTGAGCTAATATAGTAATACATCTTGTTTTAATCATTATATGGTTAATTTTGTCTTCAATATGTATAAATAAAATGATATTCATTTGTTTGCACATCTTTTCAGAATGCAAATAAGTTTGTTTTAAAATTAACAAATATTAAAATTATAGTCTCTATAGAAAGATATATATTTTTTAGAGACATTGCCTGAAAACAGTTAGTCAAATTCTAAAATTTCACTTTATAATGTCATTGGATGTTGAATTTGGTGACATCAATGTTGGTCAGATTCATCACTTGGATGTTGAATTTGGTGAGATCAACGTTGGTCAAATTCATCACTGAGGTTTAAAGTTCACTTTGAACTTCAGTTTCTATTGGACTCGAAGCTGATAAAACTAGTACTGGAAACTAGATTATCAGGGTCAGGGTAGTTTTGCCAATTTATTTAAAAAATGCTTTCTTTTTTTCCCAGAAATTGTAACAAAGATATTAGTGGTAAAAACATAAACTAATGGTGTTTTTAGGTGGTATTTTAGAAAGAAGAGGTTTTTGGGTGGCAAAAACACAATTTCCCCATATTTTCCATTATTCTGGCTTCTCCAGTGCTCTGCTAGGCCGAACATTTTGGGTTCTTTCTATTGTTAAATATAATGTAAGACGTAAATGATTTTTTTTGTTTTTGATGAAATACAACGTAAAAGAAAGTAATTCATTACATTCCGTTCAAATATTTCTTACGTCATTAAAATATATAAATTATATTTATATAAATTTGTAAATCATCGCATGTGTTAACATTTTTTAAATATCAAATATTTTGAAAAGTTGTAAATAATAAAATAATTAAAACATCAATTTTTTTGAACAGTAAAGTTACAAGTTATTAATTAAATAATGGAGATATAGTGCATTTTAGATTAAAGTGATTTACTTCTAATTTTTGCTGTAATTTTTTTTAAAAAATCATTTTTCATCGATTTCGGTAAGTTAAACAATCCAGATAGATCAAAGTGCTCAGTGTACTAATTTTTTCAAGTATTCAAATTTTTGCCTTTGAAATTTTATTTGTGACAAAATAAATGTTAGAAAGTTCTAGTGATATTATTTTCGATAGAATTATTTTTTGAACTGTACATTTTTTATGGATAATAACGTAAAATCATTTGTTTAACAAGAATTTTCCAACCGCGAAGATGTTTATTCCATGAATCCATGATAATAGCTACTTTACAATTCGCTGCACCATTTTACATACTCATAAAAGCCCACTATAGTTGGGCTTCGGATCCGTATTCGCTGCCATTATTTCTCTGTCATAATTCGTTGTCATTGAATCTGAGTTGCTGCATTTAATTTGGACGGCTGTGATTTGATTCAGGGGGTCCCATTATTTGTGGAATCCACTTGTCAGTGAGACAATGACAAATTTCTACCATCACAATAATAACAGCGGATATGAATTCGTTGGGCTTCACAGGCCTAACTAAGTTTCAATTAGAAAGTCTTGTGTTCTTGACTACTTTTTATTTCTCGAATTTTTTTATTATAATTGTCGGATTAAAGATCAAGCTCTATTTTCCGCTGAGAAAAAAATGCTGATAGATTCCCCCCATAGTACTGTACATTTCGTTTTTTAATTAAAAAAATATATACTATGCAACTGAAAGAAGAATATCCGCTACATTACTTTTTGTTGTTAAAAAGATTGATTCAGGTTTACTTTCTTCCTTTCTTAAAATGTTGTTATTTTGATTCGAAGGATATAAATGCCTAGCTTTCGTATACTTCTATTAGCAAACATTCAAATAAACTAATGTTGACCGACACGTCAAATTCAAATAAAATAAATGTCAATGTGTTTCTAGATGACCTAGACGAAATCACCCCTAACATGACAATAATGCGCATGATTGATTTGAAGTTGTGAAGTGTTCGTATTTAATATATGTCATGTTGAGAGTGTTCAAAAATACGTTTTAATTAATATTTAATAAAATTTGAATAAGAATAAGAATAACACCTGTTTTTTAGTAAAAGAAAGGACATAGCCCTCTCTTTCTAGGGTGCACTATACATTAATTTTATTTTGATTGCAAGCGCACAATAAATGAAGTATAGTAAATAGGAGCGGAATCGGATCTTCTATGTTAATACACTTAAATATATTTGCTCGCTACATAAATCAATATAAAAACTTGTCTCCTACAGTAAAAGCGTTGTTTGAGTATAATTTTTTTGTTTGTCGCGATTCGAATCCGACAGTCTGAATCATACCAACTGTCAATATAAAAAATAATGTACTATAGAAGATTTGGATTCAATAAGAGCGTCGTGTCTTGAGAAAAAATAAATAAAATATATAATCTAATCTTGTTCAACAATCAAAACCAAACAATTCTATGTAGGTTTAAAATTAAATTAAACAAAATTAATGGAAGAGCTCAACTTTATTTTATTCATGTGAATAAAAGTCATTACAATTGGAGGTCCAGAAACACAACATATTATAACTAACAATAAAAGATCATTTGTTAAATAATAATGATAATAAATAAATTATTTTAAGAAAAATGAAAATAAAAAAGTTTTAACAATGCATGGTGGTAACTCATTTGATTACGATGAATAAAAAAACTCATTTAATATTAGAATTAATGACAGTAAATTATGACTGCCGTTGATTCTAAACGTAGAATCGTAGATTAGAGCTCTTAAAAAAGATGCTAAGAGTTACAAATTCTAGCTGTTATGACGTTGGACTAAATATTCATGAAAATATAAAATCATAATATAATTAATATTAGATATAGATTCGCACTCCGCCACGAAGAAAAAAAATCGACGACATAAAAAAAAGAATTCACGGCAGCCAAAAAAATTTCGACGGAGAAAAAGCCCATCACAGTTTTGCCATGCGGTAATTCGTATGTTTTTGTTTTCTTTGATTAACATTCTTTGGTCACAGTTTTCTAATACTTTTCCAATATTCTGATCGGAATTTCAAGATTCTAAATTTCTGATCGGAATTTCAAGATTTGCCATTGGGCTTCAATCTCAGCCCATGGATCCTCGCGAGTATGCTAGATTATCTAAGCTCATTCGGGACTATGGCACCGACTCCACCGCTCGGAAAGTTTCGTTTGCTGATATGCTCAAGAAGGGTCCCACCAACAGAGATACAATGGACAATAAGGGAAGAGGTCGTAATGGAGGTGTTCGTTGGCCTCACCGCTTTCAGCCACGAACAAATTCTGTCAGAAATGTTTCTAGTGTCTCGCGAGTGAGAATTGCTCCCAAATTCTCAAGAGACAAACTCTCGGGAAATTCAAGTAAAGATAAGAGACGATGCTTTAGATGTGGTGAGCGAGGGCATCTTGCAATGATTTGTCGGAACCCTGAGATTTGCTTCAGCTGTGGAAAAACAGGTCATATAGCGACAGCTTGCACAAAACCTCATCATCAGTCCTATTCTCACAGAAAAGATTTACCAAGTCCTCCTCTTACCTCGCAAGAATTCCCTTCTCTTCTTCAATCGACAAATCAAGAACCTGCTCTCGCTCAATCTCAACACCAGATTCACCTCTCGGAGCCATCAATTATGGCGTATGTCTACCCTCTAGAGCTCGGTGGATCTGAGTATGAAAAACTTCATGCTTCCCTCAACCATAGCTTTATCATCCAAGCTCCAGAAGGGATTGGATTAGCTGACATCAAAGGAGGACTTCAGCTATCTCACCAGTCGATAGGCCATTGGTCAGTGGGACTGTTAGGTAATCAACGATTTTTTATTGAAGGACCTCCCTCATGGGTTCAAAAAATCAAAGCTTTAGGGGTATGTGAATTGGGGCCATTTTCCTTTGCAGTAATCTCGAATTTTGCTGAATTATTTCCAAAACTAAAAACAACCAGAAAATGGATTAGGCTTCATAATTTGGCATTTGACATGAGGAGTTTGGGTACTCTAGATGCCATTGTAAGTCATTTTGGCACATTAGTAGATTGGGATCAAAATACCTTTGATGGTACTGATCTTAGATGGGCAAGGGTTTTAGTGGATATTGGAGATATTAGCATGATTCCTCCACATCTATTCTTCAAACTCAATAGACCAAACAACAGGGTTGAGCTGATAAAAATAAGGGTAGAATTGGAAACAGAAAAATCTGCCCCTACTGTAACTTGGACAACACAAGATGTAGTCAGAGCCAGAGATAAATTGCAAGCTCAACTGGATGCTAGAACCAAAATAGCTAAGTATGGAGGAATGAACCAACCTCAGCAAAGGCCTTCCAATTTTGCCCATGCCTCTCTGAACATCAATGAAGCCTCTTCACACAACTCTTTTAGCTCTCTAGACACTCCTCTCACCTTCATTCCAAACAACCCCTCACAAGTCAGACATAAACCGCCTCAGCCTGAATCCCTTTCAAGTGACCCTCATCCAAAAGAGATAACCAAAAAGATCGTCAAAGGGAAAAACAAAATTCAGATGAATGAATGGGACCTCTTACAAGCTGAGAACAAGTTACTCAGACAGGAGCTGAGAACTTTGAAGGAACAAGCAACCATAAGGGCTCTGACAACTCATGGGGATAACAGTAACTCACAGGAGAAGAAGCAGAAAATTGGTGCTAGCAACAACTTTCTGCAATTGGTTCATAAAAGACCCCCTAATGGTGCTGACTTGAGGAGAAATGAGCTGAAGCACAAAGGATTGCTTGCCACCTATGGTACAAATTTATTTTTTGCTTCCTTGTCTGAAGATACGATTGGTACTCTATTTTCAGAATTAGGAATTCAATTTTCAGATAAAGATGCACAACATACATATATTCAACATTTTAGACAAATTGAGCATAACAAACAAATTTCAATAATTGAGGATTTGATTGCTTTTCATAATGAAGCAATTCAGAATAGGAATTAGGGGTGATATATAAATCTTAGTATAAAAGGGACATATTCTGATAATGATCATAGTAAGTTTCAACATAAGAGGTTTAGGTAAAATAGAAAAAAGGAAATTATTAAAAGAATTAATAATTTCTGAGAAAATAGATATATTATGTGTACAAGAAACAAAAAAAGAAAACTTTGCAAATAGAACCCTGGGATATATCAATTCCAATTTTTTTTTGGTCATTTATTCCTGCAAGAGGATCAGCTGGGGGTCTATTATTAGGCTTTAATATGGACAAAATAACTGCTGTCAACTGGATAAAAGGAATTCATTCTCTTACAGTGATAGCTTATAACAAAATAGATAACAAACTATTTGCTTGCACAAATGTTTATGGCCCTACGATTAATGCACACAGAGACATGTTCTGGAAGGAATTAGAATTTTTAAACAATATAATTGAAATGCCATGGGTTATCACAGGTGATTTCAATGTAATTAGAAATAGACAGGAAAAAAATAGGTGTATCTTTTGATCAAAGAAATATGGAGGCTTTTAATGATTGGATAGATAACTCATACCTAATTGAATATAAATGCAATAACAAGAAATTTACTTGGGCAAGAGGTGGTGTAAGTAAACAACAAGCTTGTTTAGATAGGTTTCTTGTGAATATTGAATGGAACACTTTATATTCAAATACTAGAGTTAATGCACTAACAAAACAACTCTCTGATCATAATCCCATATGTATGAGATATGGTCAGAATGAAAAATCTAAACATTATAATTTTAAATTTGAAAAATCATGGATTCACATAGAAGGTTTTGAACAACTAATTGCTGACTGGTGGTCTCACATGGTTTTGGGTATCAATAAAGCTCATGATTGGCAATTGAAAATAGTTAGTTTAAGACAAAAATTAAGAGGTTGGAGTGCTAACATTAGAAAGGAATCAAAACAACAGAAAATTTCTCTACAAAGAACAATACATGATTATGAGTTACTATCTGAAAACAGAAAGTTAGATGCTGAAGAATTACAAACTTTTCTATCAGTTAAGGGAGAGTTAAGTGAATTACACAAAATAAAAGCTGTGTATTGGCATCAAAGAGCAAAGCAAAACTGGCTTAAAGAAGGGGATGCAAACACTGCATACTTTCACAAGATAGTTTCATATCAAGCTTCTAAAAATAATATTAATTCATTAATCATAGCTAATGAAATCATCACTGATGAAAACATTATAAAAAAACATGCATTTGAACATTTTAGAGACATGTTAGGAACTGTTAATCCCATTCAAGCATCTCTTGATGCAAGCATTTGGGAAGAACATGAAAAAGTGACAATTGAGGAAAACATATTACTAACAGCACCATTTACAATGGAGGAAATTAAAAATGCAATTTTTGAAATGAAACCTGACAAGGCACCAGGCCCAGATGGAATTCCAATATTATTTTATCAAAAATTTTGGGATATTCTCAAATATGATATATTAAGTATGTTTGAGGAATTTCATAACAATAATTTTGATTTTTCAAAACTATATTAGAGCCACCATATGTTTAATACCAAAGGTACAAGGTGCAGATACTATAACTAAATTTAGGCCAATTAGTTTATTAAATTGCTCATATAAAATATTTACCAAAGTGCTAGCCAACAGATTATACCCTATCTTAAACAGATTAATTGGTTCTAACCAAAGTGCTTTTCTAAAGGGGAGGTACATTATGGATAATATAATAACTGCACATGAGATCTTAGATTCAGTGAATCAACATAAGGAACAAGGACTATTGATAAAATTACATTTTGAGAAAGCCTTTGACCAATTAAATTGGGATTATTTATTTGAAATTTTAAAGCAAAGAGGATTTGATGAGTTATGGGTGAACTGGATTAAAGCTACACTAATTAAGGGACATAGTTCAGTAATAATTAATGGGCAAAATGGAGCCTATTTTGAATGTAAAAAAGGTGTTAGACAAGGGGATCCTTTATCCCCATACCTATTTATATTTGCAGTTGAAGGTTTAAATAAAATATTAACAAAGGGGATTGACAAGGGACACTATACAGGATTAGGACCTACACTAAATAACAATAGGAAAATATTACATCTACAGTATGCAGACGATACACTGTTATTTATTAAGGTAGATTACCATATGGTTGCAAAATTGAAATGGTCACTACAAGTATTTGAAAATATCTCTGGATTGAAAATTAATTTCAATAAAACAGAAATGGTACCCCTAAATATTCCTGCACATTTAAGTCAATTTTATGTAGACATGTTAGGTTGCAAAGAGGGTTCATTACCATTGAAATACTTAGGATTGAATCTGCATTGGAAAAAACCATCTAAAAATGATTGGAGGAAATTGATAGAAAAAATTAAAAATCAATTACCTAGATGGCAAGGGAAGTTGTTATTCCTGGGTGGGAGGCTTGTATTATTAAATTCAGTACTCTCTTCTATTCCTCTTTATTATATTGCCATATATCCTGTACCTATATGGGTTATAAAACAATTAGATAGGATAAGAAAACATTTCTTATGGTCTGGAACTGAGTTAAAGGGTAAAAGAAAAATTCACTTAGTTAAATGGGAACAACTTTGTAGAAAAAAAGAGTTTGGTGGATGGGGCATACTTAACCTAACTCACATGAATACTGCACTACTTGGTAAATGGGCATGGCTTTTCCATTATCAACCTTATAAAAGTGTATGGAAAGAAATTATATCACTTAAATACAATAATAATTTTACTAAATATGCTTCAGCATTTTGGAAGGGGATATCACAAGTACAACATCTAGTTCAGATTGGTAATAGGAGAATAGTGGGCAATGGGAAAACAATCAATTTCTGGAGAGACACTTGGATAAACAACTGCCCTTTACACCTTCAATTTCCATTAGTATTTGAAAAAGCTAAGTCAGATAAATTAACTCTATTTCAAGTTTGGAATCAGGGAAATATTAAATTACACTTAACAAGGGGTATGAGTAGAGGAATGCAAATTCAAAAAAGGGAGCTAATTAATATGCTGAATGGAATTACTTTCACACATGATGAAGATTCTTCTATTTGGAATTTAGAATCAAATGGCATATATTCTGTCAAATCATTATATGAATTCTTAAATTTTGGAGGAGTTAGATTCCAACTACAACACACAATTTGGGTTTTAAAAATTCCAATGAAGTTCAAATTATTTTTGTCGTTAGCTCTAAATAATAAAATTTTAACTAAAGACAATTTACTTAAAAGGGGATGGATTGGAAATGCTTCATGTAATTTTTGTGGACAAATTGAAACAACAACTCACTTATTTCTATGCTGTCCTATTAGCTGCAATTTCTGGCAAAAAATTCAATATCATATACCAGAGAGTTTTCACTTTGACTTAAGTTCATTATAAAACTTGTGGAATTCATTTACAATTTTAAATAATTAGGATTTGCAGCACTGGGGTATTTTATTAGCAGCTGCTATTTGGGTAATTTGGAAAGATAGAAATAATATAATTTTTGAAAATGGACAAATTAGATCTACACACACAATTTATAACTCTATTTTACATTTATATTCATATTGGACAGGTGGCTCTAGTAAAGTGGCTCACCTCTTTAATAATCAAGCAAGATCAGAAATTCAGGTACATAACATACAAAGGATGGCTAGTGGTCAGGAGTTGGACTCTTCCACAGATGAGGATTTGCTTGGTGATGAAAATGCATCAAATGCAGGCATTTGAGTGGTGGTTTTGAGGAAATTGACTCACTCATAGTAACTAATGTAGTTGGAATAAAATCTGATTTTGTATGGGTTTACAAATCAGCAAAATGTAATAGGAGTGAGGAGTTGGTTTTTTGCTTTTGAGAACCTTTTTTCTATTTTTTAGGTACAGATCTTATGTACCGAGACATTTTGTACTGTGCCTCTGCAAAGAGGCTGATGGCTCATTTCGAGCACATTTACTATCTAAAAAAAAAGAAAAAGCCCATCACATGACATTCCCACTTCCCAGCTTTGTATTGCAGTACCGAGAAATAGTTATATATATAACGATTTTACCATAGCGATTTACTATAGCAAATTATTGTGAATTTTACAATAACGAAGATATCAAAGTTTTATATTAACTAGGTATAGGCTCGCGTTCCGCGTGAAGGAAGAAAAAAATTGATGACAACAAACAAAATTTTGAACGGTGAATTTACTGTAGCAATCTACTGTTATAAAACACTATATATTCTACAATACAGGAGATATCGAAGCTTTATATTAACTAGCTATAGTCTCGCGCTCCATGCGAAGGAACAAAATTTTGACGACAGAAAAAAAAAATCGACGACAAAAAAAAAATCCAGAAAAAATAAACAGAGAAATCACTATAGCAAACAATAAATTCATTTCTACTGTAGATTCTACCTTGCTCACAAAAGTTTACATTAGTTATTATAATTATATTATGTATCACTTGGATTGTTAATTGTTTGGAAAAAACTTAGGTGCTTCATTAGTTGAGTATACCTGCGTACTTCTACTAGTGGTGATTGATAAAATTGAATTTAGAGAATTGAAAAAGTAAAACTAGAGGTGTAAGTCCAATCCGACTAACCCGATTAACCCGACGGACCCGACAAATCTAACCCGAGAAAATGCGGGTTTCGATTTTTTATGGTCGGTTACGATTTTTATTTTGTCGCACTCGGCTTTTAATACGTGGGTACTGATTGTAGAATAAAACGTGAGTGAAACCCGACCCGACCTTTTATATTTAATTAGATAATTATACTGCTAGTAATAAAGTTTTTATTCGATTTTCGTCACAAACATACATGTATATTTTTTGTCGAACTTCTTAATTTTAATTTTTAGTACGAAGTGACGCCAATGTGTTATTTAAATTATTTTCAATTGTTACTTCTATTTTTTATCATTAAAAATTGTGTGAAATATTAAGTTTGTGAAACTCGCGAAATTCGTAAAATCCGACCGCCTAAATAAAATATGTATTCGATGATTTTTATTTTTGGTTGGTTGGTTACGGATTGAAAACACTACAATTCGAATAATATCTAACGAGTTGAAAAATTATACGAAACCCGACCAATCCGACCCATTTACGAGCTCCTAAGTAAAAATATTATATATTATTATAAAATAAAATATATGTGATTGACGAAATTAGATGTATTGTATATTTTGAAGTATTTGAGTCTTTGCCTAATTGTTTTGTATGCACAAAAAGCGCATCACATATTCACATGACAATCTCACTTCGCAGCTTCCCATAAAATTCGGTCAAAGCTGAAGGTTCCCGTGACACAACCAGCCAAAACGCTTCCGAAAATTCCTGGCACCTGTAAACCACCACCACCATGTAAAACACCGACTTCGTTCCTCGACTCTTTGCCAAAGAGAACAAAAGAATTAATATAAGAAAATACGGGTACTGCGTGTGGAGCCTATGACCTTATTCCGGGGACCCACTAAAAATTACCGGTGGGATCAGTACAGCAGTGACCTGTAACAGGAACCGCTTCACGATTTTGTAACAGAAGATTCAGTTACTATTACATGACCGCATGAATTTCCAGTTGTCCCCCTGGAAATCTTCGAAATTTAACAGATCCCCTTTGAAAAGAGTAAAGAACTAGACCTCAATTCTAATTTGGATTTCCCTTTTACCCCAAAAGACCAATTTGTTTAATTATTTTTTCTCTGTTTTCAATTGCATTCAAATCTCTCTCCGCCCAAATCTCCATTCCATCCATCCATCCCCAGGCCGCCGCATTGTTATCCAAATCGAGAAAATCAAAATGGGGTTCTGTTCCCAATAGAGAATAGGAGGTGAATTGGAGTCGGAGCGTGACGAGGGGAGATTGGAAGGGGGTAGAGCTCAATAGCAATGTGTGATCTGGTTGCCCGTACCGGTCGTCATCAGCAGCGGTACGAAGGGGGTTGTCGTCTCATTGCCGGGTTTCTCTCTTTCTCTTTCTCTTTCTCTTTTTCTCTCTTTCGCTTGCTCCCCTTTTCGGCTGTGGTTAACTTGATAGCTTTACCTGTTTGATAAAATGCCTAGCTCAGGTGAATTTATTTGTTACCAGCGAATGCTGGTGATTTTGGCCTGGGGGTTTGATAAATTTTCTAGGATGGCTTTATGGAAAAATTGATTTTGGATATTTATGTCAAAAAAAGAGAAAATTTGTTTCTGAGAAGATGTTGCTTTCTGCAAGAAGACTTACATAATTGCTTATGGTGGGACCCACAAACTGTTATTGTCTATTGCGATTAAAACTTGCACTTAGTCTTTGATTCTTATGTTAAAAGATAAATTATGTTATGGGATAGTGTGTAGGCTAGCAAAATGTCTGATTCCATTTCCATTTTGGATGGCTGTCCCTTTCAATTAGGGCCATGGAGTTGTTTGTATTCTGTACTTTCTACCTGAACTTTGGTATATTCTAATCAACTTATCTGTATTAGGCCTTTCATTGCTTTTAAGTTTTTGTTATTTTCTGTTTGAATTGAGGTGTCGTACTCACATTTAGATATTGATGCCTTGAGTTTGACCTAATACAATTTAATAGTTTGGAGACTGGTAAATTATATATTATATTGTTGTCAGTACACTGCATAATTTTCCTGAAATGAAACTAAAGCAATACAGTATTTAGTGACACTATAGATAATTTGGCTGAAGTGAAACTAGAACAGGTAAAAGTTTATCTTGTTTCATTTTTATAATGCTTGCACATGTTATCTAGATCTGTCTGATAACTCTGTAGATGCTTGGCTTAGTTTGAAAATAGGACTCCTTTTGTTTGTTTCTGACTTGACCACATTAGATATCTACCGAGTTGAATAATTTCACGTCCCCTTTTCTTCTTATTATTTATATCAGAAATAGTCTGCATCACGTCAGTTTCAAATTTGAGAGTTAATGCCTTATTATTTACCTTTTTTCCTTTTTCTATTCTGAAAATTTTCTGACATAAGATACCTGTAAATATTCAGGTGCATACCATATAGATATAAAAATTCCGATGAGAATCAAAAGGTTTTGGAGGTTCTCATGATAAGTTCTCAAAGTGGACCTGGCCTCT
The DNA here is from genome assembly GCA_964058865.1 of Eleocharis quinqueflora. Lineage (NCBI taxonomy): Eukaryota > Viridiplantae > Streptophyta > Magnoliopsida > Poales > Cyperaceae > Eleocharis > Eleocharis quinqueflora. Next base: position 581,413 of record CAXKVX010000302.1, on the reverse strand, counting down.
TATTTCCGAAGGTATCATTTAATGTATATAAAAATTAATTGTGATTGCCTACATGGGGTTGTGTTGTTTCACTTCTGAATCCATAGACAAGATAAATAAAGGGCTGGTGTTACATGTTTGTACAATGACCAGCTACAAATGAGAGCAATCCAAGAAACCCCTTGTTCTTGTTGATATAAGTAAGAATTTGAGTTTACCCTTCTTCCTCACTTTTTCCTCCCCAGTAAATGGAGCTAGGTACTAGTATTGTTAAGCTATGAACAAAAAAAGGGGGGGGGGGGCAGGAAGTTTCTTCATTCATAATGGATACAAACAGTATTACAAGGTTTCTAATGGTTCAAAACTTTTTTTAATTTTTATGCATAAAGGGTGGATGGGAAAATGATGAGACGGTTGAAGAGGCTGCTAAAAGAGAAGCTATTGAAGAAGCTGGTGTGCGTGGAGTTTTGGAGGTAGGTATTATTCTTCCTAATTAGCCACATAGTTCACCAAAATTAACTGAAATTCCCCCATTGTTACCAATATTAATTTTTTTTGGTTGTGAAATGAAGCATACATTTTTGGATTACCCAAGTATGAATTTCATCTCAAAGTCATTCCTTTTTTGGCTCGGAGTGCTGATTTCTTATTTTCCATCTCCTAGAGATGTGAATTGACAATGGAGCCTAAACTGTTGCTATGTTCTCTGATAAATCCCTTGTGTTTAGTTCCTCAACCAAATGCTGCCTAAAATGTTCCTCCATTTATGATACTAGGAAAAGTTACCTGTTTGTGTCATCCCCATTCTCATTATCTAAGGACAATCCATAAGAGGATGAAGAATCTTTCACAATTTCTCATTGTAGTCCTTGTAGTCCTCTTTTTTCTTGGTGTGTGTGTGTGTGTGTGGGGGGGGGGGGGGGGGGGGGTGATATGTTTCTCCGAAGAATCATATTATGAGTATACCATAATATATTACACCTCTATTTGTTTAACCTCTTGCAGTTGGTTGGCAAATCTATATCTGATTTGTTTACACTGTCCCTTTTTTATAAAAGGATTTTGTAGGATTCTACTATTTCAAGAGCAAGAGCAACCAAGATGAGTTCTGTCCTGAGGGGCTCTGCAAGGCATCAGTTTTCGCCATGCGGGTGGAGGAGGAGTTAGAGGCATGGCCAGAGCAGAGCACCAGAAAGCGAGCCTGGCTGACGTTGTCGGAGGCCATCAAGCGGTGCCGCTACCCATGGATAAAGGAGGCCCTGGAGAAGGACTTCTCTCTGCGGTACTGTATTGATAGCGCCGGGAACAGGAATGACTGAACTATTTCGTTTAGTAACTTCTGTTTGGGATTTTTAATATAGTATAACCCTCCATAGATTATGCTGTAGTACTTTGGTGGTCTTTTTGGTGATTTTTAAAATGTTGCTGCCCTCATGGTAAAGAAAAAAAAGACAAGGAGTTGGTGCCTTTATGTGTATGTCAGATGCTTGTTTGGCAAAGCCTTTATGTGCTGGCATGTAAAGTGTCATTAGAGGTTTTTTATTTTGGAAAAAAAAGGGAAGTTGCAAAATGAAGTATGGTAGGAGCTTTTCTGGGTGGAACTTAAAAGGTCTTATAAGCTTTGATCTACCTTCAAGAGCAACTTAGAGGGTTTTTATTTAATATGAATTCGTCATTCTTGATGTAGTTGCAGCTCAGAGAAAATTTTGCATTCGGTTTAAAGATGCTTGCTTGTTTGAAATACATCATGGGCCTACTAAACCTTTGATATGCATGAAAATAAGCCCAAAAGATTGTTTCAAAGCTATTCAAGTAACGAGGCCTGCTGATTTAAAAGTTTTCCAAAACAAATCTTAAATTCACCTACTGGAAACATGCAAACGTCAAATTGCCCACCAATTAGGATTCAACATAAACTGAATTGTTTTGCTTATTCAGTACTGCAGATATCTACTAGTCTGAGCAATAGTCATTAGTGCAGCTACTGAGCTACAGCCAGTAGGAAACCACAAAAAGACCCCTTTAATAAAAAGCACAAAGTTGATATGTTGCATTAGCATTGTATTATCATAATACAAGAAAACCCCTCATTCCTTTTGTACAAGAAGGCCACTTCGAAAAAAAGAAATCAGAAAGAAGAAAAAGGATCTCAGTAGATCTTGTATATAATAGTAAAAGCCCGTTTTTTAATATACACAGGCCTGACTTTTTACTGGCTTTTTACTGGCTGATTGCAGTACTGTAATTCAACTATACAGTAACACTAGCAGGAACGACAGTAGCAGCGTTCAGAAAGTCTAGTATTTTATCATCCACTTCAAAGTTCATCTCTTTCTTGTCTCTACCAATGCTAACATACTCGGAAAAACGCTCCTTCAGATCTTCTGGAAGGTTGGTGGTGCTCTTCCATCCTAATATTTCTTTTGCAGCTCTAGGTTCAGCATAAAAATGCTGCAAGGAAATAATATGATGAGAGGCACTTCAAATATTATGGTTCAATTTGATAGTTTCTGACAATTGCTGGAAAATAATTTTGGTTGCCTTAATTTCACCAGGCACGACATGCGCAGAAACTTTATACCTTGTAAAATTTCACTGTGGAGTTCCGTAATGTCAAATTGACCTAATCAAATTCCGTGCTTTTAGTTTTAGTAGCACAGAATTCTCTGTACAATCATTTCAAGGTAAACATCAAAGGTAAAAATGTTTTTAGGGGCAGTTACATCCAAAGAGTAATATCACAACTTACCATATTGCGGAAAGGGAAGGCCTTTTTTGCATCAACTCCAGCCTCCTTGGGATCAAAATACACAATCTTAAGCTCACATCCGGCAGCTTGCGCACAAAGCTTAGCGAACCCATTTAAAGTCACCGCACGGTCACATACACAGTTAAAAATTTTACCATTTGCCGCCTCAGGTTTTCCAATTGCAAGTGTCAACATGCTTGATAGGTCCCTAACATGTGAGATGCTCGTAAGTTGCATTCCTGAACCCGGGATAGGCACAGGCCGGTTTCTGACAATTCCTAACACAATTGGCATGAAGAAACTGATTTAATATTCAGAAGAGATCAAAGGTCAGAAAATGACTTACCCAAATATGGTAATGTTAAGTCATAAGTCTAACAAAGTTTGATGATCAGTGCCCATGAGGCTCTAAAGTCTAGCTGAAGGACAAAGCTATTGATGTACTCCATCGTTGGCATGCATAACATCGCATAATTTATGTGCCAGATTCATATTGGGATTCGGATATGAACTCTGAGAACATAAAAAATTCGACCCATTTTCCAGGCTCCATTTCCAATACAATTATCCAAAGAGATAGAGGATACATTTTAATAGAGATACATAGACCACTATTAAATCTGTGTCAAATCCATCCATGGGACTCATAGCAAGAAGAAGCAGAAATATTTTTTAAGGAGTACCCATACTTAACAAATACGACTGTGTATATATCAACATGCAGGCTGCATTAACTGCAGATTTTTACCTGGTTTTGGTTGCTAATTTTGGTTACCATAAGCAATTTAACTTTTGTTCACCACAGGTACCTGAGTTCCCTAACTCTTCGGTTCATCTTTTTTCATATGTATATGCACAACCTATCCATTTTAATGCCATAACAATACTAAGTTTTGCCTTCTGATCACAACAATCCAATACCCTTATCCAACAATAAGTTATTGATCCCATTTAAGTGGTTGAAACCCAATAATGTGAAAAATTAATAAATCAACATGACATTATTATTTCAGAGAATTGAGTTAGTATCATACTGTCAAAGAACCACTCCTCACAATCTTTGTTATTTCCGGATCCAATCATATATTGAGGCCGGAATGTGGCCCAACTCGGAAATGATAGGCTTGCTATGTACTTCTCTACTGCTACATGACCTGCAGATTCTTTAACAGGATCCTAGTGCAATTTGATTATGAAAATTTGATCAATTATTCAGGACATCATAACAATGAGCGAATTTGTTCTGGTTTTGATTGGTATGATATAGTGCTTCTTATTATAGCTATTTCAATGAATCATAAAAGCTAATTTTAAGTATATTGCAACAAAGTTTATTATTTTCAAATATGGAAGTACCCCTTCAACATGAGGAACCTCATCAGTGGGCTTGTAGATACCAGCACTGCTAATGAAGAGGAATTGACTGACATTGGCAGATTTGGCCCAATCAGCCACTGGCCTGTCATTTTCAAAGCAAGTCTGATTATATTCCATAATTTAATCAGGAAAAAAGGACACCCTTGGTGCACAATTCATCATTTTACCAGGCAGTAATTACTAGGTCTGTACTGCAGGTTAATTACTATAAGCTGTTGGCTGCATGCAAAAACACTTGATTGGCAGTCAGTAGGGCAAATGCATGTACCGGGTTGTTTCAGTAGGGGACCCGCACCTTTGTGTTAGTTACTGCATTTTTAAAAATGCACATTGAACCTACTGGGTGCAATGACAAGAGGTAGTTGAAACTTATCATATACAGAAACACAAGAAATTGACATACTTGACAGTATCCAAATCCTTTCCATTGTTATCTAACACCACATCAAATGTGGCCCCATTTACAACTTTTTCTACTTCAGATGGCTCTCCCCAGATAGTTTTCCCTCCAGCGCTCACCAATTCCTGATAACCAAGGAAAAAACAAATAAATAAAAAATGAAATAATTGGATAAAAGATGCAAACATCTTCAAAGACAGTGACTGCACGAAGTAAGGCTAAATCTTCTAAAATAATCATGTTGATTTTTTATTGAATTCATTATCGAGGTATTCTGATTATTTTTTTCAAAAGTTGTGTTGATACAAACAAATTAGTTTGTTATTAGTAATTTAACTTTGATAATTGTTTGTTTAATGAAATGTATGATAAACGATTTGCCTGTTGCAGAAATAAAAAGAAAACAATTTTGAACCTTGTCATGAGGAACTAGAGAGTCAATCTGGAAGTGCAGTGGTGTGGTACTTAGCAAGGGTGGAGGAAACAGATTAATAAGATAGAATATACAAGCTCCTAGATGTATATAGATTTAGCATTCAACAGTAGTATTGAATCAGATAGAGCATGTCATTAGAATAAACTATTTAAAATTGAACAGAGAAAAGGATAATTGTTCATTTCAACCTTTGGTAGTCATGGACTTTGTGTGATTTGTAGCAATGATACAAGGAATTGAAATATAGGAGAATAGATAGAGAAAAAAATAGCAGAAAAGGGGAAATTCTAAAAAGTTGAGAAGGAAAATTATGCTGAGGCCTGAGGGCTAGTTACTGGTAAAGTATGTATGGAGTATGGACTGGAGTCAATATGCCACTGACTTTTTTTTATTATTTGAAAGTATCGATAGGCCAATTATTATTATTATTATTATTATTATTATCTACTCAATTTCCAAATAAGCTGGTACATTAAAATAACAAGCTTTTCACTTGAGACAGGGGTGACAAACTAGGCTCCTGCACAATTCCTTCTGCAGCTGTCTGGTACTTATCAGTACAATACAGGACCATTGAGCAATGGGATTAATAGTTCAATTATATCAACAAATTGCGGAAAGGATTACCGAAAATCTAGAAAATGGAGGTTTCTTCATCTTACTAGAACCCTCTTCACCAACTGTAAGCACAGTGACCTCATGACCGTTTGCCAATAACTCTTTTGCGAAGTAGAAGCCGATCACAGCATGCCCACCACTGTTAGTATTGACAATCAGTACTTTCTTCTTATCCGCCGAGGCCTGAACATTAAATTTTGATGAAAGCTGGGTTCGTTTTGAAAAATTGTATTTGTTCATCGGTTGGATGTTGGAGAGGAACTGTGAAGAGGGTGAAGACTGCGAGAGAGGAGAGACGGAGCGAATCACAGTTGGTAAGCAAGGAGACTTGCGCTGAGAGAGAATTGAGAATGTGGAGAAGGAAGTGGAAGTAGCCATGGTGAGTGACTGGGAGAGAGAGACAGAGAGAGAGAGAGAGAGAGAGAGAGAGATGATAGGAAGAGAGGGAGGTGTGTGGAATGGGTTGATTTATGATGATCCCGGAAAACGGTTTACATGAACCGACTGGAAGAAAAAAACGCTCGAAGACGACCCGTCATAGGTGCACGTATAACAGGTTTAGGCACTATTTCATTCTCTTTCATCTCACCGTTCCGAAACTCAAGACCCGCCAAATAGAATCTGTCGGGAAAATCCTGTGAACCTCACCTGTGTAATCATCTGTGTAGTGGCAAATCAAAATTGAAAGATCAATTCAGTTGAAAAAATAGTTAGTTCTAACGATTTGACCATGCTGATTAAGGAGGAAAATTAATTTAAGTGATATTTTTTATTTTATCCTGAATATAAAGTGTCAATTATTGATAGCTTAGGTTTACTAAAAATGTTGAGTTAATACTCAATGAAATATAATAATAATAACAAAAATGACAATATCATAATAATAATAACAATAAAGTATATAATATATAATGAAATGATAATATGTAGTATTTTTTACAATAATAAATAAAGTATAATGATGGTATAATATAATGTCGAAACTAATAAAACAATAACAACAACAACAACAACAACAACAACAACAACAACAACAACAACAATAATAATAATAATAATAATAATAATAATAATAGTGATGTAATATCACACCAACACAATTGCAATACAACAAAAACAATAATAATAATAATAGTAATATATTACTACAACAACAATAATAATAATATGATGTGTATCGTACTAATAAAATTCTTAAATTATATTGAATTTGATCGCAAGCGCACGATCTAGTCGGATAGTATTCAAGAGTCGAATCCACAAAGAGAATTCGATCTACTAATTTTCAAACCATTTACTAGCCTAAGCGGTCCAGATTTGAGTTTTGTTGGAGTCTAAATTAAAAGGTTTATGCTTAACTAATAGAAAATCATATTCATATGACGATTCAAGGCCTTCGGGTTTCTACTCTCCACTCTTTCAGTCATCTACTCAGATGACAAACATGATTTATTTTTTTATGAGGATTATGCATTAAATTTAGATATTAAATTCAATTTCTTGATTTTAATATCATATTCAAATTATTTCGGTTTCTTCTTTCAATACTTAACTTTTAATAATTCAATTATTCAAACATATGCAATCAATTCAATACATTAAATCCACACTTCTCCTCTCGGCACTTGGTGCAAATTTGCGACCTAAACTAATAAACCCCTGAGTTATCGCCTTACCTTTCAATATTGACTTTAACACATATTATTTCTAAGGGTCTGAGTTTTATTTTTCAATTTCTCAATTAAAGAATTAAAAACCTAATTTTTTTTACAGTTCAATTATAAAATATGAAATTTAATCAAAGAAACAATTCATATCAATATAAATCAAATAAACATATTCAAGTAAGATAAATAAACGAGTTTCGAGTTACAATCCTACCTTGCCAAAGTTTAGCCAGTCATGACAGAAAAGATAGAAAATAAATTCAGCAAATAAGTACAGACCATGAGAAAGAATAATATAAATAAAATCGAAAATCATTGTCGAATCTCTTCTTCAATAATCCTCTTCTCTGGTCTTCTTTCTCTTCCTAACACACACCCTCTCTAGACTCTCTCAGAACTCAAGAAGTTCAAAAATTGAAGCCTCATCTGTTCTGTAGTGTCATGGTTGTAATTAAATTGATTCTATAGTTCAAAATTCGAATCTCCCCCAATAGACACCAAGAAATCCGTCTAAGTCACTATTCTGCACAAGATAGTAACGAATTTGCGACCTACAATCTTCCTCTTGCGGCTCGCAATCATTGCACAACCTCCAACAAATTCGGATATTTCATTTCCACTACACCTTGGCGACATTGTGCCTTGCAACCACCATCTTGTGGCCCGCAATGGAGGTGCAACACTGCAGAAATTCGTCTAAGTACGAAAAACACAGATTGTGGCCCGCAGCCATCACATTGTGCAATGGCGGCCTGCTTGCGCCTACAATACAACTCTTGCGGTCCGAAATTGCGCTGTACTCTGGTTCTAGCGTATGAGAAGTGGATTACACCCCACAAACTGATCCTTGCGGCCCGTAATTACTCTATGAGTTGCTGAAATTTGGCTAAATTATGCTATGTAACTCTGATTCATGCTTCGATCGTCTCGATCTCTTTATTTCTGCATTTAGACATTAAAGCGATAGTAGCTCAAACTCTGGGTATGAGTTTTGGTTAATTTTATGAGAAAATCCCCAGATTTATATATAGAATATGCACTTATTAAACACTCTCAAGCTTAGTCTTTGCTTGACCTGAAGCAAATCTGAACTCACGTGAATCGAACTGGTTCTTGGAATATTAATCAAACTCATCTAAACACCAATTAAAAGCAGTAAAACGGGTGAAGTTATGAATTTGTTAATTAGAAGGACATCAAGGTTCATACGAGGCTTTAAACTCATCAAGCAAAGTTCGAGTTTCTTTTGACAATCTTATTCACATAAAAAACACACATTTTTATTTATTTTATGCAAAAAAAATTACCTAAATGACATGAAAAAGTTTGAAGAATTCAGTAGCAACTCATCCAACCTTTCCCTAAATCATTGAAAGCCTCATGAAAATCATATCTCTATTTATTCACTAACTTTATATACTGTATATGTTTATTTTATTTAATAATAAGATTGATGGTAGATCACAAAAAAGTCTTGTTGTATATCTTGTTTGTTCGTTTAGATCGAATAGTCACATGGTAGGGATGGTCCTGTTATTCTTTGGAATAACATCATAAACATACCCCTTAGGTTGATGACTCTAACACACATTTTTTAATAAGATTCAATCTATTATGGATTTTTTTTAAAAAAAATACCAATCAGTTAAGCATCTCCAATTGTGCAATTCAATTGAATTGTTAAACAAGCAAATCATTATTTTTAGCAATTTCACCGTACTATAATTATTTAAACCCTCCAACCCACCAATTGCTACTAAATGCCACATCAGCGTCTTATTTTTTTCTCTCATTGTCGGTCAAATTTATTTGACTAGAACAGAGAATCTGTTGCCATCTGCATCCTCTGACTGAAAAAAGAAATCAACGAATTCCATCAGCAACTGTGACCAGAGAATAGAGCTCTTCCTTAGCATCCTCTTCATCATTCCTCTTGCGGGAGATGTGCACATGAACACGCCTTGGAACACTGCGGATGCCACTGCTCCAGATTTGCTTGTTCACTTGACGTCAGAAAGTTTTGATGCTTCGAAAGCAAGGAATAAAACAAAATTTTATTCATTTCAAAACAAATGATCTAGCTATTATAAGTGTAAAGACAATATTTATTTGTCTAAATAATTAGAGAATAATATTATACCTTATGATTTGATCTCCAAATCAAATCAAGTAGGGTTGTCTAGTTTAGCATCTTCTTATTCCCTATGTCTTGTTTCAATGGTTGTGCTTAGCTCGTCAACCGTCGAGCCTCCTTAGGTATCCACCAAAAGATTAAAGTAACACTTGTATCTCTAAGGCTAGTAAGAGAACAAAAAGTGGTACCTTAATCCTAGTTTCAAAACCTTCTTCAAAATTTCAGAAATTTTAATGGAGTTTTTTGTCTCAACACATGAGAGAAAAATTAGGAGAGAGAGAGACACAAATTTCAGCCAAGAAGTTCAATGCTGAATTTCTGACCTTTGTAGGTAACTACAAACGATTTGAAACTTGAACCATTGGATTCTAGACTCAAAGAGCTTCAATTTTCATAGGTCATACGTTCAGAATGGTTGAGGTTTGCCCTTTCAAAATTCTGTTTAAAGTTACCTCAAAAAACTGTCCAAAATTTTCTTTCATCTTTAATGGAAATTGATTAGGTTTAATGATATACTTCAATATTCTTTTAATTATATCGTTACTAATCAATTCTCCCCAAAAATTTTATGGCCTATATTTGGGCTTTGGGCTTAAATACATTAATCATATTAATATTTAATTGAGTCCACAATCTCATATATTAAAAGGCCAACATATAAATTAATATCCAATGTTAATTTATATGCATATCTCATGTGTCAAAAGTCATTTAAAATATGTCACACATACTTTAAATATTACTAGGATTATTTTACAATATTTTCTTTTAATCTTTCATATGGTGTGACCCTATGGGATCCCATCATTATGGCAATGAAACTAAACATTTTAATTTCATAAATCAATGATACAACTAGCCATGGTATATTGATTACCCAAATGATGTAGATGAAAAAGCACAATGCAAAATCATGATCCTGTAATATTAAAATATTATTGTGTCAATTCCTTGTCTCATGATATCAAAATAATTGCAAGGTAGGAATGTGTCATCCTTGCTAATTATTCTTTCTTGATTTTCTAAAGTTTAATTATGATATGATTAACATAAATCATATTGCACGCACATAATACAAACTTTATCAAGGGGCCCAGAGATATCATCATCTATATCATGTATAGAGGACAATGGTATCTTGATGCGTATAGTTCCTCCGCACAAGTTATACACATTGCAGTAACTGTCTATATAACTCATAGTTAAAGTGAGCGTTGGACAGTACCAACGATGTATATTTCTCATGTAGGAAATATAAACATCTCAACCCTAGAATTCATGACACAAATGAAATATCAATGACACGTAACACAATCCACGTGATATTTCATTTTTGGGTCTGTCTAGTGCTATACATCCCGATGTATACACCTGTGTGATTAGCATTAACAACTCTTTGTCATATGATCTGTAGAATGTGATCATCATCTAATCCGACACACTGATCTTATATTGGTCAATTAGTGTTCCTTGCTAATTACCAAGATCAAAGACTTTTAAGAGTAATTATATTTATTTCATTAGTGGAATTCTACAATCCAGGTCATCAACCCAGTTAATCCACAAAATATAATAACTCAAGGAACAAAATGATATAATCATTCACTAATAAACTAAATAATCAAACATATGATTTGGATCTAGGACACCAATCACTAACAAAATTCTCACATCATTAGTCCCCATAGCCTTCTGGGAAAACTTCCTGATCTCCTCCCATATTTGAGCAAACATCTTGAAGGTGCATTCTCAAATCACTGTTACTGATCCCCTCCCATATCTACAAAATCAGCTCAAGACAAAAACGAGTAAAGGAGAAGAGACGAGATATGGAACAAATCACTGTTACTGATCCCCTCCCATATCACTGTTACGATCTACCTATTGAACAGATCTACACGGCCTATTGAAAATTAACCCAAAAAACTGGTTCAAAGCTAAACCACAACGAATTCCAATACAAAGAAGAAACGAGAAGGAAAAAATAAAGGAGAAGAGACGAACCAGCCATCGAGGCGCTTGTGGAGGTTGATCGTGTACTCCCTGGTAATGACCTTGGTGTTTCTCGCTCCTTTGCTCCCCTTGTCAGCCATTTGCGCGTTGCCGCCTTCACCAACCATCTCTTCGTTTTAGCCTCACCCCTTTATTCGAACTAAATCCTAGACCGAGTAGATCGTTGACTCAGAAGACATCCAGGCTGGTAAACGTATTTGTAGAAAGAAGCGGCTAGACTTGCACTTTGATTACCCACTAGTTTGATCAACATCCATCCCGGAGAGTAAAGGGACTAAAGGGCGGCTGGAAGAAGAGAATCGCCTTGATGTTTACCCTTTTGGAAGTCTTTTTTCTCAGTTTGTACCTTTTCCTTCAAAAGCTAGTACGCGTAAGGCCTAAGGTGGAGTTCTTTTGACCCCAGTGAGATAAGTTGATTGGAGCGAGTCTGTTTTCCTTTCCACTCTTGTATTTTACTTTGCTTTGACTGAGTGGGCCCCCTTCTCTCATTGCTTTCAAGTAAGTTCACAGATGAATTACCTCTACTCGTCAATGGCGGTCCTATCGAGAAAATACAGAAATTGAAAAAGTACATCAATTAAGATATCAATTTGAAGAGAGAAAAACGACTAATTCTTTGGGAAAATCAGGAAATACAAATGATAATCGTAGTAGTCGGTGATCTGAAAAAAAAAGAAACAAGATTATTTTATAGGAGAGAGAGCGACAGAGATATGAAAGAAAGAGAAAATTGGGACCAATAATTTGGCCAGCGTGTTAATAAGCACGAATTGCTTTTAAGGCAAATTTGTTTTATTAGCAATTTATCTACAATCCAACAATTAAGTTAATATATGCCACATCAGATTAAGCAATGGGAAAACATCTCCCGTTGGAGATGCTCTTACAACAATTAATGGGTGTCAAACATGAGTTATTTCTTTTCCATTTTGTTTCGTCAGTGAAAAAAATCGTTACATCTGTCGTTTTATTTTACAAATGAAACAAAAAATCGTTTCGTTACCGTTTCATTTGTCATGAAATGGAATGGAACACAAAATTTCGTGATATTTCATACTAAATACGTTGAAATGAAAGTGAAAAATTCGTTTCTTTATGTGAGTTATTTCGTTTTCCATTTCATTTCGTCAGTGAAAAAAATCGTTACACCTGTCGTTTTGTTTTACAAATGAAACAAAAAATCGTTTCGTTACTGTTTCATTTGTCACGAAATGAAATGGAACACAAAATTTCGTGATATTTCATACTAAATACGTTGAAATGAAAGTGAAAAATTCGTTTCTTTATGTGAGTTATTTCGTTTTCAATTTCGTTTCGTCAGTGAAAAAAATCGTTACACCTGTCGTTTTGTTTTACAAATGAAACAAAAAATCGCTTCGTTACTGTTTCATTTGTCATGAAATGAAATGGAACACAAAATTCTGTGATATTTTATACTAAATACGTTGAAACGAAAGTGAAAAACTCGTTTCTTTACCGTGCCATTTTTTGCACGAAAATAAAAACTTGTTTCGTTCTGTTTCATTTTTTATACGAAAGATAAAAATCGTCTCGTTTTCGTTTTGTTTACTACGAAATGGAACAGAACACGTCGGAAACGGAATTCGTTGACAGTCCTAGTTACAACCGTTGGTTGTCAACAATAATTATGCAACCAAGTTGAATTTGCCATCATCAATAATAGTACAAACAAATTATTTTTATTTGTAGAAGAATTTACCTTTAAATAAATATTTATTTCTCTGATATACATCTCGGCGACTATAATAGTACAAGATAGGGATTTGATAAAATATGGACGGGTCCGACCCGAGGGCAAACTCGTTAAAAAAATCGGGGGCCTAAGACGGGTAGCAGTTATTCTTGTTGAAAAAACTCGTGTTGAACCCAACACGACCTTCGACCTGTCCCAACCCTTCTAACCCGTCATAACCCGCCTTAAAATCCATGTTAACGTCATTATCCCATGAAAAAAGCAATAAATAAAAAACAATTCAAAACAATTAAAAAAATAAAAATATAAAAAATCATAAAAAGTCGGTGAAGTTATATTATTTTTAATTGTTTCCAATTTTTTTTAAAAATCAATAATTTTTAGCCTCTTGTCATTTAATTTTCATTTTATATTATTTTTAATCATAAAAATATTTAAACAAATTCGACATTTTTTATGATTTTTATTGTTGACATTTTATTTTCGATTCTTTCAATTTTCTACGTCTTATTTTGAAATTTCGGAACTTAGATCGATTTTTCTCATTTTCTAAAATTTTCAAAATAAAAAAATCGGCGAACTCGACTCGGATCAGACCCCCTCTAACCCGGCCGAACTCGTCGGTCCGTTAACTCATGAATCTTTGATGAGTTGCGACTGACTTAAATTATTTTGACCAGTCTAAATTCGGCCCGTCGAACCCATCGAACCAATCAATCTGTCGACCAGCCAACGCATTGACCGAACGAATTTGAACTGATCCAAACCCGGCCCGCCGTTATCAAATCCCTAGTACAAAGGTAACTTAATTATTAAGAATTCAATAACCGTAAATAAAATAAGATACTCTCTCTTTAAACGTTCAAATCATGGGCACTAACATTTATCCAAAAAGGAAAACAATCAAATACACCGAGAAAACTTTTTGTCTTTGGTCTCCTTGTCAGACTCCCAAATGCTCTCTTCTCTGATCAGCTCAATTTTCTTACAGCGGAATGGCGCCTTTATTCCCTATCAAAAGCGACCACTTTGCTCGCTACAAATTAACAATGCAAAAGCTAAAGCATAAAGCCCTTCCCATTACTCACCCCCCTCCTTTTTTCTTTGCTAGTTCTCTCCTGAGTCCACACTACAGAGTACTTGAGAGAGAGAGAGAGAGGAAATAACACAAGCAGCACCAAATTATGGGGTGTGGTCCATCCAAGATCGACCAGGAAGAAACAGTGGCAAGATGCAAGGACCGCAAGAGGTTCACACGAGAGGCCGTTGTGGCACGTAACGGCCTGGCGGCAGCGCATTCTGCGTATGCATTTTCTCTGAAAAATACTGGTGCTGCTCTCTCAGATTACGCGCAAGGTGAATCGGCCATCTCCGACATCCATAGAGGTCATCACACTAAAGCAATCACCTCCTCTTCAGGTACACCAGTTGCAAATCCACCAGCCGATAATATTCCTGCACCTCCGCCTCCTCCTGAGAGCTCAGAGATGATGTCCTCACTGCAAAGATCTTCTTCTGCACCTGTTGTCGCGGTGTTGAAGAATAAGGGGAAGAGACCGATGAACGCATCAATCACGGAAGAGGAAGATGGGGATGAACCGGGACTTGGGTCGGTACCATCTGAGGTGATGCATGAGGAATCCGTACTGCCGCCTCCTCTCCCTGAGCATGAGTCAAAAGGGATGGAGACAGAAGAATACTTGTTTCAGGACACAATGCAGGAATATCCTTATAAGCCGGTACTTGATATGTGCATATTTAGTTCTGATAATTTCAATTTGAGTCAATTAAATCCTGGTAAGTGGTAAATAAACTAAAGGATAATGATTAAGGTGATTCTTTCGATATACAGATTTATATTTGAATTTATTGTCACCATCTTTTCAACTGCAACCGCCCTTTCATCTCCAAAGTTGTTCTGGCACATAAAAAATTAGTGTCTTACGATGCGTATCTCACAGTTCGATACGAGTTAAAGGATGAGAGATACGTATCTTACGGTTCGATACGAGTAGTGAAATCCATAGGTGAGTCACATTGCCCAACCACCTCGACAACGACGATTGATGATAATAGTGCTAGTACCATTGATGATTTAGATGATATTGTTAGTTAGTAAAAATGGTGATAGGATCATAGCTTCTTTTGTTAGCAAATATGTCATTTTGTGACTTATTAGAACATGATGTTAGATTATTTTGTTGCTTACTAGAAGCAAAGATTAATATTCATGTAAATACCTTAATATGCAAGAAATTTACATGATATTAATTGACACTTATCAATATATTTAAAATTACGATGATTTCTTTAGTTATTTAGATTTTTTTAGATACTAATTATCATAATCCTTTTGTTATTTCAAAAATAACTTAGCGTATCATAACAACACGATACACAATACGATACAAAATTCACCGATACACACGATACATTTTACGATTCAACTACTCTGTTCTGGCACCAATTGTAGGAATTACAAACAAACAATAGTAAATAAAATCAACCCACTAGTTACTTTTCATATAATTCGTGCAGGAAAATGAGACCCCACATCAACCTTCACCACCAATGCCACCGCCACCGCCACCGCCGCCGGCAAAATCGTACTGGAACAAGAAGGGAAATGCCGTGACCCTGCTTCACGTCCTTAACCAGCTTGATGATCATTTCTTGAAGGCTTCTGCCAGTGCCCATGATGTTTTGAAGCGTCTCGAGGCTGTGCAAATGCATTATCACTCTAACTTTGCTGATAACCGAGGTACATATGTGGAAATACTATTTTCTGTCTCTCACCAAGCATGTCTTAGTTATTTCTTCCTTCAATTTTAGTTTCATACTAGAATCTCTAATTCTCAATTGTTCTTTAATTATCACATTAATGTGCATTTCTGCAAATTATCTTTCAAAGGATATATTGATCATTCGGCAAGAGTCTTGAATGCCATCACTTGGAATCGGTCGTCCTTTAGAGAAGCTTCGGAGAATGGAGAAGCGAAGGAAGATTTTGACAAGGATGAATGGGAAACTCATGCAACAGTTCTAGACAAGATTTTTGCCTGGGAGAAAAAGCTTTATGAAGAAGTTAAGGTACATATTGACGATTGTTCTCCTCGTGTATTCTACTAATTGCTAGTTCACAGGCATGTACCCAGGTTCTGTCATCTGATATGATCCCATTGGTTCAGATTGCCTGTACCTTTTTGTCTGTTTTTTTATGATATCAGTACGTATATTCTACTAATCGACTAGTTTTGTGATGCCTGTCTGTTAACCAGAATAGTAGTGTTCTGTTTTACTTGTTTTCATCAGAAATTCTGTTCAATTCTTATTGCAGCATGATCTAAGCGCTGATTAATAGGAAACCCAGTTAAAGAAAGAGAGAGAAATCAAAGAATAAAAAAATACAATACTTGTTATCATAAAGTCAGAGATGGTCTAACATTGTAACAATCACAGAGAATTCGTCTAATGACAACTCAAAACTTTGATGCATGCAGGAAGTAGAGATAATGAAAATGGCATACAATGAGAAACTGATATCGCTTAACAAGAAAAAGAGAAGAGGTGTCAGCTCTGGATCTATAGAGAGGACAAAATCTGTGGCAAGTCACTTGCACACAAAATATGTAGTTGCTACGCAAACCATGGAATCAACACTTTCTGAAATTGATCGGTTGCGTGATTCTCAGCTCTACCCAAAACTGGTGGACCTTGTAGAAGGGTAAAATGTTCTTTCTCAATTTTCTTCAGCACTATTAAAGAAACTAGATCTGTTCGGCTAGAAAGATTAGCATACTCTCAGTCTCTCACAGGCTGAGTTGGTTTCTATAATATTTGATCAGTTAATTTAATTGAAGCTCCGGATCTAATGCAGTGTCTGAGAAAAAATGGTTTTGGCAAGCCCCCTTGCATTACTTATTATGAACATAAAATTGTGTTTAATTATTTTTGTTTTTTACTAAATTTGATGTTACCAAGTATTTTCTTAAAAAGAAAATTCACAATTACAATTTCATTCTTAATTTGTGTGATCATTTCAGTAATCGATATTAAAATTTAGTATCATATTTGACCACCAATTAACATAACTTTTTTACTCTGCCATGCTTGGTCAGGCTGTGGAGGATGTGGGAGGCAATGTTTGAACACCACAAGATGCAACTCAAGATGATTGCCAGCCTAAGAAATTTCGACATCACAGCCACGATAAAGGAGACAAGCGAGCAGCACCGTGACCGCACTATACAGCTCTGGGAAATGGTGCGAGAGTGGCATGTACAGTTCCATAAGCTCACCAATTACCAGAGAGAGTACATCAATGCACTCACAAACTGGGTTGTGCTAAATCTCATCCCAACAGATACAGATGTGAAGAAGAAACCACGACATCAGGAGCCTGAAGCACCAAGCCAGGAACCAGAGGTATCAGGTGAGCAACAAGAACCGCTCCCGATTGAGAAGCTCTTGCGTGGATGGAGTGCCTGCCTGGAGAAGCTTCAGGATGAGGCAGCAGGGAGTGCCATTTTTACTTTTTCTGAGGTATGTTGATTCTTTAAAAAGCTATATACCAGTAAGTAAGTAGAAGGGTGTATCTGTGAAGTTTGATTTGTATTAAAAGATAAATATCAATTTAGGTTATACGCAATATAATCACACTTCAAGATGATGAACTAAAGCTCAAGCAAAATTGCGAGAGGTTGCGGAAAGAACTGGAGAAAAAGAGAAGACAATTTGAGGATTGGAGATACAGGTACATGGAAAAGCAATACTCGCGTAAAGAACCATCTGGCTACCCTGAAGGATCCGGGCCGGACCCATTGGCTGAACGTCAAGCTTTAGTCGAGGCACTGGAGAAGAGTTTGGAGGAGGAGGAAACACGATATAGGGACCATTGCAAGCATGTCAGAGAGAATTCAATCATCAGTTTCCGAACAAAGTTGCCAGAACTCTTTCGTGCAATGTTAGAGTTTTCGCTCGGTTCATCTATCATGTACAAGGAGCTTTTGTCTAGTACACAGCCATTGGAGGAAGGCAATCAGTGAAGTGTGATTCTATTTGGAATTTAGAAGAAAGAATCTTTTTTCTGCAAGATTCTAGTATGGTATTACAGAGTGACTCCGTTACATGTTTTTACCACATATGTGAATTCTATCATGCGGTGAAATGTTGAATGTTCGTTAACAGAAACAAAGGTACACCATTATCAGTTGTTCTTTCTTTGGTTTTATTTTTCTTCTTTTGGAACGTATGTGTGAATGCATATATTTTTTTAGGAAAAAACTATATCAATATATATCTAAGGTTATCCATACCAATAAATTGGATTTGGAAATTTGGTCTTGGAAAAAATATTATGTCAGGTATCAACCCCACATTGGTAACCAATAAATAAATAGAATTGTAAAATTATATAGTGTACTTAAAAAGGATTTTGAGTGAGAAAAGATAATTCTAATGTAATATGTAAATTATTTTGATGCAGATTAGATCGAAAGTTTCGATATTCAATCCATGATGGCTTAGCACATTAAATTATCAGTTTTGTTCTTTCTTTGGTTTTCTTTTCTTCTTTTGAAACTTCTGTGTGAATGTATATATTTTTTTAGGAAAAAAAATATAACAATATATATCAATAAGGTAATCGATACCAATCAATTGGATTTAATTGGGCGTGGAAAAGAAATTAAGTCAGATATTAACCCCACATTGTTAACCAACAAAATAATTAGAATTATAAGATACCAAAATATGTAGTATACTAAAAGAGGATTTTGAGTGAGAAATGATATCTTAATGTAATATGTGAATTATTTTGCTGCATATTATATCGAAATTAATAAAAGAAACAAATTTTTTAACAAGATCAAGCACAAAAGTAACCACAAATGAATTAATGTTGTATTAACTATTAAGAAACTGCTAACAAATTTGCATCTCTGTGACTAGACTATGAACTAATAAAAATGTTTCGTTATAATCAAGCTGAGAGATACATTATCTCTGATTTTGTTTTAACGGAGCAAAAATCAAGCAAATTTTTTTTATGAAATGGAGTATATATAACTTTGAGAGAGAGAAAAATCAAGCAAAAAAAAAAAAAAATTGAAACTCAGCCGATATTTTATGAACGCATTGGAGCCAAAGTCATACGACGAAAATATGAACTAGTAGGCTTGATCAATATATATAATTTTAACTTCAGAGAATGTTGAGAAATAAAAAAAAAAAGAGACTTAACTTGGAGTTTGTGTTGAAAATCATAAAGGTTACCTTTTCACCTCTCAATATAACCATTAGAATACTTGTGTATATAAAAATTCCCCAATATAATATTATATATTTGTTTAAAATCTTTAAAATCCAAAAAGCATGATGATAATCAAGTAATTTGTCTTGTTTTCAAAAATTGAGTCATTGTTGTAGATTTTTTCTTGGCGTGCAGGGAAAAGAAAAACAGAAATCCTCATCAGTCATCGCAATCAAGAAGACTCGTTTCAATTTCAAGATTTCAAGCTCTTTTACATATAGCCGTTAATATTTATATTATTATTTTTTACTTTCTTTTCTCCCGTGACTAATATTATTCCTGGGAGCTTTTATTTCAAAAAGAAAAAAATAATAATGTTTACTAGAGTCCTTCCGTAAGTGAATCGCAATCTTTTTCGATATCTCTAAAATTGTGCAAAATTTGAACATCAAGTTGACAATTGCTGCAAAACAAGAAGAGCCCTTGGGCCTTGTCTGAAAAGCCCATTGGAAAAGAAGGCCCATATCAAGAGCATAAATAAACCCTAATCCGGATTCCTGATCTAATATAAATCCAACACTTCTCAGACACAGCTCCTTAAAAGTTAAAACCCTCGTTTCTAAAACCCTAGAACCTAGTCTGCCTACTGTTCAGTGTAACTCAATCCAAAGTTGTTATGAGGCGCCAACAAGAGGGCGCGGCGGCTCTCCTTTCAGGGATGGCAGTGCCAGCGGAGGAAGGGGCACAGGCCGTGATGGAGGAGGTAGAGGAGGAGGCTCTCCTTTCTCTCACAACCTACTCAAACTATTTTATTTGCAAGTATTTTTCTGAGTTTTTTCTAATTATGATGGCACAAGCAAATGATGAGATTTGTATACTCGGATTCCCCTTAACGACATCTTTGGATGATTAAATTTGAGTATCTGATGCAACTCAAGTGCCATCTAAACTTTGGTTACATTTTTATTGTACTTGTATTCTTTGAAATATACTTCTATTATGATTGAGTTTTTATTGTCATTTTTATTAAAAAAAATATGAAAGTCATGAATTTCTTGTTGTAGATTTTTTCTTGGCGTGCAGTCATTGCCCTTGCTGTAGATAGTTTCTTTGTGTGCTATTTGTATACGTGCAGAGTTTTCTTTCAATTTGATTCGTTGCACCTATTGCTTGTATTAGTTGCGCATCTGGTATGATTTTAATTCTTAAATTAGTTTTATTCAAATGATTATTCTTTTGAAACAGTGATTTGATGAATGATTATTCTTATTCAAATGCAAACATCAAAATGTTATTTGCTCTTTTATTCTGTCCTTTGAATGTAGTTGAATTGAAAATGCTAATGTTTTTAGTTTTGAATGAAGCCCTGAACAGGAGTAATACAAAAATGAGTTAGCATTTTCAATGTTTTTAGTTTTTAGTCTTGAGTAAAAGAGTAAAAGAAACGATAATATGCTAAGTAATAAAATACATAATTTTTAAATTTTTTAACATACTAGAAATTTCATTCAACAAAAAATAATTCTTACAAATAATGAAGACCCTCTTTTATAGGTTATCTTGGTTCCAAATAAAATAAATAACTTAAAGAAAAGAAAAAGAAAGTGAATAACTGAAAGAAAACAAAATAATTAATTATAAAATAAGTAGGTAACTAAATAATTCTGTCAATAAACTGTAATTAAATGCTAGAAAAATAAAATACATAAATAAGCTTGGAAAACAATCCATGTAAAAGCTTGAAAACAATTTAGATAAGATTTGATTCATGTCAAAATCCGATTCTGATTCGGAAGCTTGTACCAATGCTTGGTGGTTATCTGGAAAACTTTTCAAGAGGCCTTTTCAAGTGGTTATCTGCAATGTCTGATCTTAGTATACGGAAGAGCAGCGCAAAGACATGAATTAAATCAGGTGCCTTTATTCTCGTTAAAAATGGTGCAGGATTCATCAATAAGATGGAGAGAGGGACAGAGAACTACTGGAGAAAAATCTGAAAATGAGAACTTCAGATTTTGCACTTACATTTCTGATGTAATACAAAAATGAGACTCCTTTTCTAATTTGAAGTAGGGACAAAACTGTAAATTCAGTATTTTATAATTAATATAATTAATTATGGATTACATTTTAAGTTTTAATGATGATATAAGATTTTTGATGTGGCTATTTTGAAGTTTTAAATGGATACACCGAAAATTATTTCTTTTTTAGAAAAGCTAATTCTGATATTGTATTATGGTGCATCGTGAAGCAAAGCAAATTGTGCATCGCGATTTTTGAACCCTCGGATCCGCTTTAACGATCGCGCTGATTGCTTCCCTGATTAGCGAAATAATAGAATGAATGGACGTCTCCTGGCGGTTTGACCAGACTCATGTTTTTTTGTTTTCGTTTGTGTCTTCAATAAGAAAAGTTTAAAAATCTTCCAAGACTATTTTCGATAATCTGCCAAGTTTTTTTGTTTTCGTTTTTATGGAGGACAAGCTTGCTAAACTTGGTTTGACCAAAACGATCTGCCAAGTTGTGATGGAGAAGTTTGATCAGGGACAAGTTTTTATGGAGGACAAGCTTTCTAAACTTAGTTTGACCATAATCTTCTATTACTATTTCTGAAAATTTCTAATGGAGAAGTTTTCGTTTTGGTTTGACCAAATTATCGGAAACTTGGTTTTCGCTAAATGGAGGACAAGCTTTTATTGTTTTCTCTCAAAACTTTCGATAATTGTCTGATCATTTAGCGAAGAAATAGTAACAAAAGATTATGGAGTGAAAGCTTCTTTGCCATTCTTCTTTTTCGATAATTGTCAGGGTGTTAGTGTCCGCAAGAAACAGTAACAGTAACAGGGTGTATGGAAGCACAACATGTACTTTAACAAATGCTGAAATAAAATTGAGGTTGAAATAAAATTATTCTCGATCAGGCATTGAGTCGGACATTTCATTTCATGTACTTTAACAATTTGTACTTATGTTTTAGTTGTATCATACTATTAGCTAATTTTGTTTTGTTTACAGGTATTGCAATGTCGATATTTGAGGTTGAAAATACTTCAGATTGTGTCAGAGGAATTTCTGACGAAGAGGATGGTCATAGTGTCAGAGATGATCACCAAGTAATTTAAGTTGCTAATTTCTTTTAACCATTATACCTACATTTTAGTCCAATATCTAGTAATTTAGACTCTTTGATGTGAAACAGCTTGATGTCACTGACTCCTATATTCCAATTGAAGTGGTGTCAAATGATGAAGATTTGTCTATTGAAGATGATGCTGATTGTGTGGTGCCTTATATAGGCATGAGATTCAATACACATGAAAAAGCATATAATTTCTACAATAAATATGCGGGTCGAGTTGGATTTAGTGTCCGCAAAGCTTGTCACTCAAAATCTAAGAAGGGAATATCATCAATGAGATTTGTTTGCTCAAAACAAGGATTCGAAAAACGTCAAAAAATTCAAGAGATGCCAGTTGAAGAATCAAATTTGCCGAAGACACCGGAGAAAGAGAGACCATTTACTAGAATTGGTTGCAATGCTTCATTTAGAATTAAATTAGTGGAAGGTGGAAATTGGGAAGTGAGTGTTTTTTAGGAGAACCACAACCATCCTCTTGTTACAAGTCCATCCAAAAAGCGAAATTTGTGATCTCAGAAACACATAAGTATTGATGAAACATAAACTATTTTGAATTTGAGTGCTCAAAATGTGGGGACAACTCAAATATTGGAATATATAGCCATGCACTGTGGTGGCAAGGGAAATCTCCGATTCAAGAAGCAAGATGTAGGTAATTTGATTGCAGGGATTAAGAGAAAGCTTATTGGAGTTGATGTTTCAACCACTGTGTTGCACTTTAAAAAGAAACAAGAGGAGGATCCTGAATTTTTCTATGCCATAGAACCGGATGAAACTGGTGCAGTTAAGAATATATTTTGGGTTGATGGTCGAGCAAGAAGAGCCTACAAAGAATTTGGTGATGTCGTGACGTTCGATACAACCTACCAAACCAACATGTACAACATGCCTTTAGCACCATTCCTTGGTGCTAATCACCACCGTCACACTATAATCTTTGGCATAGCCCTTCTTAGAAATGAGAATTCTGACAATTTTTGTTGGTTGTTTAATACGTGGTTGCAAGCAATGTATAATAAGCATCCCAAGGCCATTATTACCGACCAAGATCTAGCCATGAAGAAGGCTATTGAATTAGTTTTTCCTAACACACTCCATATGTGTTGTCAATGGCATGTCATGAGAAAAGCGAGGGAACACTTTGGAGTGCTTTACAATCAGCTAGATGGTTTCGAAGATGAGTTAAAGTCGGTAATTAATCGTAGTTTGACCATACAAGAGTTTGAAGAGAGATGGGAAGCGATGCTTAAAACCTACAAGCTACATGAGAATAGTCATCTCAAGACGATGTACAAAACCAAATCACAATGGGTTCCGACCTTCTTTCGACATACCTTCTTTGCTAATATGTCGACTACTCAAAGAAGCGAGAGTATGAACGCTGTGCTTAAATTATGGGTGAGCAATCACACAAGTATCCACCAACTTGTGTTGCATAGTGACAAGATAGTAGAAGGTATATGGCAGCGGGAAAGCGATGAGGACCTAAGAACCATGAACGAGACACCACAATTGTATTCTCATTATCAAATGGAGCTTGATGCACGTAAGGTGTACACCAGAACGGTATTTTCATTATTCAAGGAGAAAATTAAAGATAGCCTACTTGGTTTTGTGCATGAGATTGAAAGGGATTCTTTGTATCAGGTTAGAATTACATCTCATCCATCATATCAAAATTGGAGACCCGAGTCATTCATGATAAACGTGGACAAGAGAAAGGGTATTGTCTCATGCAATTGTAAAGGATGGGAATTTGAGGGTTTGTTTTGTCTGCATGCTATCAAGGTAGTGCACCATATAGGTATGACAAATGTATCTTCTCATTACATTCTCAAGAGATGGACTAGAGATGCTAATGCTAGTGCAAAAGTATCTATTAGTGAGAGATGCATGGAATCAGGAGAATCTACAGAGTTGAAGACACTAAAGTCTGCAGCCATCAAGAGAGATTTGATGGAGCTTAGTGATATGGGCACAACATCTCAAGAAGCTTTCAAACTTCTGAAGGACATAATAGTTGAGGCCAAAGAAAAGTTACAACTTGTGATATCTGAGAAGGCTGAACAAGAGGTTTTACCAAAAGAGCAAGTTGGAATCATTGAAAAACAGAGAGTATCTCCCCTGCCCTTGTATATTGATCCACCAAATTCACAATGCAAAGGAAGACGGAAAAGGCCGGTAAGGTTTAAACCTGTTGCTGAAATTAAGGGCAAGAAACAACGAACTTGTAGCATTTGTAATGCAAAAGAAGGTCATAACGCCAGAACTTGTCCACAGGTAACTATTATGCATATGGTTAACTTGCTATTTTTTCGCTTTTATTTTTGTTATTTAGTAACAATTATACATATGATTAACTTGTTGTATTTTTATAGAGAGCAAAAGCAAAGAGCAATGAAAAGCGTATAGACAATGAGGATGCATTAACTGAAGATGCTTTTAGTGAAGATGAATATGAGTAAGCAACTATTTGCAACCCACTATTTCAAGCTTCCCCTCTTATCTGTAAATGAGAATATCACTAATTCTTGTATGGATATTGTTATATAATAGTGAATGAGGCTGTGATTGTAAAGATGATGGCATTGAAGATGAAGACCTAGAGAAGAAATTTGATGTTTTTTGGGATCTTTTGATAAAAAAAATACAATATATAGATGTAATGAGATGCTTAATTACTGGGTAGTTTTTGCTAACAAAAATGATGTTAACTGGCATAATACTTATTTACTGGTTGCACAATGTTTATTCAATGGTTATGCAAGTTGGTGTGATGCTTGTTATGTTGTTTTATTTGTCTTTTTTTTCACAGCACACCCAACCTATATCAATTTCTTTCATTTAGTTTCTGTATACATCATACTTTTTATGTTTCTTGTCATGAATTTTGTATATAATGTATTTAATCATTACCACATACTAATACCTATTGAAAGTACCAACGTTTAAATAAAAAATCATATATTTATTTTGAAAGTACCAACGCAAAACATAAACTTGTAGCTCAATTGCCTATTAGAGTAAGATCAACATTCTTCAAGGAAGTCAGTTAAGGCTCAAAGAAAGCACTATTTAGTAATCGGTACCAAATCGTACAATAAATCAATAGCAAATGGTCAGACCAAGATGAGATACATGAAACTAAGTGGGCATATAAATAAAAATGAATCAAGAAAGAATATTTGCTCTCTGTTTCACTCTTTCAATTGCCTTGCACAACATTTCATAAAAATGAATCAAGAAAGCATCGCACAAAATTGCATAATCCAGTAAATTGCTATTTTGATTCTTCACTTATTCTCCTAACAATATTTCTTTCATTTCTATTGACGAGGAATGTAGATAAATCGATTGAGACAAACGGCCTTGCAACAACATTGACTTGATTTGTCATTCCGGTATGTGAAATTGCAGGTCCAAGAGCATGCACGCCTATTTGTCTTTCCACTAACAATACCAGTACACAACTACTCTCCCATCAACCTGAAAATTGGAAAATTCAGTGCACCAGTCAGAAGTTAGAATCCTAGAACTGAGATGAAACTATATATTCAGTTCATAAATGATGCATCATTTAATCAATTTTAGATTTACGTGTATTCCATACATGGAAATCAAACTGAAAACAGCAAAAAAATCCATATATAGCCACGGGCATAGGATCACAGCCAGTTGGGTTGCATGCTGGTTTTGGTCACTTGATTGCCTGCTGATTCAGTACCGAAAATACAGCTGTCCAAACAAGCTATATACTAAAACCCAGGTCCTAGGGTAACAGTGGACAGTATTTCAATCAACAAGAGTATCACAAAACTGTTATAACCAATTAACATAACTTGTCTTCGAAAAACCAAACTAAGAGAATAATAATAAATGTCAGAAGAAGTAACAATTATATATTTACAAACTTATAGTGTTGGATTTGGCCGCTCACAGCAATATCTCTCTATGCCAAGCACGCAATTTGTAGCTCTTGAGCCAAATATTTTCCCTACGAATCTTCTGAAATACATATAACATCACTAATTTACACATATTGCAGAAACATAGTGTACAGTTTGATGATTGCAATATCAGACTCTGTTATCAGGAAACACAACCCTGGTAAATGGTATGGATCAGTCCTGGCTGGGACAACCAATTTTAGTTGTTTTCTATCTGCTTCTTTAAATCAAGGCTCAATTGGGTTCAGATCAAACCAAGGTGAAACAACGGAACTCAGTTTTGACCTTGTGAAACTGAGACCGAGATGCAATCGTTTTTCTCCTACCTCGGTGGTTTGTAGTTAAATACTATATTAATTAAGGTTTATCGACCCAAATTAGAAGAAGAGAGAGTACAGGAAATAGTCGTAGGCGCCAAAAGTGAGAAAAATAGGCCACTGGCCGCACAGGAATGAGACCACCACCGTCGTCGTGCATACGTCGTGCACCACCATACCCTGAGTCTGGTCAAACCGTCAGGTGGCATGCTTTCATTGAGACGGTCCATCAATTCAAGGGGGGCGGAGGAGGGTTGATCAATCGAGACGGCTGATCAGCCGAGTTGTCCCGCTCTTGGAAGAATTCTTGGTCGATCAAAGGGAAGAAGGATAGGTTCGTCGGTTCTGATCAAAGGAAAGCAAATTTTCGATTCTGATGGGGATTTGCAAAGAAGAGAAGAAACAGAAATGTTTTAGAAAGAACAGGAATCGTCGCTTCGTCGGTTCTGATTTTTTTCCGATATCGTAAAGTAAATGGAGACGTCCATTCATTCTATTATTTCGCTAATCAACGAAGCGATCAGCACGATCGTTAAAGCGGATCCGAGGGTTCAAAAATCGCGATGCACAATTTGCTTTGCTTCACGATGCACCATAATACAATTCTTCTTATCATGTAACGAGGAAAATTTGCACGCATACACATAAAAACAAAAGCTCTCCAGTAGTAGAGTACAGGAGTTGATATATTGATCACTTCATTGATTCTTTCATCGATTCCAACATGATAGTTTCGTTGAGTTCAATTTGCATGTTGTTTTTGTAATAATGCATGTGTTTTTTGTATTATGCATTTTGTTTTTGTTATTATGCATATAATTGATCGGACGCTGCACTGAAAACAAATGTCGCTACGATGCGGACTGGACGAATCCAGTTGCATTTATTTTAAAATTTGTTCTAATTATTATGCATGTTGTTTTTGTTATTATCATGTAGTTTTTGTTATTATGTAAGTAAATAACATGCATAATAACAGAAACATCATGCATAATAATGAAAACATAATAATCACAAGTAGAACAAAAAAATATAATGAACTTAACATATAAATCATAAGTATTTTAACTGTTATACATGTTATTAGATGCACAATAACAAAAATAACATACATAATAACGAAAATAATATGCATCATAAATAAAACAAATTTTTGTCGAAACTCAACTGAAAGCGTTCCATAGAAATCGATGGAACATTACCGGTAAAGTATATAGGCAAAATTATACTTCAATTATACTTTGTTCTTGACATGGTGAAGACTTCAGTGGGCAAGATGCCTAGATTATACTTCGATTTTTCATTGTACTTTATGGATTGAAATCATGGAATTATTATGACGAACACTTTATATTAGCAAATCGCAATAACCCTGGGTTGCTTACGGGAAAAAAAATAACAAAGTAAAATTATAATTTACTAGCTAGTTACTACTAGACTTAGTTAATTTGTACATTATATCATTTTGTAATTAATTAATGAGTATACGGATGCTCATGCTCTATTAATTGCAATTTTTTTTCAAATTCAAATAATCAAATTAACTACCCGCTAAATAATACACGAAGAATTTACTTCAGTTAAAAAACTGCAGTAAGAGCGTAAGACGCAGACATGCTTTTTATCCTTTAAATTCAAGTCAACGTCTTCTCCAATTTTTAATGATTGCAACAATATCCGGTTAATCAATCACGGTACAATTATAATCGAACAGCTGAGATTAATCAATCACCTTATATTATCTTCATTTATTGCCGAGGATCAAATAGTATCATTAAACGGCATTTATCCAGTCTGTGCAGTACATTGAAGATTCCCTGTGCAATCATCAATTCCTCATTAAACGACCAACTAAAGAGCTTCTCTATTATAACTCCGGTTGCGATCGCGTTTATGCGCGATGGACACGGCGTTGGCGGCCACTGCTTCGACCTCCTCGCCGACCGGCACCACCACCACCTCCACCTCCTGGTTTAGCGGCATCGTGCACGGTCGCTCGGCGAAATCCATGGCAGCGCCACCTACGGTCGCATCTGGTAGCGTAGTCGCATCACTCGCCGACTCGGGAGGATCGGGGAGCCGCAAGAAGCAGCTGAAGGGGGCTCTGTTCAAGTACGGATCCAAGCCCGCTCAGGTCAGAATCGAATCGATACCTACTGTTCGATTTTGTAATCGATGTATAATTCTTTGTTCTTTTTGGAGATAATCTATGCTTCGATGTCTGATGTGTACAAATCATTTGTAGAATTAATCTTTAAGCTTGTTACACCAGCTGATTATTTCCATGTAGAGGTCATTGTGCTTAGTGGTGTGGGTGTTTCCTTTAAGACCGATAAGGAAAATTAGATCATCACCTCATATTACATGTACAAATGGCATTGATGATGGCAACACCAATCAGATTTTCTACTTTGTTTAGTTTCTGTGACTTATAAGTCTTAGACTGTAATATAATTCATTACAAGTTACAACTTAATTATCCCTCAGGTATAGAATTAAATAATCGTCATAGAAAAACTATTGGGGTGGGAAGGGGACCAGGAAAATTAGATTTGTGTAGTGTTATTATATGGTTCTTGTACTATCTACCATCTAGCCACTTTTCATACTCGTACTACGTTACCCGTCTTTAAGGTGGAAGTGTTAAATCCGAATTAATTTTGCATATGTACCCACAATGAGAGCTAGGTCCTTAGCAATACACAGTTTTATAATCCTTTTTAGTTTAGACAATTTATCTCAAAGTTCTCTTCATATTTTATTTTTCCATTTGTTTATAGAATGAAGCACTTGTTTTAACAGGTGGCATTTAAAACAGGCGATTTCACTCAGCAAGTGGTCTTTGTTGGTGGCTTAACCGATGGCCTTTTAGCAACGGAGTATGTAAAATGTCTCCAAAACCAGTTTACTTTACGATTTTGATTGGGTAGGGTACAGCAATGTTTGCCCCTAAGTACAGTATAAATTACAAAAGCTTGATCATGTTTGACTGTTTACTTGTAGCCTGGTACATGAATGTGTAATTAATCTTACAATTCAAAGCAAGTTGATGCTGATGTGTGTCTAACTTCTGAGACAATAGAGGCTTTATTTCACAATCAAGGACAGTGGAGAAGAATTTTGCTTAATTGGTTTTTAATTGCAGATATGGTTACATCTGTGTATGTGCACTGGTATTTACCTGTGACAAATATAAATTGTTGTGGTGTTAGAAGTTATGTTCTTTTTCCTTCATTAGGTACATTGAACCTTTGTCTATTGCTTTGGAGAATAATAACTGGTCTTTGGTGCAACCATTACTCTCTTCATCTTATATTGGTTATGGCACATCTAGCTTAAAACAGGTACTTGTTTATTTGTTGTTATATTACAGAAAGCTAAATTATATTATTTCTGTTTCCTGGTTTTCTAGTTAGTAAACTTAATATATTTACTCTTTTTTAAGGATGCATTGGAGATAGATCAGCTTATCAGTTACTTGATCAATAATGAAAACTCTGAAGGAGTGGTATTACTTGGTCATAGCACTGGATGCCAGGTTTTGATTGCTTTTTTATTTTTATCTTTTGAGTTTTGATGCTACATATCTGATATCCAACTGTGCAACATTAGTACTTTTGCATTTGTAGGATATTGTGCATTATATGAAAACAAACTTAGCTTGTTCTAAGGCAGTTCGTGGAGTTATTTTACAGGTAAACTATTTAATTTTTTAATTTCTTTTTTGTGTACAATGTTGTTTTCTATACCTAGAATCCGGCTTGGACCTCAATAATACTTGGAATATCTGCTGGTGAAAATGGTAAAGTATCTTGAAGTTTAGAGTTCTGTCCAAATTATGCCCTATTAAGCTGCATTTATCAAATTAGGCATCAAACTAACCTTATTAACCTGGGATCTGGATTCGCTGCCATAATTGTGATGGCAGCTCGCTGCTATTATAATTCTGGTCTGTCGGATTACAGCAGTTGTGATTTGATGCAGGGTGTGTATATTATAATATTGATTTTGTAAGACCCACCTGTCAGTGGTTCTACTTGGCGCAAATTGTCCCTTCTTTTTATTTTTGAGTAAAGATGGGGGTCAATAACTCAATTGTCTTAGTCTCGTTCCAAATTGGGCTTGAACCTGACCTTAGTTTCTCTCGGTTAACCTCAATATAACTTAATTGTCTCAATCTACCATCCAAACTGTATGTAAAAGCATAAAGCTTCATTTTCTTCATAATTCCTTTAGTCAAGCATGGGAACCTACTTCATTTTTGTGCGTTTGGTGCTTAGGTGTTTTTGATTTGTTAACTTTCTTTTCATTTATGTAATCTTCTCAGTGACCACTTTGGCCATTGACCTTCAAAACAAAAAAGATGGTATACATACCATTCTAGCCTACACAATTTGGCTTGTATTTAATACCAGCAGGTGAGGTCATTGGACCAGGTTAAAAACATATATAGTTCCTGAATTTGGCACTTTTCCTTTGTCAGTATCCTAGTGACACTACTGAGATTAAAATGAAGAAATATTTCTTGTTTGTCAGGCACCAGTCAGCGATCGTGAGTATAGGGCAACACTGCCAGAAACACCGGCACTGATAGACCTAGCTGCTAAGGTGATTAGCGAAGGCAAAGGAAATGACTTAATGCCCAGAGAGGCAGATAGTTGTGCTCCCATTACTGCCTACAGGTATGAATAGCCTGCTACCTATATGTCCATACCTGTCAGTTCAGTTGCCACACCAGCATGGTATGCTAATTGCCAAGTTCAAGTTACTTTGATGCTTTAACATTCCAAGTTATAGCCAAGGTAAATAGCGCCAATCACTGCCTATAGTTCTATATATTACCTGTAATTATGTACATTCACAGTTGTCAGTTTAGGTATTGTGCCAGTATGTACTGCTAATTGCGTAGCTCAGGTTATGAAGTTCGATGGAGAGGGAAATGAAATACTTCACTTATTTTCTTGGTTCAGTATCTGTGTGGAGCTAAACCAGCTGGTTGTATTAAAATAATGCTGCATTTGTGATAAGATCTCATTCTGAAATCAATGATATCTATGCAGGTATCACTCATTATGTGCTTACATGGGAGATGATGATATGTTTAGCTCAGATCTGAGTGAAGACCAATTGAGGCAGAGACTTGGTCACATGGCCAGTACATCTTGCCAGGTATAAGGGAACCTACCTTTCTCTCTCCTTTTCAAAGTTGTACCTACCTCTCTTTTTGTCTCTGCCCAGTTAACTTCCAATCATGGTGGTTGACATAATATATAAATAATGATTTATATTTTGATACTACTTTGTAAATTTCACTTGTTTACTACTATTTACCTTTCTGTTGTTCGAAATGGTAAATATATGAACAAAAGAAGCTGATGCTGAATCAACAATTACATGTTTTTGGTAATTCTGTGTGCCTTTGGTTTCAGGTCATTTTCTCTATGGCGGATGAATACGTCCCAGAATATGTTGATAAAAAAGCACTTGTAGATAGGTATTAGCATTCTATCAGAAATCCAAAATAAATATTGAAATTTGTGATATGTATTCCACATCTTTTTGTTACTTCATTTGCAGCAGTCATTTTTATTGTTGTTGTTATCGACTTATTTCTGTGTTAGCAGATTATGTCAGGCACTGGGAGGTGCAGAGAAAGTGGAGATAGAATGGGGGAATCATTCTCTCTCTAACAGAGTTCAAGAGGCAGTTAATGCTATAATAGATTTTGTTAAGAGAGAGGGTCCTAATGGCTGGGACGATCCCTGGAGCTAACATGCAAAGCTTAGTTTAAGGATGGGGATGTTTTGAATTTCATTGCTACTGCTTAAACTTCAGGTTATCTTTTTCTTTCCAGTTGTCCACTTAATTTTTTTGGTCAATTTTTATTGTGCTATGTCTTGTTTATTTCGCTCTCATCACTTTCATTGGTTAGATGTAAATGATTGAAATCGGGTCTTTGTATTTTTGTAGACCATGTTTGCAAGTATTGTCGTGTTAATGATTTTGCAGTTAAACAATGTGATTGTTGATAATACTTTATATTTGTCGGAGATGGGAAGTGGCTATTCTGAGTCCGAGGGATATTTTAACAGCAACAGATCATAATAGATTCCAAGCACACCTTTTGTCATATACTCAATCTCATATTGCTTGACAAGGATTGTATCAGTATCACTGTACTATGTTTATGGATCTATTTTATAAATAATAAAAAGTATGCTGTTTTTTCTTCCAGAACAGTCAACTTATTTGACAACCATGGTATCTGATTAAACTAAAATCAATTTCGATGCAGTTTGTAGCAAATTAGTGATGCATCAATTCTTGTGGAAAACCAACTGTTTCATTTAATTAATTCTTATTTAATGATCAAATGATTAAAAGGGAAGTGCGGTGCACGCAGCTCTCGTTTGTGCGCGGTTTGCAGAAGGGTTGGATCATTTTAGAGGCTTTGCACGTAATATTTTCCTGCATTTTTGCAAGGGATTTTTCATGATTCAAACCCGTGACCTTCAGGTCACAATGTGACAACTTTTCTATCCTAAAACGCTTCTAAAATTTTATTTGCTATTTTAATTTATCGACTCCAGCAAACATCCTTCTCTGACTCTGATATACGCAACTCTTATGATACACATTTGAAAAAGAAGGCAGTTCACATGATATTTATTTATTTTGACATATAATTTAAAATACAAAGCTTAAATTTAAAATCCAATATCATAGTTATGATATTATTCACATATCAGGTAGATGAAACATACTTGCAACTTTCAACCATACGAAATTTACGGATGTTGACGCATCACTAAATAACACTTAAATTGCATGAAATTTGATTATTAGTCTAACTATTGGTACACTAATTTACTTTACAATTTGTAGTTTCGTTTTACTTTTATTTTTGAAAATCACTGTAATGAATCAAATTGTCAGAATAAAAATTGACAATTGATCCCTCTAGGAAGTATTATTTAACTTTATAGATTGAAATCGTAGGTCTTGTTGTCAATTATTTAGATATATCTATCAAAATCTTCATGTATTAAGGTTGTCAATAGAATTACTCATTTAGTAATATTTTATTATTGTGATGATATAAATATGCTTCCTAAAACATCTCGTCTGTTTGTGGAATAAACTCAAACAAAAATTGGCTAGAGAAATAGAATCAACACGTGTATGGAAATTATGCTCCGTACTAAAAATTACCGGCCTACCATTTAAAGGTAAGCAAGCAAACTGGGAATGATAAACACATCAAGGGGTAGCCAGAAAATTATATCAAACAAGTTCATATAATATTTTGGAAAACATATATATCCAACTTCTAGTGAAATAATATTATTTAATTAAAAGATTGAAGTTAGTATAATTACGTTATTTATTTTTGTAATACTAAAAATTTCTTCTACAAAAATAACAAGAAGCGGCAGTATGCGCGATGCAATTTCTAATTTTTATAAAGCTCAAGAATCTTGAATTTTAATTTAAAGGCCTTAAATGGAGTATTGATGTTTAGTTTAAGGTTACAGGTTCAATTTAACATTGTGGATGGCTTAAATTATCCAAACCGAACCGAGACTTAAATATCCTTCAGTTTCAAGAAAAATATTTTTCAGGGGATTTTTACTGTACAATAAGGATGCGTTTGATTAGTGCAAAAATAGTGTTGTTCTAGTCAGTGACAAAAATAATATTTATTTTTTCTATTTTAAATAGTATGAAAATAATGCTAATTGTTTGCTATCCAGGTTAATAAAAATATTGTTTGGATTGTAAACTTGAAGCAGTAATATGAAGAAAATGAATAAAATAATGAATTATTCTTATTTTCTTTAACTGATAATAATAATAATGATAATAATAATAGTGATAATAATAATAATAGTAATAATAACAGTAATAATAATAGTATTATGATGATGAATAAAATAATAATTTTGCTAATCACTACACATGCTATTTTGCTAATTATATTATTTTGTTAAGTTAGTAAATTAGCACTAATCCAACACAATTCACAATTTCTAATTCTTGTTTGTTTTGGGTCATATTTTGATTGGATAGCAACACTGACACAAATATAGTGCTATTCATGATTCCAAACACCCCTAATTTTTACGATACAATGATACATTCAAATTTTACGGTACATTTTTTTATGGAATATTATTCAAATTATAAAATTTAAAATTGTAGACGTGTTTCTAAATTTAGATTAGATATGTATTAAATTTAAATATATTTGCAAACCATTTCCTCTTTCAAAACAATCTAGTATTTAACGATAACATTTTAATGGCTTTATGATGAAAGATCAATAAATTTTAAATTGACTAAAAATATAAAAGGTTAAGAAAGAGCAAAAATACTTGGTTCATAAATATCTTGAGTATCGGGATAAAGATTAAGAATCGAACAAAAGAAGGTTAAAGAAGAAAAACATAGATCATAGTCTGTGTTTGAAAATTTTGATAGATCCAGTCATCAAGATAAGATAATACCTTTGCATTCTTCACAAATTACATATTTTTTATCTTGACTGAAGCCCTGAAATTACACTTCACTTCAAATGTAAAATATATATAAGATAACGTTCCGTAGATATCATATTTGATATCAACTATCGATACCGATTTTATTATGTACCTTTAGTTTAGCTATCGTGTATATTATTTGAGTTATTATGCATGTTATATCATAACTATTTCAGTACAAAAAATAACATGTATGACTATTTCATTACAAAAAATAACATGCATAATAATTCAAATAATGTGCACGATAACTCAACTAAAAGTACATAATAAAATCGATATCAATAGTCGGTATCAAATATGATATCTACGTATCAGCTCCCAAATATATAATCCGGATGGAAAACGTATTAACGAGGGCCCAACTGAAATGGGCTTCTGACCCATTTTAATTTGACACAATTACACAAATAAACGAGGCCTGGTAAAAAGGGATAGCGAAGAAAATTAGAAAAGCAAAGAGAGATATCATCCGTCATTGGTGTGAATTTTGGTTTTTAGCTATCTTTTTTTTCTCTCTCCCCCCTGACCCCTCCTTTAATTGGTGTGAATTTTGGTTTTTAAGCTTCAATCGTTATTCAATTATACCCAATTAGGCTCTGATTTTGTATTGTCCTTCCTTTTCTTTTCTCTTGGTAGATTATTTCTGCTATAAGTGTATTGGCGAATGGCTGAGTTTTGTTGCAATTAAATTGATATAGAGCTGTTTTCCCATGGAAGAAACAGCAGATACTGACACTGATTCGCATTGATATAGAGATGTTAATGCATGCTAGTTAAGATAGGTTTTTTTTTATGATGTTTTCAAAATCGATCGAATATAATTTTGTTTTAGATTTGACAGTTCAGACCATGAAGGATCCTGTGTCCGAGTACAAATAATAATAACATAAATGAAGGCGAATGACTTGTGTCTCGGTTAAATTGAATCAGCTACATTTGATAGTTGTTTGAGTTCAATTCAGCATGAGTTATATATGGTAAGAATAATTCGCGCTAATTGGTTTTATAAAAAAATTGAAATCTAAAACTTCAAATATGATCAAGTAAGTGTGTTTTTTTAGTTTCTGGGTTAGAAGTTAGAACATAAAATTAATATGATTTTGTAATGCATATGTAAATTGTGCTATATACGGTCTCATGGGGCATGCATGGGTACAATGGGCTGCCAGTAATTAATTTGGGCTTGCTGTATGACACCTTAAACTTTTAAATAGTCGATCCCTAAACTATAATTAATTAATTAATTAATTAAAATCTTATCCTAACCTTTCTAACGTTGTGATGTCTTCTGACAAAAAACTACCAGAACCTTCCTTTCCCTCTATATAAGGACCCAAGTATTTCAAGAGAAAGCAGTAGTACATGCTAAGCTAGCCTCAAGCTTGCAAATTAGTAACTAAACTTGTTCCATATTTAGCTACCAAACATCCACCACCAAAATCATTCATGAAGATCACCGTAGAAAGCTCCAGGCTTGTGAAGCCAACCTACAACGGCAAAGCGCCTAGCACAAACGATCTTGTTACTTTGAATGTTTTCGACAAAGTTACCCATGACACACACATGCCGCTTATCTATGCTTTCGACCCTCCAACCCCTTCTAACATTGCCATTGTGAAGGGACTCTCTAAGGCCCTTGCAAGGTACCGTGACTTTGCCGGAAGACTTGGCGAGGATGCAGAGGGAAACTTGGTCATTTTCCTCAATGATCAAGGTGTTCGTTTCGTTGAGGCCACCGTTGACAATGAACTCACAAATGTGCTTCCCTCTAAACCAACCAAAGAAATTAAGAACCTGCACTCGAGCTTCGACGGTGTAGAGGAGTTGATGCAAGTGCAACTCACACGTTTCACATGTGGGTCCCTAGTTGTCGGTTTCACAACTCACCACAAAGTTGGCGACGGACTTGCCGTCAGTCAATTTCTGGTTGCATGGGGTCTTGCAACTAGAGGTCATGCCATTAATCCAATCCCTTTGCTTGCACGACATCACTTATGCAAACCTCGTGATCCGCCTCTTATTCAATATGATCATCATCACAGTGAGTACATGAGCAAACAAATATTTGAAAAGATTATGTCCACTAACGAATCAAGTGAAGAAGAAATAGTTATTCACAAGGTGCATTTCTCAAGTGAGTTCATCAGCAAGCTCCAAACAAAGGCCTCAGTTGGGATTTCAAAACCATTTAGTAGGTTCACGACCATCTTAGCTCATCTCTGGCGAGTCATAACCGTAGCACGGGGGCTTCCAGGCGACGAGACTACAAAAATACGTATCTCGGTGAATGGACGGATGCGAATGGATCCAAAGGTGCCAAACAAATATTTTGGCAACTTTGTTTTATGGGCTTTTCCGCGCTCAAAGGTAAGAGACCTCATTAATCAGCCGCTCAGTTATGCCGCGGAACAGATACATGTTGCGGTGGCAAGGGTAAATGACAGTTACTTCAGGTCATTCGTAGATTTCGCGAGCTCCGATGTTATCATTAAGGAGGACTTGGTGAGCACCACCTGTCTTAACAAGAGGATTATTAGTCCAGATTTGGACGTCGATAGCTGGTTATCATTTTCATTCTTCGATTTGGATTTCGGCAGCGGTCGTCCGAGCTATTTCATGCCGACGTACTTTGAAAACGAAGGAGTTTTATTCTTTCTCCCTTCCTGTTTGGGAGATGGCAGCATGGATGTGATCGTACAACTGATCACTAGTAACGTTGATACCTTTAACATGCATTGTTATTCCCTTAACGACTAGAATGCATTGGTGCATTCCTACAGCCATGAAGTTTTTTTTTTTTTTGTTTCTTCTCTATTACTGTACTCAGAACTAGTAACTTATCTATTTCTACACAATAAGATTCGCAATCAATGTATTATTGTATTAATGGGCATTATTAAAAAAAATTGCACGTCTGGCTTTTTTATTCGTTAGTTTACTTTATTTAATTGTTGTTCAAGGATTCAAGATTTACAGGTTTTTCTGGGTTCTAATTAATAGTTATTCTTAAAATAAATTTATCTTATATGGCTATTTGTACAAAAAATTTCAAATATATGGTCATTTTTGAAAAAAAAATGTAATATAGATGGTCATTTTTGAAAAAAAAATTCGTGGTTCAGCTTCACCCCTGGATACATGCGGCTCCGCCACTACGTACGTTATAGTTAATTTATTTAGGTTTAGCATGCACGGTGAAACAGTCATTTGACGGATATTTTTTACAAAGGTTCATGGATCAAAATTTTTGAACAAATAAAATCAAAGAGATCCTAAAAATTCACAGAAAGTGAAGGACGCAAGTAATTTCAAAGAGGACCATAAATAGATTTCGTGATTTATCTGATTCTGAAGCATCTTTGCAGTGATTTTTCAGTTGTGAAGTCAGTTACATAGGGCGCAAGTAATACATACGCTCATAATGAATTGCTTAAAAAAAGTCATTTTAATAGTAATAAAAGTTTTAAAATTAAATATAAAACTAAAAAGTTTAAGAAATAAATAATAATAATAATAATATTGATTAGGGGCAGTCCCTTGTAGGCAGTCTCATATACACTCAAGTATGCACGAGATCAGATATAGCCTTCATCATAGAAATGCCAGGGCAATACTTGAGTAACTCAGAAGTTGAGCACGAGAAAGTAACTAAAAGGGTGCTTAGGTACTTGAAGCAAACGAGAGATTATATGCTTACATATCGGAGAGCAAAAAACTCGAGGTAATTGGATATACTGATTCTGGTTTTGGAGGTTGCATAGATAGCATGAAGTCGACATTAGCACACATCTTCATGATGGCAGGTTGAGCTATATCGTGGAAATGTGCTAACAGAAACTAGTAGCACCTTCTACAATGGAGGCCAAGTTCATTACATGCTACGAAGCATCAAACCATGGTGTATGGCTCAAGAATTTTGTCACTCGGTTGTAGGTGGTTCCTATTATCAAGAGACCATTTATTTTCGTCAGACTCAATGACTCTTGGATGGATCGTCCATCTCTTCTTTCCCTCTGACCCGAGTCGTGAATCACCGTCGGCATTCTCTATCATGGGCATCAGCCTTCTTTTCTCTCATAACTCAATTGTTAATCATCGAGGAGTAGACCGGCGAGGAATTCTCTTTCTGGCTAACTTGTTTTGGGAGTTTCAACATGGTCTTTTTCAGTGCAAAAGAAAAGTGTGTCTCTGTTTATAGTCGAGCATTCAGTCAATTAGATTGCATAATAACAAAACAACATGCATAATAACAAAAATAACATGCAAACTGAACCCGAATAGATCCGTCTATTGGAATTGATGGAGGGATCGGTGGAGGGGTTAATATATCAGCTCCCTAAAAATAAAGTTAATTGTCTCAGCTCGAAGCCTCAAATCTTAACCCTAAGCGGCTAAGTCCAAAATTGTGAGTCGTGATCGTGCGTGCCTCATCGAACCTCTGTTGTTGGCACCTGGCGAGTCCCTCAAACCCTCCCACACTCGACTCTCTCCTCTGCTTCGGCCTTCGTGCACCTCTTCATCATTTTTGTGCAGTGCCATCTGTCTTGGGCCCACCTCTCTTTGTACCGCCTACAAGAGCAGGAGATAAAGTTGTTTTCTTTAAAATTCAAATCATTCTTAGTTTAATCTAGTCACAATCATTGAAGTGTAATACTGCTAAAATAGATGCAAATTTCATATATTTCCACATGAGATGTGAATTTTTGTTT
Source organism: Eleocharis quinqueflora (assembly GCA_964058865.1). NCBI lineage: Eukaryota > Viridiplantae > Streptophyta > Magnoliopsida > Poales > Cyperaceae > Eleocharis > Eleocharis quinqueflora. The sequence continues at coordinate 541,418 of CAXKVX010000302.1, read as the reverse complement.
TAATCTTGTTTCAATTGTTACTGTATCGTAGCACTCAGATATGTGCTCCAGACCTTCAATTGTTACTACTATACATACTTACATATATGCTTCAGTTGTTATTATGAAATAATAATGCTAAAGAAAATGGCAAATAAACAAATTTCATCAGCAAAAACACATACCAATTGAAATATAATAAAAATAACATTACAATAAATTAAAACAAATAAATTTAACTATTACATGTGAAGTGATCCTTACTCAACTTCATAAATAAGCAAAAATAATGTTGCTATACAATTGTGTCCATCTAATCTAGAAATTTACTTTTGAGTTTTATTTCAATATGTCCATATGGTCCTAGACTTCTAATTCAGTTTACTTGAGGTTAATCCAATGACTTTAATTCATTTTTATTTGATTATTAACTGATATTTTTATTTTGAATATTATTAGTCGCTATTTTACTATGTCGATGTGAGAAATATGCTGAATTAAATGAAGGTACAGAATACATTGTCAGAAAATATTATAATATGTCGGCTCGATTTATCATCATCAATTTGATTTAAATTTATAGCTGTCATTATATTTTATTTACATTTGATTTTTTTAATATGTAAAATATACTCTTTAATTACTATAATATTCAACATTCCGACGAAATTTATATTCATGTAAGTAATTAGTGTCTATTCCTGATTATAATTCTAGATCCGCCACTGTTCGGGAAGGAACCAAATAATTCAAATTAAATCACTTCTATTTGAGAGGAGCCTGACTGAGCTCAGTGACGTACCAAACTTGCATTAGAAAGTTGTCCAACTAGAAGCGTTTTTTGTTACGCCACTTGTATTTTTCGTAATTGAATAAGCTTCTTCTTTAGTAATAGACAAGAATATTTTTCTTTGAATATTTCGTATTTGATCTAAAATCTCTTACGTACCATTTTTCTTTCTTGAATATTGTTCAACACTCAGTCTCCAATAGGGAGAGCGTTGCTCTTAATCTAGTAAATTCAATAAGTTTTTGTACTCATTTTTGTATATTATAGAATGATAAATTGTGAAACATGTTATGGCACTACTACAAAATTAATCTTTAAAAGCAGACAAAATTAGCTTTTAATAGCGGATATTGGTTCGGTGTTATTGCTGGAGCTGTTAAAAATTCTTGTGGTCTCATTACTACAGAAAGAGGCTTTAACAGCCTCCTTTTAAATCGGCTATAGCTTTAACACCGAACTTTAATCAAACTTGAGTGTTAAAGGGGTCTTTTACACCAGACCGTTGTACTCGGCCGGTGTTAAAGGGTCTTTTACATCGGACCAATGTACTAGCCGGTGTTAAAGAGGTCTTTTACACCCGACCGTTGTACTCGACCGGTGTTAAAGGGGTCTTTTACACTGGACCATTGTACTGGCCGGTGTTAAAGGGGTCTTTTACACCGGACCATTTGTACACTCTGGTTTTAAAAGATATCTCACGGCTCGTCATACTATTTCTAATCCACAGCGTCCATTCTAGACTGATCTGACGCTAAAAAATCACTCAGAAAAAACTCACGGATCACCTCTTTGATTCTCTATATAATTCATCCATTTCTCTCATTTCTCACCTCTTTGATTCACATTTCTCATTTCTCATATGATCTATTCTCTAAGAAAAAAATATTTACTTGCTACTTGGAAAAAATTCGTTTGTCTTTTGATTTACTTCTTTTTCTCTCATCTGAAAAGTTTTATTTCTTAGAAATTTTGGAACATGAATCAAAATAAATAAAAACCTCACGGATCAAGAGAAATTTAGATTCTAAAACATATATTTGAAATTTGAATCTTAAATAATATACATGTAGAATTAATTTTGAATTTGAAATTTAAATAAACAACATAAGGCTATTTTTAGAATAAATTTTAAAAGTTTAGGTTATTTTTAAAATTAGAATCTAGATTGTTTATGTAAATATTATAAGATTTTAGGTCATTTTTGAAAAAATTGACAATTCTCTTTTACAGCTAGCGCATGCTTCCATGCGCATTAAAGGGGGGCAGTCAGATATTTTGAAATTTCTGCTTTTAAAATTGGATTGCAAATATAGCTCTGATTTTAAAAATATTTTTAAAAGCGGACAATAATGGTAGCGTCCGGTTTAAAAGGTGCATTTTACATCGGACCCTAGTCTTGCTGTCCGGTTTTAAAGGTCTGACAACTAACAGCGAACTCCTGGGACTTTTAAAAGCCCCCTTTTTTACAGCGGACTGGAGTCCGATTTTAAAGGGTAATTTTGTCCTCTTTTAAAGGTCGTTTCTATGGTAGTGTTCGCTTTTAAAAGTTGAGCTATTATACTGGACCGAAGACCGGTAAACGTCGCTATTAAAGACATCTTTTATAGCAGAGCTATCAGAGGGTCCGCTATAAAAGAGGTCTTTTTTAAAGATGTCTTTTATAGCGAGACTACCTCATGGTCCGTTGTTAAAGATGTCTTTTACAGCAGAGCTCTTTCTGGGTCCGCTATTAAAGAGGGTCTTTAATAGCGGTCCCTGAATTAAGTCTGATTTTAAAGATATCGAAAATTTATGACAATTGTTTGATTTTGAATTTATTGAACAATTTTCTTGTTCTTGTATATGATTTTAATTCTTGAACAATTTTAATTTGAACTTCTTAACAAATTTTTAACAACTGTTTGAATTTGAATTTCGAATTAATTAAAAAAAGTTGAAAATTTCAAAACTTCGTAACAATTTAGTTTAGTACGTTCTTAAAAATAATTAAATTTTTAAAACGAAAAGAATTAATTTATGTTTAATTCTCAAAACTTCAAAACTAATTGAACTAAAAAAGTTCAAGAAAATCAAAAGAATGAACAAATTAATTTAATTCTTAAAAAAATTAGGGAGATAGAGATTTAGAAAAAAAATTGATTTGAATTTTTGGTTTGATCTTTTGTGTTTGTATATTGAAAGATTAAGAGAAGAAGAGAAAATATATAAGAGATGAATAGTGATATATATATAAGAGAGATGAATGAAATAAAGAGAAAGAGAGATGAATCCGTGGGATTTTTCCGAGTACTTTTTGAGCGTTTTATCGATTAGAATTGACGCTACAAATTAGAACAAATATTAGCAATCCGTGAGACATATTTTATAGCGGACCCATCAAGATGCCGCTATTAAATATTAACCTTTAATGGTGGACTCTTCAAGCCTCCGCTATTAAAGATCAACCTTTAATAGCAGCCCCTTCAAAGGGTCTGATGTTAAACCCATTAATAGCGAACTATATAAGGAATCCGGTTTAAAAAATATTTTTATAGCGAATTTGCTATAAGGTCCGGTTTTAAAAATTTAAAACTGAAGTTTCATTGTATTCGCTATTAAAAGAGGACTGCTAAAGCTCCTTTATGTGTATGGAGAAATTGCATCGTAAATTAATTTGCTATTAAGATTTATAATTGATTTTTTTGTTCTTATTAACTGACAACGTAGATTGACATATATGAACGAATATTACGAAGATATGTGTTGGAGCATCTCATCGTATGGAACTTTAGAGTGTTATAAAACTTCAAAATTCAAACAACTAATTTAAATCTTCTATTTCTAACGTGATTTTAATATCAAAATTCACTAAACCTGAAATTTTATATTTTATCAGAACCTTTTGTTTACTGAGACTATTTTTTTTAACAATTTCTGATCGATCAGTCGATTAGTGTATTAGTGTTGACGAGAAAATAATTGCTGTTTGGAAGAGAAATAACAAAATGAAGAAAGATGAACACAAGTGGCAGATACCTAGCTAGCTTTATTTAGCTTTTTCATTGTTCGTGTCGGTATCTACTGTTCCCTAATCATCGTAATTTTCTAATTATATATAGAGAGAGAGTTAGGCTAAAGTATTTTATAAAGCACGAAAATGCATATACTTTAGACCCACATCTCACAATACAAAGTGCAAATGGTCGATCCTTAACCGTTGAAAATGTTGTCGGTACTAAAATCTACTTAGAAACCATTTTTTCTTTTTTCGATTTTTTAAAATATTTAATAGAATAGGTATAAATTTCAGCAACCTAACGATTTACAGAGCTCCAATTTAACGAATTTTCTATCCATCCAATAAAATAGTAAAAAAATAAAAAAATTTGGTTTCCAAGTAGATTTTAGTACGGACAACATTTTAAACGGTTCGGACCGACCATTTGCATTTTGTGTTGTGAGATGTGGATCTAAAGTATGTGCATTTTCGTGCTTTATAAAATACTTCAGCCTAACTCTCTCTCTCTCTCTCTCTCTATATATATATATATATATATATATATATATATTGTGGTTGTTCTACTTTGTAAAGCACAATTAAAGTGATACTATATGTTTATGTTTTATAAATTCAGAACGATCGATTCAAATTGTTGAACTTGATCTACATTTATATAGAAATTTATTTGGATACCCGATTTTTCATTTATTTGGAAATTTATACCTTTTAAAAGGAGAAACAAATTCGTTGATATAACGATCTCTGAGCCATCCAATACGAATGACTTTTGATCTCTCTAAAAAATAGTTAACAAGTTTAAAAAATGTAAAATTTGATATTTAAGTAGTAGATTTCAATATATAGATCATGTTTGAATCGGTCGTTCTGACTTTATAATTAAAATATAGATGTAAAGTACTGCTTCAATCGTACTTCTTTGCAAAGTAGAATAGCCTAACTCATATATATATATATATATATATATGAGTTGTGCAACTATGCTTTGCAAAGCACGACAAAACTCACGCTTTGCGATTGTGAAACCAATGAATATTTGATCGTCATGTTGGCACAAATCACGAAGCACAATTCAATGATCCACAATTGCAAAGCGCGCATTTTTTTCGCGCTTTGCAAAGCATAGTAGAGCGCCCATGCACACACACACACATATATAGCAAGACTATGGTAATATGCATAGGATACCCCCTTCGTCCTATGCGACTATGTATTTGGTCAATAAATTTTGATTTAAGATTGCTCAATAAATTCTTCATATCAACATCTTGTAGGAAATCAAATTTCGTGATTTTTAGAGCTTTCTTGCTATTTTTTAAAAACAACCCAAATTTAATATTAAAAAATGCAATTTTCTGAGTTATTTTTAAAAAATATTTAAATATAGCAAGAAAGTTCTAAAAATCAGGAAATTTGATTTTCTACAAGATGTTGATACGAAAAATTTATTGAGCAACTTAAATCTCAATTTATTGAATAAATTAAACATACATAGTCGCATAGGACGGAAGAGGGTGTCATATGCATATTACCATAGTCGCATAGTCGCATAGTCGCATAGAGAGTTGTGCTAAAATACTTCATAAAGCACCAAGTTGCATATATTTTAGACTTGTATCTCGAGATACGAAGTGTAAATTATTTATCCAGACCGTCGAAAATGTCCTTCATACTAAAATCTACTTGGAGATCAAATTTTACATTTTTTGAAATTTTATTTACTATTTTATCGGATGGGTGAAAGTTTCATTAAATTAGAGGTCTGTAAATCTTTAGATTAATGAACTGTTCATCAATCCGATAAAATAATAAAAAATGTAAAATTTGGTTCGTAAGTAGATTTTAGTATGAAGAACATTTTCAACAGTCCGAATCAACCATTTACACTTTTTATATCGAGATACGAGTCTAAAGTAATAAGCAACTTGGTGTTTTATGAAGTATTTTAGCACAACTCTATATATATATATATATATATACTTTCAAAATTTAAAGTTAAGTATTAAAAAAAAACTATATTATCATGTACTCTAACAAAATATAAAACTATCAAAATATAGATGGGGCAATGTCAATGAGAGCATCATACTTCTGGTTAGTGACAACTTGCTCCCAAATTTCTAATTTGAACAAATATTTCTCAAAACTTGAGATCAATGACAAGGATCTCCCTTAGCTCAAATCTGAGTATAATATGATCAAAATGATTCTCATATTCATAGTGTAGTGTATAAATTATTTATGTTTTATGGAGTTCTGAAATGTATAAAATTTATGATATTTTTGGATCAATGATAGTAAATAAAATATTCAAAATATAAAACAAGTGTTAAATTCATAAACAAATATTATATTTGAGTCTTATCCATCACAATTATATTTGTAATTTATGCGAATCACTAATCTTGAATGTGAAAGCATCTTCATTCCTGAAACTCTTGAAGTTTCTAATCTGATGTGATAGTTTCTAAATGAGTTTCAGAAATGTAGATTAGTTTCTTATTTAACAATTTTGCTTTAGAATTTATGAACTCTCACAAGACTAAATAATTGGCTAAAATTAATCGGTCTCCCACAACACTGATAATATTTACTGGTGTGGTAATTAATAAACTCTTAACTTTTTAGTTTCAGGGTGGAGGGTTTAGAAAAAGAAAATTCTAAAATTAATGTGACAATTATTTAGAAATTTCAAAAATTTCAGAGAAGAAAGTGCTCTGAAACTATGCTGCATCTCAGATATATTTACATTGCAAAAAAAAAAAATACCAAGTGCATAAAAAAACTGATAACAAATTGCATGAAAAAGACAAATTAGAAAACTTGCATTTTGTCATCTTTGAAGTTCTATGCACTTGAGGTGTGACGATTATAATACTTACGAAAAATATTATGCTACTCTTGTTTGGGGGCATCCAATTAATTACATCTATATGCTACAAACATTTACAGAGGATTATAATATATAATGACTCTTAAAATTTACTATTGTTAACAAGAAATTTAATTAACGTGTCATGGCTACTAACTTGTACTAAATAAAAAAAATTCACGGTAACTTATTTGCAAATTAATTGGCTTATTTAAAATTTTCTACTAATTTGTACTAATTAATTGGCTTATTTGCAAATTAATTATTTTTAGCGAGAAAAATAATTAGTCATGACTACTAATTTGTACCAAATAAATTCAATGATAGTAAAGACTGCTAATTTGTAACTTATTAGGCCTATTTACAAGTTTTTCTTGTATACTTATTATTTTTTTAACCAGAAAACTAATTTTTTGATGATAACTACTAATTTGTACTGGATGAAAATTGGTCATAACTACTAATTTCTATATTATTTTGCCTATGTACTAAATTATAAATATTTCTACAACACAGCTAATTAATTTCACAATATAGTATAAAAATACAAATTGACAAAAAAATGAAACTAACGTCAAATGTAGCTAAATTAAAATGTTAGATAGTATTTTGGGAGTCTAATTCCATCGATAGATCGCGAATGTGGAGAGATATCAGAGGAAATGAGTGTAGGTTTTCAATTTTCGATCATGAATGAAGAGGAGGAGGCGAAGGAGAAACAAGAAAGTGGGATGGAGAGACTAGGAGAGAGAGGGAGAGAGAGAGAGCAATTTGGTTCCGTTGATTTTTCTCTTCTTGGTCTGTGAGAAACTCTAGACGATTTTTCTCTTAAAAACATCCATCCACTGCAGAAATTTTAGGCGGGAAGGTCACCGTCGACCTTCCCGTCACCCCCTCCTCTTCTCCTCTTGCTTTTTTCATCTCTTTTTCTTCTTCACAGAAATTTAGGTTTTTGTCTTGTTGCTGTTGTTGCTGCAATTTCAACTCCAACCGACACACCTCCGTCTCGCCTTGCGAACAGCCACCTTTGCCCCGCCCCTTTCCTGGCCCGGCCTTCGTTGTCTTGCTTCTAGATCTGTCGTCACATTCGTCTCGCGTACAACACGAACCTTAGCTCAAATAAAGAGATATGTAGCTGTAAAAGAAGGAGATGAGGGAAAACGTTGTGCAGGTTCTCCCAGTAGTTGCTGCTCACTCTGACACAGCTTCATTTTTCTCTTTTGTACTATGTCATGGAGGACAAGAGGAGGGAAACCGCATCGCGGATTCTCCCAGTAGCCGCTTCTTGCTCCGACTCGGCTTTAGCCTTAACCACTGTCCATTCTCGTCACCTAAACCCTAGTCGGAGAAAAATTGCAACTGAAATTCTACCATACTTCATTCTTCTTTCATGTTATCGAAGACGTTAGAAGAAGCACTTGGTAACTTCTACCAAGATGACCAGACGACTCGACAATCTGATTCGAAGAAATGCAAAAATGACGATATTTTAGTTTGTATTTAGACAATTTTTTAATTTTCTTTTATATTTTATGTTAGATGTTTGATGTGGCGAGTTGGATAGCTGGTTGTTGGGACGAAGATGATGATTGTTGTTGATGGATGTTGGATGTAATTTTATTTTATCAATGTAATTCAGTTTAACAACTTCTGTCAAGAGTTTCAGAAAAGAGAGAGAGTGAGATGGAGTAAAAGGAAAGATTGAAGGGTAGATTTTTTATTTTTCGGCCATGTTAGAATATTATGTGGCAAATGCATGTTTTGTGCAGAGAAATGTCAAGTCATTAGAATTTTATCGGTTCTCGTTTATTTACTGTAGAACGGTTGAAGTTATATTGTTCTGACTGTTTGATATAAATTCGACCATTCTTAATTAGTTTCTAAAGAAAATATACTCGCGTTACAAAAAAAGCTATCTATTATTCATATATATATATATATATATAGAGAGAGAGAGAGAGAGGCTACGGTGTTTGGACGTCGAATCTCACAAATGGACGACTAAAATTTCAATTTATCATGTTGAATAATTTCTTTATATCAAAATCTCCTCGGATACAAAAAAAATTCTATTTTTGGAGTTTTTTAAGTACGCGTTTCGGATTTTTGAAAGTGCCATACTTTTATGCATAAATATTGATTATTTTATTACTATTTTGATATCGTATTAAAAAATTCGAAACACATACTTAAAAAACTCTAAAAATAGAAAAATTTTGTATCCGAAGAGATTTTAATATAAAGAAATATTGATCATGATAAATCGAAAATTTAACCGTCCATTTGTGGGATTTGACGCTCAAGCACAGATGGCACCGTGCTTGACCAAGCACCGTCGCCCTACTATATATATATTGTAGTAAAAAAATGTTATTTTCAGTTAATATAGAACTGTCGGATTAAAAAATGAGCCGACAGGGAAGCAGAACAGGATTGGTACGAAGAAAATCAGAGTGGAATGAAAGGATTAGCTATATGCTAGAAAATAACCATGCGAATTAATTTGTCTGATAAATTTTCTTTATTTTTTTAAGATGTTAGTATGTTACTTGATGAGAGAATCGGTGACAGTATTTAAGTTGAAGGAAAAAAAAAATTGATATTAGTCCTTATTGGTTACTGCAAATCGTTTATATAGGTTGAATAGGTAGAATTAGGATGTAAGAAAAAGGCTGTTTTTCATTAATGAAAAATTGGTGGCCAACAGCCATTTTTTTTTTCAATAAAAAAAAGAATTGCTTCGACTCGGATTTTTATTGGATTGCGAATCTATTAAGGTCGGATTTTGAATCGACATGTATCATTTTAGTTCGAATTAGAAATCATCTCGAATCGTATCGTATCAGATTCACATTAGCTTAACTTTGTAAACTCGAATCAGATCGAGTTTGAATTCGATCAAATCGAACAAATTTCTCGGTCGATTCGAACCATGGCACCTCTGCACAATTTACTTCTGCGTTGTCAAATTTTTATATATTATCTCATTAGCTTCGCATCCTTCAGAAATTATCGTAAATTTTATGTTGACCGAATGTCCTAAATTTGCACTTCAAATGTAAAATAATAAATAAAGAAACACGAATTGAAACAGGCCCAATTGAAATGGGCCTTAGCCCATTTTAATTGACACTAATAAACAAGGCCTAGTCGAAACGGATAGCGAAGAAATTAGAAAAGCAAAGAGAGAGAACATCTGTCATTTTGTTACTATTTTTGTTGTAGTAATGGAGGCCTCCAGCTCTCGAACCTCCGAAAACGAGAAGCAGCCATGCCCGATCTGCCTCGGACCTATCAACGACGAAGCCTACTTAGACCGCTGTTTCCGTACTATCTATCTCTCTTCCTTATTTAATTGATGTCAATTTTCGTTTGTAAGCTTCAATCGGTGTTCAACTATACTCAATTAGGCTCCGATTTTAAATTTCTTTTCTTTTCTTTTCTCTTGGTAGATTCTTTCTGCTATAAGTGTATTGGCGAATGGCTGAGTTTTGTTGCAATCAAGCGCTCAAAGCCTTTATCTTCTTTCGTTTGTCCCCTTTGCAAGGTCTTTGTCTATTTCTGATAATTAATACAATTGGGTCCGTTTGGAATATATATCTTCCCATTTTAGATTTTATTTTTGTGATTTTATGGGTAAGCATCACTGTACGTCTCAGCCAGACATGACTGGTATGCTATTTCGGTGCAAAACTTATGTATGATGTTTGGTAAATGACATGCCTGAATTCACAACAAAGAAGAAATCATCTCTGAACAAAACTGTACAGGTACCAGGTTATTCATGGTTTGCAATTTCAGCCCTAAAACATATGCATGCTGTGTGGTAATTCAGTTGCCTGAATGTACCAGTAGAACAAAGAAGAAATCATCTCTGAACAAAAACATACTGATGCTCAACAATGTGTGGTAATATCTAGTGACATTCTGTTTTATTGTATCAAAATGCAGGCCCAAAACTTGTCAATAATACATGGTGTTTATGGTAGATCATTTCAGAGACATTATGTAAGCGAGAAAAATATAAAGAGGTTGTCTTGTATTTTATGGCTTATTTGTTTGTTTTGTTTATATTTATATATTGACTTCAGTTTTTGGAACATGCATCAATATTAGCTGTCTTTTGTCTGATCAGATTTTAACATCATTATTTGTTTTTCAGGTCTCTCTCAGATGCTCATCTGCTGAGATTGTATGTTTATAACACTAGCGAAGGTATGCTTATAAAAATGTTTAGCTATAGGTCATTATACAACTTGAGATTCTATCCTCAGGTCTAGTATATGTGCATAATGCATTTTTTTGGGTTTAGATAATCCATCTGTGATATTCTCATTGAACTGGGGACTCACTGTACCTTTTGTGGACAGATGTCAGAAACAACGGAGATGTTGTTGTACAATATTGGAAAAAACGCAAGTACCTACAGAAAAATATGTGGGTGCAAAATTGGTTGAGACGGGAAATTCAAGCTGTTCTGCAGGTATGCACTTCTAATCAATTAGGTATGTACAAACCGTGACAATAAATTATTATTAAAGCACAAACCGTGAGAGAACAAATTTTGTTTGTAATTTTGTGTTTTACATGTTCTGCAGGAAGAGGATGTTGACATTATCTTTTGCCACATTCATGGAATGATAGAATCCTTCATGAAAAGGTATTCTAAGTGTAATTCTTAAAGATTTACCCTTTTGCTTATTTAGGTGAATTTCACTTTATATTTCTGTAATTTCTATGGTGTATTTATTGGAGTACATGCAATGTTCTAATGTAGGCAAGAGAGAGAGGGTCTAACTGGTACCCCAGAAAAAAAGCGTGAAGAGTTCAGGAGCCTCTTAGCAAATGCAGCTAGGCCTTTTCTTCTGGAGTACACTGATCAGTTTGTAGATGAGGTTGAACTTTTCATTTCCTCAGGTTCAAATATCCTTGCTTATGATAAAGCTTGTGTGAAAAGGTTAGGTTGGCCCCAATGTCATGATGTGAGAAATTATCGTCTAAGGGCATCTAAACAACCCATGTGTCATGAATTGAGAGATTGTGATTTGGATGCATCTGATCTTTCTGGTCAAGACAAGGACATATCTTTCCATGGTGATGGTAGTGATCCTCATTTGGTTGATGATTGAAAAAAGGATTTCTTGGTGTAACTGTTTTTAAGTATAGAACAATGAACAATGTTGTTGAAGTTAAATATGGGATTATACAACTGAGTCGAGAAATATCAGTTTGAAAGTCTGATAATTTTGGTATTGATAGCAATTCTCTCAGCCTTAGCTGGTACGTTAGAATAAAAAGGATTGATGCTCAAATCTGGCAGAGACTAAGAGCTGGTTCTGATAGGGCAACATAGTGTACTTCTTATGATTTCTCCATTGAAGCCTACTACTATCTATTATCACAACTAGTCTAAAATCAAATATAGAAACTTGATTACACTCCAGGATACTAGGTCAGTGGTTACAAAGCTAAATGAAAAATGTATTTGCCAATTATAATATTCTAGTTTGTTTTAATCATTGTATTGCAAGTATCCGATTAAGTGCCTTCTTTACTTCCAGAATGCTTGCTCTTTTCCCATTCACATCTTTGACCTGACAATGAATAAAAAATTAACAGTCATGTTCATCTGGAATTTACGGTAAATACCAGCTGGTACAGGTCAAGCAGCCATTTTGCATGCCCAGTTTCTGTAGGGTTTATCCATGTCTGGTATGTTTGATACTTACATTTGCACGAAATTCTGCGACAAATGTGCCACCTTCCGTGGATGAATTTACTGAAATGACTTCCAACCTCAAGTCATGAAGCGTTTGCATGATTTTTATTAACAACCCTTCTTTGTATGGGCATTGCAACTCCAACAAAGCATCTTGCTCAATAATAGATACTTGTATGTCAGTGGTCAATCCACGTGCCGGCTTCCCGGTGGCATCGCTGTCTCCACATTCTAGGGCTCTCAATTTTCTCTTGTCAGAAATATGTAGTTTCTTTGACCTTTGGCTGGCTTCTATTTGCTTGTTTCGTGACTCAAGTTCTTGTATGTGTTTACGTAATTGCTTCACGTACTCAATTGTGTCCCCTAGGATGGAAGCCTTGTCCATCTACAAAGTTGTGTAATTCTGTATTAGCATTTCCTACAATGTTTGCTGGATGCAACCCAATCTGTCGAAGTTAAACTGCGCAATTAATCTCAATGACTGTTACAATTTATTCTGTCGTCCATATAGATTAATCCCAATGACTATTACAAGTTATTAGTCGTCCATATAGATGAATCATACAACTGATCTTCACCTAAATAGATCAGACATTTTCGTGTAACACCACAGATAATCCGTAATACTCCAATTAAACAGTCACATTAGTTTACTTTGAACTGTTCAACCATCAACAGGTCTAGAAATGACAGAAGAATATATAGGCAGTGGTAAGTATTACCTTAGTTACAAAAGGTACCAACGAACGAAGAATAATGAACCTTTCATTGAGCTTCTCTCTCCTCCTCCTCTCAGCCAACACATGATTTGCACTCAGTTCGTCGTGCACTGATGAGCTCTTCTTCAACCTGCCCCCACATCCTCCTGCTTCACCATCCTTACCTTTCTCTAAATTCCCGTCCTTAGTATTGCAATGAAGGTTCGGGATGTCAATCAAAACTTTCTTTAGCAAACATTGTGATATTTTGATATTTCCATCTGGAATTAAAGATAGCAGGATATCCCTTTTTGAGCTCCATCTGGAGAACATCGAGTTGGGGGTGGTTGAGAAATTGAAATTTAGATTTGAATTCGAGAGGACTGTATGGTTGTGTTGGAGGATTGTTGAAACAGTTTCAGAATAGTGTGCATTTTCTGGTGACAAATCTTGAATTTCAGCTGTCAGTAGAGAAGGAAGTTGCAATTAACCAACAAATTTCTGATAGAACATATACTGGAATTAAATTCAAAACAAACATGACCTGGTTTGTTCCTTTACTATCCTATTTCCGGTTCTTAAATTGTTTTTCTCTATAGTTACCTGAAGATTGGGGAAACCCAGCACTCAATTCATTATTCAAAATGTGCCAACCCTGGTACGTGTCATCCTGGCTCTGTATAACCTGATCACTGGTATCATGGCACATGTCCAGCATTTGCAGTTCAGCCTCAAAATTATTGGAGCAATCATCTGGAGATCCCAGTCGTATCCCTTCTGACATATCCACTTGCATTAGTTCACTCGGTTCAGTGTTTGCAAAATTAGCTGCTGGGTCCATTTGGATTGTATTTAATGGTACATTTTCTTCTTCCGAGTCATCTTCATCATCGTCTTCCTCATCATCTTCTTCATCCTCGTTCACTCCGTCGTCTTTTATTTGGTGTGAAAAATTCTGGGGGTTGAATTGGGGTTGTGAATCAGTGTAGGAAATGGGGTTTGAGGTTGATTGCTCTGATAGAGCTGGCATTATATGCATCTCTTGGTGCTCAGGGAAAAAGCTCTTTGTGTGTTGTATTAGGCTTATGTCTTCTTCAACCTGTTCAATAAGTTCTTCTGTTAGCTAATTGTTAAAGTCTTTAACATCATTTGCAGCAATCAGCTGAGCTTATTAAGAAAATATCAACTAAACCAATGCATAAAGGAAATGTCATTGATGAACAAGACTCACACACATGTTGGTAGTTGATTGTACTTGTACTTTTTGGCATGTGTTTTTCAACTCAGGTGAGCCTTAAAATCAAGTAGCCAAAGAACAGAAAATTCCTATTGGATGGCTAATGTTAAATTTGAATGTCAATATTTCCTGGTCGTATAAGTGTATAACAAAATTCTACTTGCCTTTTCTGTTGTTCCCAGTTCAAGTACGCCATCCGGGAGAGGTATACATACTACTGTCTGTACAGATATGAAAGATAACTTTAGAAACTTTTGGTACAAAATAATATTGTAATATTTAATTAAAGTTTATTTGGTATTAATTATGAAGAAAATAATGCCTACCTGGACGCAAGCACTCTAAAATTGTAGCCCATTGTCAATGCAGGATAGAGAGAATGTATGGAAATTCATGCAAAAAGGAAAAACAGATCAATAGTTGAATCAGTTTAAATATTTCTTCATTTATGCTATATAGAAAAATATGGATTCTTCTATCAACTACCTTGGCAAGGATGGCACGTGAGAACACTTTGCTATCAGCCTCATTTGCTCCAGCAAGCCATACATGTCTTCTCTTTGCATATGCCTTTCCTGGCAGTCTAGATATGAATAAACACCATTAGCTATCTAACTTTCGAATCTGTATCTTCCGGAATAAAGCGGGGTTCCGAAATGGTCAGCGGGCAGCACTGTTACGCTGTAAATTCGTTGGTACTGTAGCAAATCACTGTGCGGACAATCTCGTCGCTGTAGCAGCGGTGAGAATACAGGAGGACTCACTACTGCTGACCATTTCAGGAGTTGTGAATTTCTAACTTTACAGTTCTAATATAAAAAGGAGAGCTCTCTGCACCTCTCCAAAATTGCAATTAGAAAAACCATTCCCATGGAACTTTGAACTTGGGTCATTTAAAGAGACCACCATGATAAATTGGGCCTGAGGAACCCAGTATCTTTCCAATTAAATGTACTGTTGTGATCTTTTTATTATTAGGAACTCCTGTACTTGCGCATCAGTCAATACTCAAATACTCCAATAGGTTTGATTTCATTTTAGTGCAGCATTGAGCATTCCTAGTTCCTAAACGAATTACGATTTGGTATTAATAATAAATTATCAGAATTTCAAGAGAAATTTATTGTGGAGATGGAATCGAATCACCTGAACCTAGGGGTGGATCCATTCACGGTTTAGTGTATTTTTAATTATTTTTGTATTAAAAAATGAGATTTTAATGATGGTTTAGTGGGCTTTAGTAAATTTGTATCCGGGTTTGATCTCAATCTCAGCATCCGAACTTAGTTGTGTCCGAACTTAATTGGACTTTGAATCCGACCCTGCCTGCCCCCCGAGTCCACATTTAGGGCTGCTAATGAATAGGATGGTTCATGGACAAAATGAGTTGGACACTATTGGACATTTATGGACTGGACTATTTCTTGGTATTTGTTGAAGTTCAGTCCAAGTCCAATTGCTAAAACTGAACTTGACTAATTGTGGACAAATTATGGACTAATGTGGACAAATTGTGGACTATGTGCGGTCAGTGTGAGATTAAATGAAAGTATGTTCAAACATTCCAATAGATCAATCAAGTTCTAATTCTCTGTTTCACAGAGAGAACAAAGTTATTCACACAAAGAAACCTAAATTATTCAATAAAACGATGAAAGAGATTTTTAATTTAAAGATAACAGTGCACTATGGTGTCCAGAATCATGTCCATATGGTTAGTTTATAGACAAATAGTGGACACTATTCGGTTATAAGATGAACTAGATGTGAACTGGATATTAGTAGATAATTATGGACTTAATTTGATCATGGACTTCAACTCATCATTAGCAGACTGAACTGGACATGAACTGGAATCCGTCCATTAGCAGCTCAATCCACATTAAAATTCAACCAAATAAAAGTGACACATGACATCCACTCTTATATCAGTTAATGAGTTTAACTTGTGCTATTGTAATTTGGAAATTACTATATGAAATTGATATGGTTTCATTATTATTTTTATGAATGCTATTATGATTATTTTTATGCACAAGTGTTTCCACCTTTTCTTTAAAAAAAAAAATTATATTTGCAATTTTCCTTTCTAACCATTCATAGATATTGGGAAGACATTTTTTATGGTTGGCGAAAGCAACATAACATACAAAAAATGAGATGACATGATTTTTTTATGCGACATAATAAAAAAATCCAACCATAAGATCGGTACATGGTACAAGTAATTATATTTTTTGAGTAAATTCAAAAACTTGTAAGGGTTGTACCAGTATACCATTGAGAACAAAACTTTGTTTGTTCAATCTATTTACTTTGAAAAAGAAATATTAAGGAGAGAATGAAAGCATATTGTGGTAATAATTGATTTAAATAAATATTTTTTTCAACTGGAAAATTCATCATACGGTTTGATAAGGTTAACAGAAAAGGTCATTAATAAGTTAACAGTGAATGCCACATGTCAAATAGTTATTGGTTGAATTGTATGGTGCGCAGTAAAATTCTGCTAACCCGGAGGCAGGAGATTCCATCAAACAAAGATATAGATTCTTCTATTTGTTTTTATTCTTTTGTTTTTATGAAGCAAAGTTAGAAGAAAGCAGGATTGTCTCTCTAGTACCAACTCCTACAAGAGTTCACTTAAGTTCAATAAAATATAATGAACAAAACTGATTTAGAATTTAAAACTCTTTATTAAAATACAATTAATAGTAACGATAATTAATTGATGAATGATTACAACTTAACGATCCCACGCATTTCTTTCTAATTAAGTTATCAACTTTACCACTTGATATCCTAACTAAGATTTATATATATTATAAGCTTAGAGAAAATGGTTTGACAATAAATTGTAAAAAAAAAGTTTTAAACAAAAAGAAAGACACTACTAAAATTTTCTTTATTACTGTGGTTACCTATACTTTATTCCGTGGTAACTCATGCTTCGACGGAAATAAATAAAGTTGACATCTGACGCTGATTATTTCCGTTCATAAATTCACGGAACAAATAAGCACGAAATAAAGTTTTTACTGATGGACATACAATTTTGCAGATATGGAAAATAAAAGAGAAAATGAGTCTTTTTGAGAAATTATTGTCGATTTTTTCGTTTTGATAACGATTCTCATATTCGATGCAAATCACATAGTCATTAAACTGTATAGCTAAAAATTTAAAAACTGCTTAATAGAAACTAAATGGCTATCATATCAACTGAGTTTACATAATGTATCAAAAAATATCCATAAGATATTAGTCATTGTGAACCAACATCAAAGTTCAAGTAACACTTCAATATATATAACCAGGTGTATAAAATCATAAATAATTTGCAGTTTTTGGGAAAGGATCACATACCCAACACCTGGGGGGAAGGAGTAGGAGATGCACATGAGGTAGAACCATTCTGACTCAGTGAGATCTTCCGGTGAGAGCGCTGCGCACGGGCGGCGTTGGGCAGGATGGCTACCTGCCTCGCCTACGGAGAGAGAATCGTACAACTCCCTCAGCTGTTTGCTCCGCTGTAGTGCTGCCTCCTCCGTGCTTACTTCCGTTGGCTGCACCGTTTTTCTCGTCTTTATTGCTCCGTTGTAGTATCCATCTCCCCAAACCAGCAACCTACATTCATTCGTTTTAATATCAAGTTATGTTGACTGGTAGAGGATGTTTTTAATCTATAACTTTTGCTGCTTAATATGTTGCATTCATGAAAATTTGATTTATGTGAATACGTACTATACTGTCTTTTAAATCTATAGGTCATATATATTTATTTCTCTTAAATCTTTCAAAGTGAATGTAGATATTGAATATCATATAAGTGAGCATGATTTTTATTAGCCATCTTTGATGTATAGCAAAATGTCCTGAGCCTCTTAAAAACATATTTTGCTGTTTAACGTACCTGAGCTTAATATAAATTATTAGATAGTGTCATCTACATGCAAATGAAATTCAAATAAAATATTGATCACGTATAAACATCTAATGTTTTTTTTGAAATAAAGATATATAAATTAATGTTTAATAATTCAATGATATTCCAATTAAGGAAACTGATCAGGCCAGTCTTGTTATAAAAAAAGGGGCTATTGACAGAGGGGTAAAAAAAAAGGTTATCAGGAAAGGAAAAGGAACAGGAAAAATGAGAATTTAGGTAATTAGGTTCACCCTTGCTGTGGGCAGAGTTGCCAGAAAAGACTGTAAGTCCACTGCACGCTTTGCACCACAGATTGTAGTGCTTGTTGAAGCCTGATGGAGGCAGCCATGGAGAGAAGAGAAGAAGCTTGGTAATTGCTTCTGTTTTGTACAATTTTGTCTAGTCTAGAGATCGAAGTGTATACGTGATGATGTTACACAGTTTCAGCAGAGACAGAGAAAGAGAAAGAGAAAGGGGTCTAGCTAGATCTCTGTCATTCATCAGCCTCCCGCAAAAAGGAAGAACGAGAGGTAAGTCTTTATGTAGAGAGAGAGAGAGAGAGTTTGACTGGTCGCTCTACCAGCCGGTTCGTACCTTTGCTCATTGTCACGTGGAAATAAACAAAAAATATACCTACGGGTTTCCAATCAAAAAAAAAAAATCGACTAACTGTCCCTCTTACAAGCTTCTCTTACACGTTCTTCGTATAAATCTTTATACTCAAATGTAGTAATTTTTATATTTTTTTAGTATTAGTCTTTATACTAAAAAAATATTATCATTGCATTTATTCAATAAAATATTTATACAAAGAATTAAAATTAATTTATCAATGCATTTAAGTGGAAGACGCGTAAGGAGGACGCTAATACGGACATAGTTATATTTACTCAAAAAAAATAAACAAAAAATATGTTCCACTGAACGGCTTTCGGTGTAAACATTTAATTCTTGGACCGCTTTGTTTTAGTTACTTGTTTTGGGATTTTATCTAGGAGTCACTTACCATTATTATGCCTATTTGGTAATCTGAACAATTAAAATTTAGGGAATTACTACCGGCCTCTACTTAAGTGTTCTTCTTAACAGTCCTCTGTTATAGGATAATTTTTTTTTGCTAATTAGTGTTTCGCTCGATAATTGATGCTAACAGCCTCTGCCACCATCTAACTCTTTATATTATAATTTTGCTGTAATTTTTTTTTAATTTATTGTAGTTTTTTGCTCTAATATAAAGACTTGTAAATTCTAATATAGAGACTTGTTTGTTCTCATATAAAAACTTACATGTTCTAAATATTTTAGACTTGCAAGTTTTAATATAAAAATTTGCTTATTATAATATAAAGACTCACATATTTAATATTGAGACTTGCATATTTCAATACTGAGACTTGCATGTTCCAATTTAGAAATTTACATGTACCAATATAAATACTTGTTTGTTATAATATAAAGATAGTTTTGTTCTAATATAAAGACTTGTAGGTTCTAATATAGAGACTTATTTTTTTTAATATAAATATTTGCAGGTTCCAATATATAGACTTTATTATTCTTTTAATATAAAGACTTGCATGTTCGAATATAAAGACTTGATTGTTCTAATATTAAAACTTGCATGTTCGAATATATATAATTGATTGTTCTAATATTAAGACTTGCATGTTCGAATATAAAGACTTGATTATTCTAATATTAAGACTTGTCAACATTGAAATCAAAGCAATTCAAAAATTCTAAGTCGACATTTATGACTGTTTTACCGCACACATGACGGTCAAGGTGGCGGGTGTGGATCGTCTATTTTTGTCGATTGAAGAGAACAATTGAGAGAAAAATGAAGATAGGAAGATGGCGATTGAGAAAAAGAGAGGCGAGACGATCGAGGTGACGAAAGAGGGAGATCGAGAACGACCAAGAGAGATGTGTCGAGTGGAGAGAACGATCGAGAAAGAAGCGAGGCGAGGTGCTTCGGCGGAATTTTTTTTGTCGGGTAGCGAGGAACGCATAAGAGGGAAGGAACAAAGGAAACAAAATAATTACTCTAAATTTTAAATAAATTTGTACAAATAAAAGAATAGAAAGTATTTAAAGACATACTTTTTTAGCTTATAGATTAATAATGATTTCAATTTGACGAAGATTCGAATGACATTTCATATTTAATGATCTATTAATGGAGTATGAACTTAAACTTTAATTGCACAACTAATTAATAAGCAAAAAATGTACATCTTTAATTTTTTTTGTTTTTTCTTGCTGCCATCACTATTAGTGTCAGTGGATATAAATCCCTCAAAGACATCATAGTTCACTGCATCAAAAATTGATTTTATTTCTGATTTTCTTTTTTGTCTTTATCGCCGGTTTTTTCTTCCGGCGTAGTAGAAGGGTACTAAAAGTATTAGCAATCGGTGTTAATACCTTGACTTTTATCACCAGTTGTTACTAAAAACCGGTGATAAAAGTAAAAAAAAAGTTATACGTTCTACAACCTGACAGCTGGTTGCAGAACGTATAGCTTTTGACAGCTGTCAAATTGCAGATAATTCAGTATTCAAATTTAAATTTTGAAATTTAATTTAAAAAATAAGAAACATAAGATTAGAATAATAAATAGAAAAATAACAAAAAATAAAAGACAAATAGAAAAAAAGTAAAGTAAGAAAATAGAAAAAACTAAGAAATAAATAAATAAAAGAAGAAATACAACAAGAATAGAAGAAATAAATAAATAAAAGACAACAAAAAAAGAAAAACAAATAAGTAAAATAGAACAAGAATAGAGAGAAGAGAGGAGTCGGCACCGTTTGTATCTAATATTGAGAGAATAAAAATGGCGATCCGTCGTTTCTCAAAGAAGAACAAGAACAACAATAATGAATATAGAGATAGATGAAGGATATAGTAGGAAGATATGAGAGATAGAGAGGAGATAAAGATGTATGTATATATATATAGAAATATGGGAGATAGAGAGGAGGGAGAAACAAAAAAAATGAGCTGGAATGCGAATTTTCAAAATTCAAATTGTTAATGTCGATTTTTAAAAAAATTCGGGGATAACACTTTTATCACCGGTTATTAACAAATAACCGGTAATAAAAGTTTTATCACCGATTTCTTCTTAACAATCGGTGATAAAATGTTATTTTATCACCAATTTTTATTAAAAAAAACCGAGATTAATACTTCTTGATATTTTTAACTCTGGTTATCACTAAGATCCGGTAATAATTATGCGGCACTAAAGTCATTTTTGTATTGTAGTGATTTAAATCGACTTATGCATGTTTTAGTGCGTCCAAATAAAAGTTGTCTTAACTTTGTAACATGCAAAAGAAATATTATGACATCAATATCTTTGGTAAATTAAATTGTTTCTTCAAATAACTTATAGTTAATTAATAATTAATTTTAGTATAAATAAAGTAGTTGTGCCGATATCCACATAGTAGTAGGAAAGATGTTTGTAATTTTCATGAATAATATAGGACAAATAGCGTGTCCTTTGTAATTTTTAAGTTTGAAAAATATTCTAAAGAGATACGAAAAAAATAAAAGAAATGTCTGACATTATTTCTCCGAATGGTTTTGCATACTGATAACGAGGTTATATTGGTGTATTTATTTATTTAATAGATTCTACGCTCATAAAAGCTTCACAGCTGTGTTGCACAGGTGCGGGTGCGAGTATCGTATCGGATACGGTGTGGGTGCGGCGATATTTCAATTTCAAAAAATCTTGAATGCGGATGCGGCTATATATAATAAATTTAAAATAAAAAATAAATAATATTATAAATAAATAGATTTAAAAAACAAAAACAAACAAATAAATAAGCACCCAGCCGCATCCGAGGAGCACCCAGCCGCACCCGATACCGCACCCGAGCCGCACCTAGCCGCACCTAGCCGCACCCAACCGCATCCAGCCGCACCCGAGCCGCACCCAACCGCACCCAGCCGCACCCAGCCGCACCCAACTTAAAATAATAGAGTGCGCCACGTGGCGCACTCGATATGCACCGGTGCCGCACCCGCACCCGGTACGCACCCGATATCGGTTCTTCTGGATATTGGAAGAACCCAGATAACATAGCTTCACAGAGAGATTTATATAATATAATATAATAATAGGATCTACTTTGGGTATGACTTATTTACAGAGCAAAGAAAGATTTTATATGATACGCAAAATGAACAACGATTTGCCTCTTTGGTTTTACTAGCCTAACAAGTAAAAGTGGATTCTTGGATTATTGCTCTGTCCTGATTTTCTGCAACAGTTTCCATGTAATATTTGTGCAATTTTGGTCACGTCATGCATTTTGTTGTTGACTATAGTATCTGGATTATGTAAATTTATCTCAGTACAAATCTTAAAAGTTAAATATTGTGATATGTGACATCACTGTAACTATATAATATTATGGTGTTTTTTTCGAGAAATCATGTCATTTATATTAGAGAAAATTATTTTTCTGCCATTTAAAGTTTAGAAAATGATCAATGCCATTAAATTTATCGTTAAATTAAAACACTGTCACTACAATCATTTAATTATAATTAAAAAAACAAAACCTTTATAATACCCAGAATGCCTCTTATCTCTAGAAAGAGCTTAAAGATCAAAGAAGGAGCCTGAAATTGGTAAAATTGTACAAATTTATAGAAAGAGGATTTCGTGCCATCTTGTACCATGAAATCTTCGACCTTTGCATTGGGAAACCATTCATGAGCTCCTTGTCTTTCTTCGCCCCGATCTCTGACGCCATCTTTGCTCTACGTCGGTCTCCTTCTCAGTCTCTCCTAATCATCTCCGACAAACCATCGACAGAAAAGAAGCCAACCACTGTTGTCGGCAACATTTGCCTTGTTGACGTGCTATGCTTCCTTTGCTCTGAGGAAAAAAGGATTGCGGACCCGTCACGGTTCTTGAGAGACCTGTCTCGATTCACTTGGAAAAAGGTCGTGTACACCGTATTGAGTCCCATTCAAAATAGGGAAATTTTGTAAAATGCCACTCTAAAACTTGAAAACTGTCAAAATGCCACTCGGAAATCAATAATTGTGTTAATGCCATTAAAACTCAAAACCTATTTTAATTATGCCATTATACCCTTTTAATCTCAATTAAAAAATCTCAATCTTTCTAAATGACAAGAATACCCCTGTGGCAAATCAATAATTGTGAACAGACTAATAGATCGACGACAGACCCAAAATAGTCTCGAGGTCACCCAATCTCAAAACCAGTATCTGGCACTCCATAACACTCAACTCTGGCACTCCATAACACTCAACTCTGGCACTCGATAGGGTTCACTCAGTCTCGAGGTCATAGTCGTTGCTATGCCGCCTCCCTCCGCCACCTCGCTCCGCTACCTTCCTCGGCTTTGTCGACCTTCGCTCTGTCTCGAGGTCATAGTCTCCACTCGATATATTTTACACTCCTCCCCACCTCCCTCCGCCACCTTCCTCGGCTTTGTCGACCTTCTCTGTCTCCAGGTTATAGTCTCCACTCGATAAATTTACTCGATAGATTTTATAGTCGATTATTGTCTCCACTCGATTGTTTGCCTTTCTGGTAGCTCCACTCGATACTGATAATGATGACTGTATACTGATAGAAATAATGCCATTGGCTGTATACTGGGAGCTCCACTCGATACTGATTTTACAGTCGATTATTGTCTCCTTCTCTGTCTCCAGGTTTGTCTTTGACATTGTTTGTTCGATTGTTTGCCTTTTTGGTATCTCCACTCGACATTGAGATTTTGTTTCCCTTTCATGAAATTTACCGATATTGATATAACAACCGAGTCCATGCATAAGCCTTTCATGAGATTTTACAGTCGATTATTGTCTCCACAGATTTCAACCTTTCAAGCATAAGCCTTTTTGGTAGCTTATGTAGTCCCTGCATAAGCCTTTCAAGCATAAGATTTCATACCAAATGTCAAATTTGAAGCTATGATCTGTTATCAGGAACCAAGATATCATGGCAGTTAGAATTGATACGAAATGTAGTGGCATAGATGCGATAGTACCATGCACTCCAATTCAACCAACCTCGGCTATTGAAATTAGTAGTCATAGTCATGCGAGGAGCACTCAAGAAGGATTCTTCCAGTTTGACGCCGACGCGGAAGCTGATGGTAATGTGGCTTTGCACGATGAGTTCTTGTATTATTCGGATGTTGACGAACATGCCGAGGAGGTTAATGTAGCACAAGAGGTAAATGTTGATTCCAATTCTATTGAGCCGAGTAGTTATGAGGAACCATTTGTAGAGGGCATGGCTCCGAATGAAAGGGAATTTATTCTTGATACTGAAAATCCCAAGAAGAGGCTGGTGCGTTATTTGCCGATGTTTATGCCTTTAGAAAGACATTACAACATTTTGCTATAAAAAATGAGTTCGAAGTTGTTACAGTTAAGACCGATAAGAAGAGGTTCATAGGAAAATGCAGAAATCCTAGTTGTCATTGGAGAGTTCATGCTTCTGTTATCAGAGAAAGCAATGTTTTCAAGGTAATTATGCATAATTTACTCAATTCTCAAGTATATTTATTATCCTATAAACAAACTAATATGTACTAACAGAACTCATGTAATTGCATGTGAAGGTGCTACCACATGAGCACACTTGCCCATTAACTACAATGGTTGATGGTAAGATGGCTTCTAAGTCCTGGGTTTCAGATAGAGTGATCAATTGGATGAAACAGAATCCATCGGTTGGAGCCAAAGACGTAAAAAACAAGTTAGAAGATGAGTACCATGTGAAGGTGAGCTACAACAAGGCTTGGTCTGGTAGAGAAGCTGCTCTTAATCAAATTCATGGGTTGTGGGAATGGAGCTTTGAAATCTTATACTGTTATAAGCGAGAATTGGAGAAGAGATGTCCTGGAAGCATTGTTGAGGTAGATGTTGATAGAGTTGGCAACAAGATACGGTTTAAGAGGGTATTCGTGGCACTTAAGCCATGCATAGATGGGTTTTTACTTGGTTGTAGACCATATCTTGGCATTGACTCGACTCATTTAATAGGTACGAGTAACAATTCCCAATTTTGGTCAGTTTTGCTACAAGATTGTCCTAAATTGCTAATTCCTTTTAAAATTGAATAATTTGCAGGAAAGTACAAGAGACAGTTTGCAGCTGCTGTTGGTATTGATGGGCACAATTGGTTATACCCTGTTGCATATGGAGCGTTCGACTTGGAGACCACGGATAATTGGGAGTGGTTTCCAACTCAACTTAGACAAGCTATAGGGTCTCCTTTGGGATTGACAATATCTTCAGATGCGGGGAAAGGACTAGAAGTCGCTATCCCAAGTGTTTTTCCAGAAGCCGAGCATAGAGAGTGCATGAGACATCTGATGAAAAATTTAAAAAAGAAATTTCATGGTAATCTCTAAACCATTTTACATGTAACAAATACAAGTATCACATGAACAGCTAAAATAGTGCATCTTTATGCAGGTGATGTCTACGATTCAGATATGCATTCTGCATCAAAGGCATACTCAATGGAGACGTGTCAGAGCCATTTGGATAAGTTGCCACCCAATGTAATTGACTACTTGAAGAGGAACCACAAGGCTGCATGGTGCATGAGTTGATTTTCCGAGATCAGTAAAGTCAACTACGTGAACAACAACATATCCGAGTGTTTTAATGCTTGGATAAAAGGATTCAAAAGTTTGCACATGGTTGATCTCCTTGACCAGATTAGGCAGCTGCTGCTGGAAAAATTTAACATAAGGAGGTCAATCGTCAGTAAATTCAATGGTCTAATTGTTCCAAGTGTTATGAAAGAGTTGACCGAATCAAGCAGGAAATGTGGTAGGCCTAAAATTGTTAGAGGGGGCAATGATTATGGTGAAGTCAGTGGCGTAGACATGTTGGGTAATATTTGGAGACATGTAGTGGAGTTAGATACAAAACAGTGCAGTTGTAGAGAGTGGCAGATTACCGGCAAACCTTGCTTGCATGCCGTTGAGTTCATTTGCTCACTTAGAGGCGCAAACATGGAAGATTTTGTGCACGAGTACTACTCGGTTGCTCGATTCAAAGTGGCTTATGCAGGTAGAATTCCAGCAATGACTGGCAAATCAAAGTGGGAAAAGGTTAATCTTCAAGCGCAAGTACTCCCACCAGTGGCTAAGAGACCTCCAGGTAGGCATAGAAAGGAGAGAATACATGGATGTCTCAAGTCGGGTGCGAGAAGACAATAATGCAAGAGATGCAAACAATTTGGACATCAATAGAGAACTTGCAAAGTTGGTGAATCAGATAATCCAAGACCTCCGAAAGGGGCCAACAAAAGGTTATTTAGTGCTGTTTCAACATGTTATTTAGTGTTGTTTCAACATGTTATGTAAATTTTCCATTCTGTTATTTAGCATGTTATGTAATTTCTGGTATAGGAAGAGAAGTAATGGTGCATCTGGTCCATCGACTCCTCATGATGGTGCATCTGGTTCAATTTGAACAAGATGGTGCTCATTATATCTCCAATTTTTTTGTTGCATGTTATGCCTGTTAGAATTAAGCTTTAACTGAACTTATGCGTTTGAAGAACTTCTTGTTGTAACTGAATCATCCTTAATATTTTTTTGTAACAACTTCAACTAAGCTCGTCGGAATCATAATTAGTCTTTTTTTATCATTGCAAACCATGAAGTTGTAGATATTCGAGTCTACTTTCATCGCGTCAAGTCTGTTTTGCGATAGAAGAAATGAGCAATTCAAAATTGAATCTGGCGCAAACTCATGATAAAAAATACTAATTAAGGTATAAGTACAAGATGGAGTTAAATTTGAGATGCACGTTCCTCTGATCGCAAATCAGACTCAACGTGGTGGAAGTAGACTCGAATATCTACAGCTCGAATTCATTACAATAACTTACCTAAATACAAACCAACTCATCAATTAAAAAATTAATATTTTTATTAATAAAAAATTCACTTCGCACCTTTATATTTAAACCGGATAGTTAATATCATATGTAACTCTGAAAACCATGATTTCGGAGTTACGTAGGAGTCTTTGACTCCGGGGTTAAGATGTATTCTGTAATTTCGTTTTTACTCAGGAATTTCTGATTTCGAAATTGCTAGTTTGATAATTTTGAGTCGAATATTGTCAAAATAGTGTCTTTTTTATTTATTTTGGTTATTTAAAAAAATTTCGGCATAAGTCTTAGTCGGATAAAATATATAAGAAATATATAAAATTTGATCAACTCTTTTTAGACTTAGTAGTTTATTATTATTGTTGTTGTATGTCGCTGAATTTTTCATCGAAAAAATTGTTATAATCAGTGCACATCAACTACACTTGATTATTTGCACTTCAATGAATTCCACATCTATTTTTCAACATACCAAGGACTAAACATGAATCGTGAAATATTTGTTCCAACTTCCAAATAATAGCAATCATGTCGTGTTTGTCTATACTGAAAGGAAGCGGTCATTATTCGAAATATATAAAAAAAATTTAACTGAAGTCAAATGATTGTGCTATTATCAGATGACACTTGTTAAGGAGCTGTCAAATAAAATCTTTTTCAAATTGAATACAACGATTTGGAGTTTTGGATGCATTGTAGGGAATACATTCTAGAGGAGTTAGTTGCAACGAGAAAAAGAGGAATTCAATTCTACACGGGAGGAAAGAGAAACCAGACCAAACCAAACCAAACCAAAACGAAACGAAAGACAACAACACGAAAAGAGAAAACTGAAAAACATGTAAAGTAAAAGGGACGGTGGTCCGGAAGCCGCGGGAGAAGTAAACGGAGAAGAGAGAGAAAGAACGCGAAGCACCGGAACAGAATCGGAGAGAATAGATAGATAGATAGAAGGAAAGAGAGAGAGAGAGAGGCGATGCGACGATTTGAAAGCGCCTTGCCTGAGGTTCCACTGTCGTCGTCTCCTTCGCATCTTTTCTCTCTCCTCGAGAATTTTCGTGATGTGTTGTTATCCGTGGCGCCATCTCTCATGGCTAGCTCTGTCTTCTTCCTACTCCTCCTAACCTTTCTCCTTTTGCTTTTGTTGCTCATCGTTTGTCGGCCATGGCGATTCTTTCGACGATGCTCCAGGTCTAGCGAGGTACAATACAATCCGCAATGCTTCTTGGTTTCCAGCTCCGATCGTCTCTATTCCGTGTGGAAACTGGACATTCCCCTTGATCCTTGTCTCTTCCTCATCATCGCGTTTGAAAGACGGCGTTTCAAGGGAAAGGGTCATGTCCTGTATCTGAACGGAATGGGATGGGGAAAAAACTAAGCTTTTTTTTTTTTCTTGAGCTGAGTGAAAGGGAATTTGTTCTCATTTATTCTCCGAGTTTCAAATTGCAATATATTGGGATGTCTGTAGCTCGCTATTTGTGAATTAGGAATATGATGCGCCTTTAGATGAACCTCGTATCTTTTGGAGTTCCGTTCAGCTGACCTAGGTTTTTTCTTATTACTGATTCCAAGTCTAGTCCGTTGACCATGCAGTTGCAATTTTCTCATAATTTTTTTACTTGTCTGCTACCATCAACTTGGGAGGCCAAGAAGAGACTTATGTTGCAAATCAATAAAATCAGTTGTGCACTTTTACTTTCTATCTGCCAAATATGGATCCGTATCCATCATCTCTATGGCAAACGGTGCCATTGCCTTAATCTGGGTTGCTGCCTTAATCTCAACGACTGTGATTTGATTCAGGGGTCCCATTATTTTGTGTTGCCCACTGTCAGTGTCTCAATGGCAAATTCCTGCCATCGAAACTATGGCAGCGGATATAGGGGCAGTATTTTGTAATTATGCACTGTTGTATGGTTTTTACTGGTAAATTGATGTAAATTTTGATTACTTATTACATAATAACATATTTCTCGTGTCAGCTTTATGTGATTGATAAGTCCATGACATAGATTGAACTTCTAGATTTTAAGAGGTATACTGGTATAGTACTACTAGAGTAAGGTAGGTACCACATCCCTATTGGTTTAGGTTCCTAATAGATCTCATTCTTATTTTTTTTTGTGCACATCAATTTGTTTTTTTCAAGCACCTAAATGCATTTCCAATTAATTACTAGTGGCTACCGGTAATGTTAAAAACAAGGTAATCTTTTTTCCTTTTTGCAAGAGAAAAGCAAATATAATTTATTCATTTTCTTCAAGCTGCATGTCATTGCTAAATTAATACACTATTTCTTCTTTTCCAGACCCATGACATTACTAGGCCTCTCTTTTATGAGAACATTGATGGTTTCTCGGGCCAAGGCAATGGTCTGACTAGAAGAATAGATGACCAAAGACAAGTAATACAAATAGATGATAATGGATCTTCAATTAGCAATCACAGCTTTGTCAGTAGAAAGCGAAGCTATTCTCTTGAACCTGGTGTTACTCAAGGTACCTGTTTATATTTTAGGCAATACCTATTATGGTATTTTAGAAGCTCACACATACAGGCCTTCTCCCCGTGTTTTGCATACATGAGTCTGCAAGTGCACTTGTTTTGCTCAGCACAGTGTAAAAAGACGAGCTATGCTTAGGCAAATTGGGCTTTTTTGAAACCTGAGGATATTTGGCCAAGAATCGAATATTGTTGCATCTTGCTTCAGCTGTACAAACTAGAATTCTTGTGAGCTTCTGTGATGTTACCGTCTTATGCTAATTCTACTATTTGCATACTGGTATAGTTCATAGTTCTCGATAGAGTTGTTGCTTAATCATTCTTCATGAGGTGTACACCTGGGTAATGTACCTGTGCTTAGAATTTTTTTAATCTCCTTTTTTTCATTTGTATAACTATTTTATCTTCTTTATTTTAACTTGTTCGGTTGAGACAGAAGGGAGCACGTTACTTGATTATGAAAATGATGTGCATGAAGTTGGCACCAATCTCAAGGAAACTGCTGTCACCAGCTGGTACCCTCCTGATAAAAAACACCTGAAACAGCATAGCAGGGATTTTGCCCGTCCTTTCAAGGAGGCTAAGTTTCAGCGTAAGCATCCCAACTCCCTCCACCCCATCTTCCTTTGAGACTTGCATGCATGCACACGGAAACAAAAATGGAAGGGGGAAGTGCATCTTAAGGGAAGCAAAAAGAACATTAAACAATGAAGCCAAGTAAAATCAATGATAATTCAATTATAACTTCCAATAAAGGTTTTCAGGTTTTCAGGTTTTCAGTCGACCAGAAAGTTCCTATATCTTTAAGACTCTTCTTATTTTTTGGTCGAGTTAATAATATGATTTCTGTCATGTTCTTATCCTTAATTTTCACAGTTAGGTACTTGGTATCAGCAGATGACATTAATGTACGGTGACACAGAGATATCAGAGTTTGGAATATTTATGCTTTTAAACTGCCAAATAAATGAGTAATAATGATAGTACCCAAGAGTTTATTTGATCTTGGTTTGTTGTAATTACTGTACTCATCTTTCATGGTTGGGTATCTGCATATACCCCAAATGTACAGTGAATTAGAGAGGAAAAGTTAAAAATACTTGTATGCTTTTAAAAAATTGCAAAATAAGGGAGAAAGAATGGTACTAGCCTCTTGGTTCATGAAGTTTTCATCCATTGTTGAATTTAGTACATTAGTTTGTTATAAATTAGTCAGGAATCAGGAAGCTGCTTGTGTGTGTTCAGTCAAGTCCTTTATAAGTGTTAAACTTTTTTCCCTGCATGGTCATTGTAGAGATTATGTGTTCTTTGCCTTTTCTTCTTTCTAATTGTTCATCTGACTTTGCAGAGATTAGCACTTTGTCTTTGGAGGTGACGTCTGGTCTTTCAAGTGGACTCCGCATGTCCATCACATCTGCCACCCCTCACGCAGTGCTCACTATTGGCCGGGTCCCAACAAACAATCTGATGCTAAATGATTCAGAGGTTTCTTCAAGACATGCAATTGTGAAATTTAACTATGAGGTAAGCACTGTGTTCTTTCTTATGATTTTAGTATGGGAAGAAGTTAACAGCTTGTGTGGAAGACAAGGAGCAGTGTCAAACAAATATCATAACCTTTTTCTGTTAACGAATTGGTGTCTGGTCAGTTACAGTAGAGATGCTTTACCGACCCTAACTAGAAAAAGCACTTTCATGTCTGCGTTGTGTATCTATAACAGTTTAGTTATATCTGTTTAATCAGTTCTGTTGGCTCTTGTAACAAATTGGAAATTTCTGTAGTGATCCTTATTTCTATGCTTTCTGTCAGCTAAAGATCGTTTTCCTTACCATCTTCTTTGATGGTAAGGCAAATGAAAAGTTCAAAACTGAAATTATTGCAAAATGCTAAATATACCTTATATCTCTTGCATTCTCAACCTAGAAAAAAACCTTATGATATGCTCCATGGTCATTTTTTCAGGCTAAGAAATGGGAAATTACCGACTTGGGAAGTCTAAATGGGACATATCTGAACGCCACAGCAATCCACCACCCAGATGTGGGGTCGAGGAACTTTGGCTTTGCAACTGCACTCTCTAATGGAGATGTGATAACTTTTGGTAACTCCTCAAATGTGTTGGTAAGATGGAGTTGTGTATTGTTGTTTTTTAATTGGTGTGTGATTGTAGAATCTTTATTTTGTTTTTTGTCCTTCAAAGGGCAGTATTTTGATAGAATTTCTAACTTCCAAATAAACTCTCCTGATATATACACAACAGATGCTCAGCATCAAGAGATTTGCAATTTAACATGAATACATGATATTGTCAAGAAACAGACAATCTGCAAATATTAGCATTTTTATCCTGTTAACATGGCAAATCTTTCTACTCTATAAATTTGAAAGTACTGGATGTCTTTTGGAGATTCTACTGGTATAAAAATATTAGAATAACAATGTGTTTAAAGAAAATTAGAATATTAGTTTTTAATGAAATGAAAGAAATATTAGGGTAACAACTTTTTTCATGGTTTTGCATAACACCTTTCTTTCCTGGTTAATGAAATCAAAGAAATATTAGGATGACAACTTTTTTCCTGGTTTTACATAACCTAAAAAGTAAAGACCAATCTTCAATAGATTTTCAAGTTTAATAGTTACCTCAACCCCTTTGTTTTGTGAGGGTTGTTATTAAGTTTAGTTAATTTGCCCAAGGTGTGGCCCAATTTGTGTTAGCTAATGCACTAGTTTGCAATTTTTTATATATATATTCTAACACTAACAATAATTGATTGTTACATGATCTTTCTAGGTTCACATTACACAAAACAACTTAGCAAACTCGCCAAGTAGAAGAGTTGGGGGCAAAGCTCTGAATGAGATATTACCTAATCTTAATCTTCAAAGTTCGGGAATCGGCATGGCATCAGATCCAATGGCCAAGCGTTTAGGTGGTAAGACGCTTCCTATGGAGGATTTTGGTCTTTTGCAGTACCCCCTTCCTGGTGTTGAAAAGGTCTTGCTTTTGAATTAATAAGCCTTTATCCATTTTATATAAAATAATAATAGGGTGCAGAACAAAAAATAATTTCAGCTCTTCGCTATCAACAGCTTATCAGAGAGCAATATGAGACTGACATTTCTTATTTGTTGGTTTATTTTTATGTGCAGTTTGGACTAGTTGGGGTTTTTGATGGGCATGGAGGAAGTGGAGCTGCTGAGACTGCATCAAAGTAAATAAAATATTAGTTAAAACTTATTTCTGTAATTAATATTTCTTTTAAGACAATTGGTTAATGTCCAGTATTGGTATTTGCTTACCTATGTGTGGATGTGCCCATCTTAAACTCATGTTATTAGTGAGGCATAATACAGCTAACAAACTACACTAACTAATAAGTAACTTTTAGCAAAGGACCTTTCCTTTGGGATAATTTTGTGTTGTATTTATACCTCTAAAACAGCTGTGATTATTTATTATGCTTCTTCCTCCTTTTTTTCTTTTCTTTTCTAAATTTAGGACCTTTCCTGAAAATATTGTTAAGGTCCTATCTCAATCTGGAGAGAGGGAAAAGGTTCTCTCAAGCTCTGATGCTTCTGGTATCCTTCGGCAAGCTTTTTCGTTGACAGAAGCTCAAATGAATCATCATGAGTATGAGGTGTTTGGCTCATTATCTCTGCTTATTCCATTTTATTTCTAAATTAGATTGATTACCCCACTGGACAGGTCTGTATGGTTTTTATGTAGTTTTCTGGGTCAGAGTTAAATTTTCAATTGTGTTTATTCTCTCTTCTAGTCTTTTTATTATTTGTTTATTTGGTTGTTCGCTTTTTTCTTTTGACAAAAGCAAGCAAGTGCACCTGTTTAATTGAAACGAAAATTGTTTGTTACAGCTGGTATCATCCTATGATAGTTCAAATTGGAAGTATCAACTACTCAAAATAAAGTATACCCTTACGTCAAATAGCAGATGCAATCTGAAAAGCAAACCGCATAAGCAAAGCTACAGAGCCTAACAACCAGACCATGCCAACAAAATATATTCAGTCTTTGTTAATACAATAATTCACATACTTTTTACTTGTTCTCATTTCCACACTTATTGGGTGACTGCAATGCTCTCCTTTTCCTCTAGAAAATGGTTTCATTTGCCAAATCTTCTCTCATATTTTTCAAATAAATTGAACAATTGTTTATAGATTGGAAGTTTTATATACACAGTGTTGAACTAAAAAATCACATAATTGTTATAAATTTGATTGTGCATAAATCATGCAACTTAATGTATTTAATCTCTTGTTTTGTAATTTTTTTTCTTTTCAGGGATGTACTGCAACAGCACTGTTGATTTGGTCTGGTTCGGATGGGGATCTCTTTGCCCAATGTGCAAATCTTGGTGATTCAGAATGTGTTATTTAGTATGCTCCTGTGCCTGTTTACACTGTCAGGAAATTATTTTTTTGTGGTTGTAACTGAGTTTTTAAGTATACAATGTTAAATTGTAGCATTGACGGGACGGAAGTAATCATGACGGAGGTACATAAGGTGAATAGTGTAGGAGAGAGGAGCCGCATAGCCCAAACAGGAAATCCTTTAAAAGATGGAGAATCACGTATTCATGGTATGTTTACATTTGATAATGTAATGAAGGTACATTGTGATACAACCTGATATGATCTTCCATGTCATTGTTGCATAATTTACCCATATCTTAGACGGGTCAATTGTATTTACACACTGTTTGAACATAACACCGTCTACACCAACTTCAATATAGTAAGTTTGCAGTTCACCTTGTGTACATTATATGCAAATTTGGAAGATAATATATCTGGCAATGAATTGGCAATAATTTCCATTACTCAGATTGAAGAGAACGGTCTACCAATTATGTCAATGTTGAAGTTGTGCTTCTTATATTAAGGAACGGTGTTGTCCCTATAAAACCTCAAGCTCTCTGATTTAATGATGTCAGTGAATCCTCCCGCAATTACCGAGTAGACCCGTGAGGTATGGAGGATTGCTTGAGCATACTATGGAGAAACTGTTAATGCATTAGTCTTGTGTGTTGTAGGGTTTATCAATTGTATATCAGCATTTTTTTTGTTAGGCCAAATATGGCATTAGTATCTATTAACTCGTCTCAAATTATATTTTATTTGTGCTCTTTCTATTTTATGCAGGGTTAAATTTGTGCAGGATGTTAGGAGACAGTTTCATAAAAGGAAAAGACCCGCGGTTTATCTCAGAGCCATATGTGAGCAAAGTACACCGTATAACCAGAGAATGCACAGCCTTTGCTTTAGTTGCTAGGTACTTATTAAGGATTATTAATTGTAAATATCTCTTTTGTAAAACATGATTTGTCAAAAAATCTGTCTTTGTGACTAAGATCCTAATTTTTTCGAGTGATGATCGCGAAAACAACAATTACTCTCCATCGTTGTGACTAAGACCAGAATTTATTGGGTGATAAAACCTTATAACCTTTCAACCATGCTAATGGATTGTGCTAATGCGAATTATGTTCTGTTTGTTTAGAGAAGTACTTCAATTGGTTGTATTTGTGAAAAATGTGAGATATGTTAGGGATATGTTTTGATGTTTGGAGTATTAATTTAGACTCTTAAGCGTCAGAACAGTTAAAACCAAAATATGGTATCAGCATTAAGAAACTAGGCTTTGTTTTTGTTGTATGCCTACCAGTTTAGAAGAGAGAAAAATTTGTAGTCTTTGCTCTTGAGCACCTGGCCATTATGTAGAGTTGTTTAAAAATCTACATGTGGTAAAAGTAAAATGCCGATGCTAAATCAGACACTTCTATTTTATTTCAAAATATTGCAGTGATGGTCTTTGGGATGTTCTTACGAAA
Organism: Eleocharis quinqueflora; assembly: GCA_964058865.1. Classification (NCBI taxonomy): domain Eukaryota; kingdom Viridiplantae; phylum Streptophyta; class Magnoliopsida; order Poales; family Cyperaceae; genus Eleocharis; species Eleocharis quinqueflora. The sequence continues at coordinate 505,907 of CAXKVX010000302.1, read as the reverse complement.
AACCAGGCAGTCAAGTTTGTTCTTGAGGTATATGATTTCTTTTTGTACATTTCTAATTTAGAAAATTGCATCATCGACATTCATCAGAAATTGTTCAAAGATAATATGAACTGTATAAAGAGAGGGGCTCACATGACTACGATGGGTTATGTTGACAATCGTGACAATGGATTTTCAAATATATTCGAAAAAGTTAAAAATAGAAAAAGCTAGACATATTCTTTAACTTGTATACTGATTGTGTTTCAAATTTCATGCAATTATCATTTGATATTCTATTAAAGACCATTGAATTTGCAAGAATATTTGCAACAGGTGATATCTAATGGTCTTTGATAGAATATCAAATGACAATAAAATTGTTTGAAAATCCACTGTCAAGAATGTCGAGATAGTGTCATGTGATTCCCCCTCTAGTACACAAAGAACATTGAGATTGTGACACTCTTTAATATGCAATACACAGCTGGTATACAGCTTGCAGTTCATTTGGTAGCCATTGTACTGCATTTGACGCTTTATTTACATTACCTTAAGGCCTTGTCAACACCTGTACCTCAATTTTCTACAGAATAAGGAGAGGATGAAAGGCCATGAAAATTATGCTGAGCTACTAGCCAAGTCCCTTGTAAGGGAAGCTGCATTAAAGCGCACCAAAGACAACACAACTGTAGTTTTTGTAGATTTTGACAATCTGAGGACATATTTGTCTTACACCTCTAATTGATTTGTTCCCTTTACTGAAGTGGATTTTACGAGCAAGGCTATAGTGCATATATCATTTGTAGAGTTTTCCATTTCTTTCTAAAATTTATTTCTTTGTGAATTTTGGAGTGGGGTAATGTTTGGTGCAAGTTATGTTAGGGTATTTTCATTGTCTATCAGACAGTTTGAAGGTAATCAATGAGATATAGCTCAAATATGTAGGCCACAGGGTGATTAGAATTCTCGCTCACTTTCAATATATGGTGGCTAATTTTGGTGACAGGAAAGAGAACGGAGCGGTATAAGTTTCTACTGTCCCTTTTTGTTATTAGAATCATTGGATTTTTTTCTGAGTGAGAAAAAAGAGATTCATCACTGTACTAGATGGAACCTTTTAAATGAACATTTAGATGAATTGTTGTTAGGAGGTTCAGTAAAAGATAAAGAAACAAAATCTTAAAAGAAAGTGGAGGTAGAGTTGTGTTGTGTACTTGTGTGATTATGTTGTTATAATACGATTGCGAGTCGTATCTATTTATACTTCAAAGAACACTTTGTTCATATTTTCGATACAATTCCTCTTGTTCAGAATTCAGATTCATTTTTATCTACTATTCATTTTTATTTACACAAATTTCTATCACACAAGCTTTTAACTTGTTGATTTTTTCTTTTCACACGAAAGCCTCTTTCAAGAAGTAAGGTGAAATATTCATTTCCGATATTATTTCACAACTCCCTCCTAGATGTTGCCTTGTACTATTTTCTATCATATCGTATTTCATGACGAATATTAATTTGATACTTCGGAAGTAAGAATATTTCAGAACCTTAAACTGTGTGGTACTTTACGACTATTTAAATTGTCTGGTATATTAAGACCAATTAAATTTGCTCATTAAAAACTTTACTAAGAAAACTCGGTGGGTCAACTTGAAAAATTTTGTTGAGAACGATTTTGTTAAATTAAATCCGTCACATTGTTGCATGACCTGGATTGACAATCATTGATCTCGTTATTCTTTTGTAAGGAGAAGAATTTTGGTGCAATTTGCTTAGTTTTCATTTTTATTTTTTTTATAGTCTCTTTGATTTGAGCAATACATGGGGCATTATCTTCACTCGCACAGTAATGATATGAAAAATCTCTGGTAATGGCTCTAAATATTTAATAATAGATGGAGTTTTAACTAGCACAAATATCTAATCTTCTTTGTGATCTCATCTTTATACGTTATGGTGAAGAAATTAGAGTGATGCTAACAGTCTCTTCTTAACCGCCCCTCTCTCGCGCTCTCCGTTAGAAGACAAAATCAATTACTTTGTTCTGTTCGTTCTGTCTGCTTTCATACATGTCTTTATATTTAGGTCTGATATCTTTATATTTAAATTTGCAACAAAAGTATTATGTCCGTTCTATCGCTCCCAAGTTTTTATATTAATGTAAGTCTTTTTTTTTTGCTGCAAATCTTTATATTAGAAATTTTACAGCTATTTATCAGCAAATTTAAATATAAAAACTTGCATGCAATAATATATAGACTTTATTGTTCTAATATAAATACTTGCAATTTTTACACCCGCTCCAGTTTCGCTCTGCTCTGTCTGTCTGTTCGCTCTGTCCGTTTCTCTGTATGTCTTTATATTTAGAACTGAAGTCTTTATATTAGTGAAAGTCTTGATTTTTTTGCTCCAAGTCATTCTATTAGAAAATTTTACAGCAGTTTTCAGCAAATTTAAATATAAAAACTTACAGATAACAATATATAGACTTTATTGTTCTAATATAAAGATTTGCAATAATTATGCTGCAAGTCGTTATATTATAAATTTTGCAGCAGTTTTGTTGCGAATTTAAATATAAAGACTTTAAAACTAAATATAAAGACATGTAATGAAGCAGACATAACAGAACATTAATTATTTTTATCTTCTAGTAAAAAACTTGTAATGAGACATTATATCTACTCAAGAAAGTATAACATAAAAAAACAACACAACAAAAAACCGAGAGGGGGAGCGGTGCATCTTAAGTGAAGCAAAAAAGTACATAATTAATAATGAAACCAAGTAAAATCAATGATATATCAATTATAACTTCCAATGAAGTTTTCAGGTGACCAGATTTTCTGGTTTCCTCTATTTCTTTAAAACTATCCTTATTTTGTTTGAGTTAATATGATTTCGGTTAAGTTTGTATGAAGATGATCCTTAATTTAATTTCATAGTTAGGTATTGGGTATCTGGAGATTACTCTAATGTACTATGACACAAAGATACCAAATCCTTCATAAGTGTTAAATTTTTTCCCCTGTACAGTCATTGTACATGTAGATCGACGACAACAGAGTCGAACCTATATATTATACAAGTTTGTAAGGATTCCTCTCTGTTTAACATCTCCTCCATTGCCTTGAAATCAACCAACAACATATCCCATTTCTGTCTCTTATTCAGTTCAATGAACACAAGCCCCTTAGTTTCTCACTTTTCCTAATTCAAGAATCAACAAGAATTACTGTGTTGAGAGATTTGAATTCCACCCATCTATCCACCATTCCTCTGTCATTTTGACATATATATATATATATATATATATATAATTATATATATAAACCCCTTTATTCATCTTAGTAATTAAGAGTCCTGTGCACATAAATTCCTAAGTCCTCCCCTTTCCTAATTCCAAGAATCCATAAGTTTTATTCAGTAGCGAGAGAGAGAGAGAGAGAGAGAGAGAGTTGAATTCCAGAAAATACTCAAGATAACCAAGAGCTGAGTTCTTTGATGGCAGAGGTACCGGCTAATAAAAGAGATGCTCACAAGAACCATAGGAGAATCAAGGACCTAAGTGAGTACCAAGATAGTAAAGGAATTAAGTGAGTACCATTAGTAATTGTATATATGACCAGATATCTTAGGGTGTCAGTTTGAGCAAAGAACCATCCATGGATGAATTAATGTGCTGCTTTCATAAATGATTGTTTAATTTTTTACATCGCATTCTCTATCATGACCTATTATTGTTCTTTGTTTTTTCTTCTTTCTTATTGTTCACCTCATTGTGCAGAGATGAGCACTTTATCTTTGGAGGTGACATCTGGTCTTTCGAGTGGGATCCACGCGTCCATCACATCAGCCAGCTCTCAGGCATTATTGTACACTATTGGTCGGGTCTCAACAAACAACCTCGTATTAAAAGATACAGATGTTTCTGCATCACATGCACATGTGATATTTAACTATGAGGTAAGCACTGTGTTCTGTTTTAGTTTGGGAAAAAGTTAACAGTTTGCATGGAAGAGAAGAAGCAACTTCAACAAATAAACTTTTTTTTTCTTTTCTATTAACGATTTGGTGTTTGGTCATTTAGTGGTAGTAGTATAGACTTTACTGGCCCTAACTAAACAAAAGCACTTTCATGTCTGCTTTGAATATCTGTTACTCTTTAGTTGTTTCTGATTACTCAGTTCTGTTGGCTCTTGTAACAAATCAGAAACTTCTATAGTAATCCTCAATTTCTACTCTTTCTATCAGTTAAAGACTGTTTTCTTGGTGGTAAGGCAAGAAAAAATGTTCAAAACTGAAACTGTTGCCAAATGCATAATTATCTTATTTCTCTTGCATTTTTACCCTAGAACAATTACTAATGATATGCTCCGTGGTCACTTTTTCAGACTCAGAAATGGGAAATTACCGACTTGGGAAGTCTAAATGGTACAATGCTGAACTCCACCGCAATCCACCACCCAGAGGTGGGGTCGAGGAACCATGGCTGTGCAACTGCACTCTCTAATGAAGATGTCATAACTTTTGGAGACTCCTCAAATGTGTTGGTAAGGTGGATTTGATGCTTCTGTGTTGTTGTTTTATTAACTGATGGGTAATTGTAGAATCTTTACTTATATTTTGTTCTTTTTCTTCAAAGAACAATATTTTGATAGAATTCCAACTTTGAAATAACCCTCCTGATATATATGTAAATGATGCTCAGCATTAAGAGATTTGCAACTTAACAAGACATCGTCAAGAAACAGAAATCAGTAAATATTGACAAATACTTCCACTCTGTAAATTTGAATGTACTTGATGTATTTTGCGGATTATACTGGTTAAAATAAATTAGAATAATTACGTGTTAAAAAGTTAGAATAATAATGTTTATTGAAATCTAAGAAACATTGGATAGCAATTTCTTTTCCTGATGTTGTCTGACACGATTCTCTTTATGCTTTGAATGATTGGTCTATAGGTTCTTTTTTATCTTTTGCTATACCTGAATAAATTGTCCATTTTTTACAAGGGTCCCTTGTTTTGACTCCCTGTACACTGGTTTTGGTGTCTAATTGCTTATTAGGTGTCAGTATGTATACTAGGTAATTAATTTAAATAGATTTCCAATTTAATTTATGTCAGCCCCTTTTGTTTGGCGGGGGTTGTAATTATCTTTAACCTATCCAAGGTTGTAATTTGCGTTGGCTAATGCACTAGTTTGCAGTTTTGATATATTTTAACACTTTCGATCCTCGATTGTTACACGATCTTTCTAGGTTCACATTACAGAAAACTACTTAGAAAACACAGAATGTGAAAGAATTGGGTTCAGAGCATTGAATGAGATATTTCCAAATCATAATCTTCGAAGTCCTGGAATCGGCATTGCATCACACCCACTGGCCAAGCGCTTAGGTGGTAAGCCGCTCCCTATGGAGGATTTTGGTCTTTGTCAGTACCCCCTTCCTGGTGTTGAAAAGGTCTTGTTTTTGAATTAATAAGCCTTTATCCATTTTAAACTAAAAATTATAGTTACCGATTGGGTGCAGAGTCAAAAAATAACTACAAGTTCTTCACTATCAACATAAGCTTATCAGCAAGTAATAGACATTTCTTATTCCTTGGTATATTTTTATGCGCAGTTTGGACTCGTTGGGGTTTTTGATGGGTTTGCAGGAAGTGGAGCTGCTGAAACTGCGTCAAAGTAAATTAATCAAATATTAGTTATTTGCTCATTTTATTTGTTAATATTTCTTTTATGACAATTGGCTACTGTCCAGTATTGGCATTTGCTTATCCCTGTTTGTATGTGCCTATATATGTGAACTTCAATAATTTAGTGAGACTCAATACAGCTAACAAACTATGTTAGCCAATCAGTAACATTTAGCAAATAATGTTTCCGTTGGGATCAGTTTATGTTGTATTTATATCTCTAACAGCTGTGACTATTTCTTCTGCTTCTTCCTTCTTTTCTTTTCTTTTCTATATTTAGGATCTTTCCTGAAAATGTTGTCAAGGTCCTATCTCAATCTGGAGAGAAGGAAAAGGTCCTATCAAGCTCTGATGCTTCTGATATCCTTCGGCAAGCTTTTACTTTGACAGAGGCTCAAATGAAACATGATTGCGAGGTTTTTGGCTCATTATCTCTGCTTAGTCATTTTATTTTTAGATTAGATTGATAATCCCACTGTGAGGTCGGTATGGTTTTTATCTATTCATTTTTCTGATCCTTCAATCTCGTGCTTATAGGCATGCTGTCCCAATTGTGTGATTTATTCTTTCTTTTTTAACCTTTTATTTAATATTTTTTATTTGTTTGTTTGTTCGTTCGTTCGTCCTCGGATGAAGTTTTGATAGAAGTGGAGCAAGTGTACCTGTTTAATTGAACAAAAATTGTTCGTACAGCTGGTACCAAATAGATGGTTCAGGATGGCTGGTAGTCTGGTACCATCCTATAATAGTTCAAAATTTGTATTATCAACTACTCAAAACAAAGTATACCCCTACATCCAAAAGCTGATATAATCTGAAAAGAAAACCACATAGGCAAAGCAACAGACAGCCTGACAACCAGACCCTGCTAACAAAACATATTACGGTCTTCATCAATCCAACAATTCACATAATTTTTCCTTTCATTTCCACACTTAAGGTTAACTGCAATGACCTCCTCTTCCTTCTGAATCTAAATATACTTGTAAAGGACCTTTCTCTCCTACCCTGGTTGATCTTTAAAATAAATCTGGGGCGTGTGTGTGTGTTTGGTCGCATGATGTCTTCAGATTCTTACAGATTTTTTGTTTCTGATACGACTCTTTCTTAGTATATATAGGTAACTCTGTATATCTCAAGTGATTATTGTTGAGTGATATTTAATCTGATCTCTTGTTTTGTAATTTTCTTTCTTCTCAGGGATGCACTGCAACAACACTGTTGATTTGGTCAGGTTCGGATGGGAATCTCTATGCCCAATGCGCAAATGTTGGTGATTCAGAATGTGTTATTTAGTATGTTTCTGTACCTGTTTCCATTGTCAGGAAATTATTATTCTGTAGTTGTAACCGAGCTACATACATAATGTGATAATTCTGCAGCATCAATGGGGAAAAAGTAGTCATGACGGAGCTACATAGGCTGGATAACGAAGAAGAGAGGAACCGCATAGCCCAAACAGCAAATCCTTTAGAAGATGGTAAAAGACGTCTTATTGGTATGTTTACATTTGATAATGTAATGAAGGTACCTTGTGATACATCCTGATATGACCTTTCATGTAATTGTTACCCAAAATTTACCCATATCTTAGACGAACCAATTGCATATTACCATTTTGCATATCTTATACAATGTTTGAACATAACAACGCTACACCAACTTCTTCAGTATAATTAGTTTGTATCCCACCTTATTGTGTACATTATATGCAAATTTGGAAGATATTGTACCTGGCAATTTATTTTCGCAAGTTGACATCAGATTGATGAATACGTCTACTAATTGTGCCCTTGTTGAAGTTGTGCTTAATTCTTATATTAAGGGATGGCATAAATCCCCATAAAACCTCAAGCTCATTTCTGAATTAATTTAATGGTGATGTAAGTTGATCCATCCTCAATGTACTGAGTATAACCATGAGGAAGTGGGGATTGGTTGAACATGCTATGAATAAACTGTTAATGCATTAATCTTGTTTTGTTGGGATTATCAATTCTATATCAGCATTAATTTCTTTCATTTTTTAGGGCTGTATGTGACTTCCATAGTTATTGTCAATGAATTCGTCTCAAACTATATTTTATTTTGTGCTCGTTCTATTTTATGCAGGATTAAATGTTCCCAGGATGCTAGGAAGCCAATTTGCTAAAGAAAAAGATAAAAGCTTTATCTCGGAGCCATATGTGAGCAAAGCACTCTGTATACCAAAAGGATCCTCAGCGTTTGCTTTAGTTGCTAGGTAAGTACGAAGATTTTTTAAATAAAATGTTGATATCATGCTTACCAGGTATAGAGGAGGCTGAGAAATTTTGTAGTCTTTGCTCTTGAGGAGTACCTGGATGCTATGTAGAATTGTTGTAAATCTACATGTGGTAAACTAAAATGCTGCAACTAATTAATAACCCAGATCACATTTCTATTTTATTTCAAAAAAATTGCAGTGATGGTCTGTGGGATGTTGTTCCGACACAACAGGCAGTCAAGTTTGTTCTTGAGGTATCTAAACCAATTTTTTTTTTTTTTTTGGTACACATCAAGATAGCCATTATCGATCATTTGGTAGCCATTGTACTGCATTTTATGTCTTATTACATTACCCTATCTAAGGCTTTGTTTACGCCTGTCCCCTAATTTTTTACAGAATAATGAGAAGATGAAAGGCCAGAAAAATTATGCTGAGCTAATTGCTGATGCCCTTCTAAGGGAAGCTGTGGCAAATCGCACCGAAGACAACACAACTGTAGTGTTTGTAGATTTTGACAATCTGAGGATATAATAGGCTACGTACCACCTCTAATTGATTTGTTCATTTACTGAACTTGAATTTTGTAGCCTCTAATCGATTTGTTTGTTCCATTTACTGAAGTTGAATTTTGTGAGCAAGGCTATATACAGTGAATATATATATTTATATATTATCATTTGTAGATTTCTCCTTCTTTCTTGAATATTTTTCTTTGCGAATTTACTTTCAATGTATGGTGGTTAATTTTGGTGATATGAAAGAAAAGAAACGGAACGGCTTTCTATCGCCTCTTTTTTGTTACTAGAATCATTGGATTTTTTTTCTGAGTGAGAAAAAAGAGATTCATCACTGTACTAGATGAGACTTTTTAAACTATTGGTATGATCATTTGTACTTTACTTTTAAGGGAAATTTTACTTGTCTTTTCAACTTTTGGAAAAGAAAATTCAAATTGATTTTCAATTATCATTCGGGGCAAATTAATTGATCTTGAACTTTCAAAAAATAATCAAATGTGTGTAAACATTTTAAAAAAGATCAAATTGGTCATGAATTATATTTGCATCAAATTAGTTCTTGAATATGAAAAAAGTATTTGCATTGAGAACTCTTTCTCCCTCCCAGGTGATTCTCAAGCTTTCCAAAAAACTTAAAATCCTAGGCGGGAGAGGTTGGCGGCGCCGCCTCCATCGTCTCCTCAGCTACTTCCTCTTCTTACTTCCCTTCTCTACTACTTTCTCTCCTCTCTTCCCTCCAGAAATTCAAGCAAGTTGTTCCCCCATCGCATTGTCCTCGCCTCAGCGACTTCGACCACCGTCTCACCTTAGCGACGCACGACCTCGACGTGCCCTAGTCCTTTGACGCGCCCCAGCGATATACAACCTCGACTAGATCCAGATTTGGAACCCCCGCAGCGTCTCATCCACCACATCGTCTCCCAACCACACTGCCTCAGGGACACACGACCCCGACTCCTCGACTCCGACCGAGTCTAGATCTGGAGTCTTGACCACCGCCCTTGCCTCACCGACGAACGACCACCGCCTCCGCGACTACGATGCATGATCTACCGCTCTCCCACCGACTGACGACGGACCCGACATTCGATCCAAATCTAGAGCTCCAACCAAGTGCAGATCTGAAACCGACGACCACCGTAACGATCACTGACGACGCAAGTCATGACAGCTTCATCAATGATAGATGATGGCTGTAGGAGTAATCACCCCACAATCTCGACACGGACGCTACCTATTTTTCAAATTATCTGCATCAAATTAGTTATTGAATGCACAAAAAAATATTTAGTACAACGTTCCACATAGAAAAGAGGCAAATTTGATCTCTTAATTTCTATTTGATTTTGAAGAGTTGTCGATTCTATTTAGTACATGAACTACCAGATTTCCTTTTTCTTCCCTTTTTTTTTTTTGAAAATTGTAAAGACTACTTTAACCTTTTTAAGTTCAAGAACTAATTTGGTGTAAATGAAAGTTTGGTAATTCATTTGATTTCTTGTTTTTGAAACTTCAGGAATTAAGTTGGGCAAATGAAAAAAAAACTTTATTTTTCATGTAGTATGGGTAATTTATCTTCTTCTTTTCTTTCTTTTTCTTTTTTTGAGACGTCAGATAAGAAATTTATTTTTTTAGACGTCACTTTCTCATTCTCTAATTCAAACTGCCTGGTCTGCGATTCAAAATTACGTTGCTGGATTGGACCATAAATAAAAATATTTCCAGGGGCTTCAATAAAAGTTTTCGACCCTTTATCTTATCATTTTATCAGAGGGCAGAACGCGAGGTCAGGTGATGGAGACAATGTTACCTTTGCTCTTCCGTTTTTCACTGACGACTTAACGACGGCTACTAACATCTCCGATCCTCCTCTCTCTCTTTCTCTCTCTCTCTCTAATCTTCCCTCCCCAAGCATCCATTTCAAAGTAGTTTTATGATAGCGCTGGTACAATGGCGGCCTCCTCTGCTCTAACGGCGGCGGCTCCTCATTTGTGCTGTCCCAGGCGGCGTGGCGTTAACCCATTATGGTATGATGCTCTCTTATCAATGTAGCTGGGAATAAGCATTTCAAATGTCAGAATTGGTGCTCCTGTTTGGTTGGTATAGGTTGTTCCAGGGAGCATTTGAGTGGCTGGAATAGTAATTTAAGTGCAAATTCATGATATTGGCCAATTTTTCTGTAGTAGCATTAGTCCGAGGTATCGACTTACTTTGTTGGGGGTCTCAATAGTGAAGTAGAGATGATGGAACCAGAATTATGACTCTGGAAGAATTTTCCTCCTGTCTTGTTTGTATAGCATTTTGTTTCATCAGACTTTTAAATTAGAAAAATACTTAAATGATGGTGATTGGAAGGACTAAGTAAACAATAAGTGTAATTGGGTGTCCTCACACTTGTTTGGTAGAATATTGGTTGTCCCAGTTTTACCAATTTTGTACTTCAGTTTGATTTCAAAAGCATTCGCATTAGTGATCAGTACTGTTTATAGAATCAAAATTTGTTTGGAATCTAGATTTTTTTAACTTAGTTTCTATAAATTGCATTGTGTAGAAATAGAACTTTCTAAATTAGTTTTTTTATCAGCTGCTTATTTTTACATATCTTTATTTGAATATAGAACTTCCAATTTTCATCGTCTGTTTTTTTCTTTTTTCGAAACTAGTAGCCTGATCTAGGTTTCTATATAGCAAATAGAAACTGACTGGTATAATATCCAGGGGCTGGACCTTTACTAACACCCTTAACTGGACCTAAGCAAAGCGTAATGGTCCGAACTACCGGATTCTCAGTGTGAAAAGTTTTACAAGAGGCAAAACACAACCATCGCGGATCCCCAACCTATTAAAACTCAGGAACCTCTATTCTATCTTTGCCTAGTGCAATCAGTGGTACTAAATTTCCTTTTTTTTTTTCAAACAATGGATTCAGGTCATATAATTTAAAGGAAACAAGAAAATACGGAGCATCCTCTAAAAGATATTTTCAAAGGTCTGACCAAAAGGCTTCTCTTGCGATTATCTACAGGACAACTCAATTTAGATGCAAAGCTGTAAGTCCGATGCTACCTTAAATGCTAACATGATCACCTCTGCTGCTATTCTTTGTAAAATTGGGGGAATAATGTCAATGCATCCTTATTGTAACTACCCTTCTTTAATAAAACTGTAACCAAATTGACCAAACTGATCCCATGGTAATCTCACTGCACTCCTCAATCCAACTTGTCAGGTATTTCATATTTTATATTCTTCAACTTCATTTCGATGCCAATGTTAGTGTTATCATTTTCTGTTTGCTTCTACTTGGCTTGTCAGTTGATTTTAGATTCATTTGAAGCTCATATTTCTAATTTCTCAATGAAAAACCTTAATATTGCTACCAAATAATTGACCTTTTATTTTAAAATGTCACAGGCTACAATGGAAGTTGCTCTAGCAAATGAAATCCTTCTCACTGGGGAAGAGGCTGTAATAACTGCTGCAGCTGCTGAGGCAGTCGCCCTTGCCAGGGCTGCACTGGAGGTCGCCAAAGAAGCTGTTCAACTTAGTGAGACAACTGATTTCTCCACCAAACCAGCAGCCCAAACACTTGCAATAGATTCCACGCAATCTCTTACAGATCAATCCTTCCGAGACCAATTTGATGAAAGAGTGATTCAGGTTGAAGAAAATTTAACAAGCTTAGTGGACAACGTAGAGGTGACAGTGAGATCCAGACGGCAGAAAGAGAGGAGAGTCAGGAGGCAGATAGTGGCTGAGAAGGCAGAAGGGAGGTTAGGGGCTAACAAGAAAAGGGATCTTCTGAAGATTGTGAAGAGGAAAAGTGGTGCCTACAAACCGCTTACAATGGCAGAAGAAAGAGAGCTTTCAGAAGGAGTGCAGGTATGTTTGTTTTAGTGGATCTTTTACAGCTTTTCATCTGTCACACTTTAATTGTTCCATGATAAAGGTTTTCAGTTGCAAATTGTATGTGATAAATTTATAAAAGAAAGTACTTGTACAAGTGTTATGAACAACCACTAGTAGTTTGCTCCTTGCGTTCTGCTACTGTGCCAGTCTTCATTTTTGTTTTCTAGTTGCAAATTTAACACAAATAAGTATTTTAAGTACTCTTGACCCTGGTCCCACTCTCACAATCAAACATTCCAAACCAAAACAAGTCACCATCTACCCATTCATTGACATACAGGACCTCTTGAAACTTCAAGCTATTGAAAAGAAGCTGACGGAGATAAACGGGCAGGATCCAAGCTTTGCTACATGGGCTGCAGCAGCACATATTGACCAACGGACGCTGCGGCGGCGACTGGAACATGGCATGCGTTGCAAAGATAAGATGATCCGCTGCAACATCCGCCTTGTGGCATCTATTGCAAAAAACTATGCTGGTGCCACCCTCGCATTCGAGGATCTTGTTCAGGTTTGTGTCATACAAAAATTATTATATTGTACCAGTTCTTCCTCCTGTTTGTGACCATTGTTTACAAAATGGTGCATCTGTATGTGGTAGATCTTGTACTATATTTCTGTTGCTTTTCTTCTGTACTATCCTTTTCTTTTTAAAAAATATGGTGTAGAGCACATCCTACTTCATGTTTGTTATCAAATTCTTCTGTATTATGCTTATTTGGTAGTCTTTGTTTTTCTTTTCCATTGATTGTTGGGCCGGGGAGCCTTGGCGCCGCGGTAAAGTTGTCGTCTTGTGACCAGGAGGTCACGGGTTCGAGTTGTGGAAACCTCTTGCAGAAATGCAGGAAAAGGTTGCATACTAAGATCCCAAAGTGGTCCGACCCTTCTTGGACCCCGTGCAAGTGGGTGCTACGTGCACCGGTCTGCCCTTTGATTGTTGAGCCAGGGAATAATTTGATTGCTCATCTGATAGCAGGGTTATTTTCATGATTTTTGTTGAGGTTCTTTCTAGAATTTCCTTGATTTATATGTTCTATAACATCCCAGTGATTGAGCAAAAGCCTGTATGCTTAACCAAAGATTTGTAGTTTTGTATTTCAATGTGTGGCAATTTTCATCTTCTGTCGAATTGCTCATTTCAGGAAGGGTGTCGGGGCTTGGTAAAAGGTGTGGAAAAGTTTGATGGGTCGAAGGGATTCAAATTCTCAACTTATGCATATTGGTGGATCAAACAAGCTATTAGAAAGTCTCTTTCACGATCATCACGGTTGATCCAACTACCAGTATTTTTTTCAACTTTTTCTTGTACATTTATGAACTTCAAATGGGTGTGTATACACTAAAATGATAAAAGAAACATAATATGGCTATTTCAAAATGAGGGTCGTACCTTATTTTTACAAGTCAAATTACAGTTTGTTCTTATGTTTTGTTAAACCTACTGAATTCTATATACTTAGAACCAGGAGGATTTTCGTCAAGTTCAAGTTGACCAGGCTTGCTATATCAGCTTTTGCTTTTATATCAGTCCAAGCACAGTTCAGTGTTTTTTATTATCCATTCCAGCATAACAAAATTTTAGTAGCAAGAAGTTAATAAAAGAAATTTTAAGTAGTAATTTCACTGACACTTAAAAGTTCATTTGTTTTGTTAGTTCAACGTGGTTAATGCAGCCTATCAAGTGAAGGCGGCGATTAGGGAACTGAAACAAGATGGAAAGACCATTAAGGATCTTGGTACACAGGAAATTGCAAGTACTGCTGGAGTTACAACTAATATGGTTAAGAAAGTTATGATGCTGCCTAAGGGTCCTAAATCTTTTGAGTTGATGGTTGGTGCCGGAAAGAATACGAAACTTTCGGTATATTTCCTCAACCATATTTTTTTGGGGAGTTTCATAAATACTGCTGCAAACCTTTTTATTTTGAATGAAAGGAAGGGCCTTTATTCGTGCCAACAAGGGCTTGAACCCTTGACCTCTTTGAGGACGGACTAGTGTTTTACCACTAGGCCACTAGTCCGTTGGCAATACTGCTGCAAACCTTAACATTCATCCTAAAAAGAAATCTCATGCAAATGCTAAAGGATGGGTATCCAAACTCTCTTGGAAAGATTTTACCAAGTCCTGTTCTTACTGTTTTCTCTGGACAAATGTGGGAGTGGATTGATTTGGCTGCTTGGGGAGATATAATAGCAGGAAGATAGTTTAATAGATTTTTAACGATGCCAGGTGAGAAGAGGTTGTTGGTGATATTTTGTATTTTGGACAAGCATGTATATTTGTCAATGATGCTTACATGACATTCAGATCTTAGGTATACAGAAAAGTTCTGATTACATTTGGATCCCAGCTGCCCAAGTATTATATGCTATATACCTGACGGATATTACTAAGCTCCCTTCTTTTTTGTCGTTGCAATGTCATGAGCATTGTATTACAGCTTTTTAAGTGCAGGATGTTCAAATGTTAAATGTAGAACCTAATGTTTTGAGCAATTGACAGGACATAATACCATGCCGTGAGCAGGATAGTCTTGAGTATATTGTCAACAAGGAGTACACCAGATCGGGCATTAACATGGTTCTAGACACGCTCACTGCAAGAGAGAAGACAGTGATAAGGGGAAGGTATGGTCTAGACGACGGTCGTGCCAAAACCCTACAAGAAATTGGGGATCTAATGAGCATCAGTCGTGAACGGGTGCGTCAGATCGAATTGTGTGCCTTTCGAAAGCTGAAGAACAAGAAGCGAATGAATATCATACAAGAGTACGCTAAAGCATACAGTACCTGATCTTTTTTTATACTTCATACCACAATAGCTGTAAATTTAATTTTTCTTGTGCTAGTAGTGGATTTTGATTTTAGCTTTCCTAGAAACTATTTTTCCATTTTACATGCTATAAATATTTATTAATTTTTCTGTTACCCAGCTGCACATAATGTCCAGAAAGAATGCAGAACAGCAAAATATTCTGATTGGAAAATCCTAATAAAGAGCGGGAAAAAGTAACTAAAAATTGTGTTTAAAAAAAAAGAAAAGTAAAATGTAAGATATTGTTATCACCCATGTCCAAAAGAGAGAGATCCGTGTTGGAGTCATTTGTTTGGGCCCGCAATAAATAATTTCTGAATTAGAAGATATTTATCTGAAGCCCAAATTAAGCGAGCGGAAATCTCTCCTAACCCAGTCTGACTAATTGCATAAATGGTTTCTGTGCAAAAAGTTACTAATATCAGCTGCTCATCTAATCATCTTCATAGTTTAGTGGTGAGAGCATACAGGCCTCGTTTTGGAAAGATGGAGAATAAAGGTATATTATTGATGATATTTGCTTTATTTCATAGGACCACACCATGACACCACTGTATATGTTGTACCACGCATCACATCATTTTGATCAACATTGATCTGGCAAATGGATGGATCTTAGTTTTCAATTCTGTGTCATTCTTCGGCATCCACTACCAAAACAAAATAAATAAAATAAAATAAAGAATGAAAGACTTATCCAGTAAATATTGGCAGTTCATAATGAAGTTAGATTGAGGCATTGAGCACACCTCATCGAGAGCTAGAGATGAGCTAATAATGTAATATGGTTCAAGAACAAGACACTGCGGACTATAATATTATGGGAAAAAAATTCGATACGTCAAAAATAAGTACACTAGATACTTCAAGACATTTCGAACCGTTCAATTTTGATTTATAATGTAGATCTTGTTGTTTCTAAACGATATGAAATGGCTTATTTAACATATCTATCTTTGATGTATCTAAGTCTTTTTCTAATATTATATATGAGTCAAGACTATAACTTAGCTATTTTATACGATTCAAGACGCAACAGACTATATTATGTATATAAAAATATATAAAGAGAGAGTTATGTTAAAATACTGTACAAAGCATCTAACTCCATATACTTGCGACTCGTATCTCGAGATAAAAAATACAAATGGTCGGTTCGGATCGTTTAAAACGTTCTTCATATTAATACCTACATGGAGATCAAATTTTACATTTTTTAAATATTTTTGTACTATTTTATCATATCTGTGAAATGTTCCTTAAGATGGAGGTTTGTCAACCGTAAGATTAGTGAATTTTTCACTCATTCGATACAATAGTAAAATAGATTAAAAAATGTAAAAATTTGGTCTTCAAGTAGATTTTAGTATGAACAACATTTTAACGGTCCGAATCGGCCATTTGTACTTTGTATTTCGAAATGCGAGTCCAAAGTATATATATTTGATGCTTTATAAAGCATAGTAGTTGAATTGTAAAATGTCTCGTGTATCGTACCATGTATCGTGTATAGTATCATATTGTTAAGATACACTAAGCTATTTTTAAAATAAAAAAATGAGTTATAGTAGTATCTAGCAAAGAGATCTAAATAACTAAAGAAACTATCGCAATTTTAAATATATTGAAAAATGTCAATTGACATCGATGTAAATTCCTTGCATACTAAGATATTTACATGGATATCAATCATTACTACTAGTAAGCAACAAAATATCTAGCATCATGTTCTAATAAGTAAAATTATCCTAGCATCATTTTTACTTACTAACAATATCATCTAAATTATCACTATCACCAGCATATCATCACTTTCATTATCAAGATGAAGAGATCGTCTTCATCAGTTTCATCATTTTTCTCTAAATCCGACTCATTTCTTCTTGTACTTCTTTCACCATAATTCATTTCTCTTTCCCTTTGTTATCAATTTGTTTCTTATCTAGTCTCAAATCTCTTGGTCCTAAGAACAAAATACAAACTATAAGCTTATTTATCTTGCAAATATAGATACACTAAATTTAAATATAGAATATGATTTATACCTTGCATTCTTTTTTGCTATTGCTAGCACCAACATCATCTTCAATAAAACACTCACTCAAATTCTTTCATGAGTAATCTGGAGCAACATGATCAAAAGAAATAGGAGCTTTGATATCAGATTCATCATGAAGAACGAGGTTTTCTTTTTGGTGATCCATTCATCATTCAAGTCCATATCACCAAATTCAATTGGATTATAATGATCATATTTCATTTCTCTTTCCTCGTCTCATTTCTAGTTTTAGATTGTACTTGACAAAAATTATATTGTTCAACCGTTCATGCTCCAATCTTGCTCTTCTTTAGTATGAATGTTGTCAAAAAAACTCCAATTTTGTTCGCATTCTGTTACTACATGTGAGGCTTAAGACCCGTATTGCAAATTCCTTAACCTCCTTTTCCGATCCATATATAGATGTCCTCCAATGTGCTATTTCAAAATTTAAAATATTAACTCAAAGAGAAATTATATTCTTAGATTTAAAGATGTGAATATCAAATTTGAATTCATACTGGATTGTTTCTTGTCTTGAGAGTGGAAGGTCATAGTCGATCCAAATGTACCTTCCGATCGCTTGAACTTCTTAAGTTGAGTATCAATTTTAAAGCATGTTGCATGATCGTGATGCATTCTCTCTATTGTTTCAATTAGTTCACCCCATATTTCATTATCCGCAATTCGTTAAAAATGAAACCTTGAAAAGAAGATAAGCTAAAGAAAAGTATTTAGTAACAGAGAAGCTAAATAGTATTTAAAAGTTTGCACTCTGGTCATCTGCATTAAAATCGTGTTGCCTATGCACTGTGTGGATATTAAAAGTTTAAAACCTACGCGCATATACAGAGGGATAAGCTATGCACTCTGTGCTATCAAACTAAAAATATAAATAAAATTTTTATTTCGGATGGAGGTAATATGTCGTCGCATGTAAATGTCAATGAAGTTGCAATTCCCACTTTGCAGGCATCAATAATTTTTCAAATCTTTTCATATCTATTGATCTTGTTATTATAGTTTCTAGCGATTTTCTCCTAGCCCGATCTATTGCTTCGTAAATATATCATGTTGCTGGTTTGTCATCACCATCAACAAGTTTGAGAATCTTGACGAGAGATGCCGCAGCGATCAAGCAATATTTGACTTGTTTCCAAAGTTAGTCTCTCTAGTTATAATGTCCATTCCCTTTTACCCTCCTAACTCCTTGCAAAATTACTTTCAAACCATTTTTTAGAACCAAATATTGTTTTCAAAGTAATTTTGTTCTACTCAAAATTCTTCAAGGTTTGAAAACATGTTGCAAATCTTGTTACACCCGGTCTTTTCAATTCCCTTTTGACTTATTTGTTGTCGGAATAAACTAAGCATTCAAGCATGATTATAGACATACTTGGGCACATGTTTCACTTTGTGAACTGTATCTTTGAAGATAGGTATATTATCAATATCCTCTAAAATTAAGTCTAAGACATGTGGCGTACTAGATTCCAAAACAACTTCTTTCTTTTTTACATCAATAATTTTTCGGCATTAACATAAGTCGATACATTATCCGTTACTACTTGCATAGGGATGTCAATGGACCTTATCCGCTGGTATTTTGCCTATCACGCGACTTACCTGACCCGCAAAAATGTCATACCCGGCCTACCCGACCCGTGAAGGTGGGCTTAGAATTGGCAGTCCGGCCCATGAGCTATCCGCACATGCCCGTCCAATACCCCAGTATATCACTGTTGGGTTAAACTAATCTCTTGTTTGACAATTTGCAAAATAATTAAAGTACTAACCTTGCACTTGAGTTTTGGTGAAGATGCAGGTTAAAACAGATACAAACAAATGTCAAACATGCTCAAACATGCCCTGAACAAGTCAAAACATGGTCAAAGCATCAAGAAAAGGCTTCAATGCTCAAAACATAGCGCAACACTATCATAACGCTTGAAGACCCGTTATAATGAGTCCCTAAGGCATTATAACGGTTGCTGAAGGCGTCATAATGCCTCAGGAGGAGAGAGAAAGAGCAGATGCTGGATTTTCCCGAGAAGAGCGTTATTGTAACGCTCCAGCAAGATGTCACAATGGGTTGCCACCCGTTATAACGTTTAGTCAAGCGTTATAACGGATTAGCCAAGCATTATAACGGGTTCCTGAAGATTTGGTCTACAAGTAAGCAGCAGAAGGGCAAAGAGGTAATATGCTCAAGGCGTTATAACGCCTTCCCAACTCATTATGAAGAGTGTTGTAACACTATGGTGTATTTGCACAGGTCCAAGATCCCAAGAAGTGCTCTACCTATATAAGTGATGCAGAAACAAACTAGAAAATTATCCAAACATTCTTACAAGCTTCCCGGCATCAATTGAGCACTAAGAGAGCCTGATTCAAGTCTCCTCTAGCTACCTAATCTTGAGAGCAATTAGGATAGCTACTATTCTCTTATTATCTATTCGAGAACATAAACCTTAGTTAATTGTTTAGCCATATTTGTGTTGTCAAGTGGTGCATCCATGTCCAAATTGTGTTGTCAATCAGACATTTTTGCGTTGTATTGAGGTGTTGTCCCGTGCATCGATTTAGGAGAAGAAGATTGACTTACTTGTGTTAGAAGAAGTCAAAGATCGACCCCGTCCTTTGTAAACAATACTTGAATATTGCGAAACGACCCAGAAAGAAGATTTATTTCGAGAGACCTGTGGACGTAGGTCTAATTTCTTTTGATAGGTTGAACCACGTTACATAGCGTGTTCACTTGTTCTCGATTGCTCTCTCTTCACCCTATCTCTCTTTTTAGCACTTTGATCTTAATTTTTGTGATTTGCTCAATTAGTTCTTGAAATTGCTTGCTCTATTACTTGGCTAGGTGATTAAGTCTAAAAGATTTAATTTGAATTGAAATCGCTTCTGCACATTGAATTGACCTTAGTCTTGAGCATTAGCATCAACCCTAGTATATTCTAACAATCACAACATCAGCGCATCAAATAAAAGATGATTTTTTTTATTATTGAATGTACAGTCTGTAATTATTGAATTGTGAAGGTTGTAATAATTTTAGAATTTCATATTTATATCGATTGATTATTTGATATCATAATCAGCTACAATATTATAATTGACCCAATCTATTTAGGCCTCACATCATATACTATGGCCTAATCTAATTCAATATTATAATCGGCCCATAGGTACAACTTCATTGCCCATGGCCCGCCCCAGCCCGTCCATAGGCCCGGCCCTACCTGGCCCTTCATGATAATGGGCTGGACGGGTATAACTCTTGTGCTGGGTAGGCATGTGCGGATAGGCAGGCCAAACTGCCATCCCTATACTTGCAAAATATTATTCTCGCCTATTTCATCTATCACACCACCAATCAAAGAAAAAAACTTACATGCATATTTAAAGTAACTTGAAGAATCAACCGATTTAAGAAAAATAATTTTCATTGGACTATTGATAAGAAAGTTAGTGAAGGACCTATCTTTTCTATCGGTCTATCCACCGGACATCAATGTACAACCGATTTAGCCCAATCTTTCTTGTACTTCTCTAACATTGAATGCACATCATCTACTACTTCTTTCAAATAAGTTATCTTTGCTTCGTTATAGGATGGTAATTTCAATCCCAATCCATACTTTATACATTCTTCGATCACTTATAAAAAGGGTTATTGACTAGTGTCAATGGCAACCCATCCACGTAGATACACTCATGATCTCTCTACATGTCGAAATTCGACTTTTTGCCATTGTATTCATGGTGACTTGCTTTAGCAAATGCATCTATTGTTGATCTCCTTCTATGGTCGCTATTTTGTCCCTCTTGTACTTCACACATTTGAACTACTTGAACACTTTCTTCTTCCAATTGTTTTTCAAGAAAACGTTGTACTTTTCTTTCAACTCTTCGAGTACCTTCTCACATGGTGGTACATTTTGGTGGATTTCTGCAAAATGATGTTTCAATCGAGTCACACTCCTCACATGTCCTTTTCATAAAAAATACATTATACATGAAATCTACCATCACCTACTCTTGTGCAATAAGACCAACAAGAATCTTTTTGCGATGTTCCCTTCCTTCTTTCCATTTAATTGCAATTGACCTAACAAATAAATATTAAATAATAAATTATGAATTAAAAAGTAGAAACTAAATAAATTGCAAAATACAATTATAATTTATAAACTATGCATAATTTAATAAAAGAAAGGCAAAAAAAAAATAGAGAGCAACATTTGTTGTCACACTGAGAACACAGTTTGGATTTTGGACTTTTGAACATGCATTAAATGCATTAATGCATTGATGTTTCCTTTCTTATTATGTAGTTTGAACTTAAATGCATTAAAGCAAACATAAGACAACAAAACACAAGACAAAAAACAACTTCCAAAATTTCTATGAAATTAAAAAAAAGAAAGAAATAGAGAGATGAACCTGTCACGATGCCACCGTCGTCGTCGAGTGGTTGGGACAATGGTGTCACACTCTTCTTCGCTTTCTTCTTCTCTCTAGATGCTTTGCTCTCTTGGCTCTATGATTTCACATAAATTAGCGATAGGGTTTTGATAATTGAGCGAAATGGTGTGAAAAGGAGGAAAAAAAGGTATGGGCATCGCCTATCGAGGCAAAATTCGTGCAATTTTATTGGTGGATGAGAATCGTATTTAATTAGAATCCGATACAATACATCATACATGCATCGTTCCATATCGCATGATTCCATCAATACGCGCACCCTACCTTTGATACAAAAGTACGCTACGTCTTTCTATCTGATTTGTATTGAACCGTACGATACACATTGCGTATTTTAAGATTTAACTTATCTTATATGTTAGAATTTTGCCTAAGGGTTTCAATCAAAAAAAAAAAAAACTTCTCTTCTATGTTAGAAAGTATTTTGTATACAAGTTTATATATATAGGCTAATACGACAATGTTTGCACTTTGAGCTAGCAAACACTTTTAGAATCGTCCGATCGGATCTCAGATGCACGTTGAACGGTCAAAAGACGAGCGGGGATTTGCGGTCTGCCCGATCCTCGCGATGAAAAATGGAGCGATGCCCGAATAAAAAAATCAAATAAAAAACTCCTTTCCGTCTCTTCCTCGTAACGAAAGAAAGGAAAGCGAAAGCCTAGAAAGCTTTGATTCTCCTCTTCATCCTTTCTGCGCGGCAACGGATGCGAAGCGAACCTCTCTACCTCTCTCTCTCTCTCAACGCGAGCAAGCACAAGCAATTAAAATTGGGATACACTGACTCGTGCTAGTAGCTTCCTCCACAAAGCAAAATTGGGATACACATACACTGACTTATGAGTACTTTTCTCGAAAAACAAAACTGACTTGTGATGAGTACATTTGGATGATACTTTGATTAAAATGATAATTTGTTAGAAGCTCAGGTCAGCAGGGGCGGATGCATGTGTATCCAGGGGGGGCAAGCACCTCCCCCTGGAAAAAATTTTTGCAAAATAATCTAGTGTATTTGTGCGATTTGTCAAATTTTTTTTGCGAAATAACCATGTATATTTGAAAATCTGTGTAATTTTGCCCCCCCCCCCTGAAAAAAAATTATAAATCTTGCCCCCCCTGACGAAAATTCTGAATCCGCCCTGCAGGTCAGTATCAAAGATACTGATGAATTGATCATTGGTTTGATTCAGGAGGTCGTTAACTCGTTAAGAGAGAAGTAGATGGACTTTTTGTTAAGAAGCTGGGTATTAAATCTCAATGGGCCAACAATCTAAGCAGTAACAATAGTTGAATCTCTATTCTCTGCAAAGTAGGGTTCTTCGGTCAATAATGGAGACGCTCGTTCTAATAAAAATGGAGGCAAATCCAGGTAGTTTGTTAGGAGGAAAATTTTCAGAGAAGGTCACACAACAAATATTTTCAACAGATAGGATCAAATACATTTTAAAAATTTCACAAAAGATCAAGCCGCAAGTATTATTTGCGTTCCTAAATTTTTCAATTTTTTTTCAACTCTTGTACATTTCTCTTAAGATTGCAATAAAAATTTTACACTTTAGAGACGCAAGTAATAATTACGTCCCTAAAAAGCTTAGGGGCACAAATATTAATTGCTTGAAAGAGGCTCTCTTTAGTGCTCAATTACATATGGGAAGCTTGTTTGAATGTTTTGATAAACTTCTGGTTCGTGTCTGTAATCTTTATATAGGCTGAGAACTTCTTGGGATCTTGAATCTGTGAATAATTGCTTTTGGCATTACAGGATCCTCCATAACAGATGGGAAGGCGTTACAACGCCTTGGGCTTGTTCCCTCTTTGTCCTTCTGCAGCTGACATGTGGGCCAAAAAACTGCTAACTCGTTATAACGCATGACTGAGGCATTAGAATGGATGCCAATTTGTTGTGACGCCTTGTTGGAGCGTTACAATAACGCTCATCTCAGGAAATTCCAGCATCTGCTCCTTCTCTCTCCTCCTGAGACGTTGTGACTCCTTGGGAACTCGTTATAACGCCTTACAGACTCGTTATAACGAGTTGCCTAGCATTATGGTAACGATGTGCTCTGTCTTGTGCCTTGAAGCCTTTCCTTGATGCTTAGACCATGTCTTGACTTGTCCAGGGCATGTTTGACATTGGGTTGTATCTGTTGTAACCTGCATCTTCACCAAAACTTAATGTGCAAGGTTAGTACTTCATGTGTTTTGCAAATTGTCAAACAAGTGATGAGTTGATGAGTTTAGTCCAACACAGACAATCATGACAAATCAATTTTAAATCTTGCTTAAACACAAAATTTCGAATTTGGTTCAGTTCAGTTCAATTTGGATTGATTTGAGCAGCTGATATTTACCAAACTTAAACAATCATTTAGATGCATGATTTAAACTTTGATGATTGATTTAAGGCAGTCCATAAGTTTGTTTTGAAGACTTAAGAAGCTTGAAACAAATTACAAATGACTTAAGTTTTGATTTGAAATTTAAAACAAAAACTGAACTCAAAAGATACACAGTTCTGTGTGTTATTCTTAATTTTTTAGCTTGATTTTCACAAAATATGTACAAAGGAAGAGCAAATGACAGATTGATTCCTTAAAATACAGACATTAGTCTACACTTTCATACAAAAAATTTGGATCTAACTCAAAAGGAAAAAGATTTGAGAGAGATTTGAATCAAGTGTCATACACAGATTTGGAAAGGATACCATTTAGGGGCTGATTTTGTTTTTTCTATGCAACTTGGTGATTTTGGTGGCTGACATGTATTTTTGAGCTTTCTGATATTTTTCAGAAAATTGAGATTGAAAAGGGGATAACTCGAATTCTGTTTATAAAAAAATTATGAAATTAATTTTGGAGGTTCATATGAACATATATTACATGCTCACAGAAGAAATTTGGATTTGGAAGAAAGGCTGCACAAAAATAACAAATTTCTGACATCAAGGGTTTAAAAGGTTGGAATGGAACCAAGGATTCAAATTTGATTTCCAGGCTTTGCAAACATGGTTTTAAGGCTTGATACATTATGTTATACACAGAAAAAGGTTTCTAAACCACAAAAGAGAATTCTTTTTCAGAAAACTTTGGATTTAAACTTGAGAAGGAATTTCAGCCCTAATTTGAACTATTTGAACTCAGATTTGATGTTCTAGTGCTAAGTTTGGATTTCCAGAGCCTATTTGATGCTATAATAACTTCTAAGCACAACATGGAATAGAAAGAGGGGATTTACTCACATGAAAATCGTTTTAAAAGTCAGATAAGACATAGAGGCCTGATTTGAGCTTTTGATGATCAAATTGAGCTAAGAGATTAAAAGAAGATCAAATTTGTTTCAAAAAGACTTGTTTTAATCAGATGAACATATCATTAATCAATCATCAAATTCTCATGCATCTAAATTTCAATTTCAAGACCTAATACTCAAAACTGCAAAGATCAAACAAGCATAAACTCAAATTTTTTGAACAAGCATTTTATTTCAATCAATTCATTTAAAAAGAATACAATAAGGGCCCTTGTACTGCCAAATTCAACACCACTCACCCTTGTAGAAGGATGATATGTCGGATTGAATCAAAAGTTTCAGCAAGTGCTGCACCAGCGACCAATTCTATAATTTGAACAGAAAAAGGGGCACTTGATTTGATCTTTACAGGGGTATTTATAGCTTAAACATCGGCGTTCTACATTGGATTCCTAATTTTATAATTTTTTATGAAATTTTCATTATTTCTTCTATCTTGATCTTGTATGGTCATTGGTGCTGCATCTCATGAATTTAGGCGCTCCAAGTGGTCCCATTTTATTACTTAGATGTTAATTGAGCTTCTAGAAGCTACAGAAGGCATCTTGCATCATAGCCTTTCATCATTTTGATCAATGGACCAGATTAAGCATTTGAGTCTTGATTCATGTGTTGTACTCCTATTGGTCAATTGAATAACCTCTTATGTCCTTCAGGTGTCCTTTGCTGACCTCAGCTGATTTGACAGGGGTATAGAAGCTTCCAAGGTTGTTGGAGCTGATGTCGACACCCATCCAACACTATTTTACTGCCTTTAAGTTTAAAATTGGGTTTTCTATAATTGGGATCCAAATTAACCCCAATTAAGCTTTGAACATACTTAATTGAGTGTTGTGAGATCATTGCAATCTTATTTACATCTGCCAAGCCCTCTAGATCACTAGGTCCACTTGCTAGCCCCTTGTGAGAGAGTGTCTAGGTGTTCAGACCAAATTGGCTACTTGCAAATCAAACCAAGCTTGATTCTAGCATAGTGGTGATCCTTGGAGTCACTCATGCATCTTGCCTTGAGCTCTGCTATTCTGAATTGCTAGTTTCGATTTGGTACTGGCAAGTTTAAGCTTGACTTTTCTCCTTATTCTTTAAGCTCTGGATTGATTGAAGAGTATCATGATAATCTTCTTACTCTCCTCTTTCGATTGGTATATGGCTTGCAACTTAACTTTCAAAGATCATGGAGATCACTCCCATTGGAGATCTCCAATTCTCGAGTTTGTGGAGTAACATATCGAGAGGAAGAAGAAAGAAGAGAAGCATTCGTACTTCGTTAGGCGTTCGTACTTCTCCATAAAGTGGTCATACTCCGTGAGGCGTTCGTACTCTTGGAGAAAGGATAGCGCCCCGTAATCACTTGGAAGGACTCATTAGAAAAAGACCGTTGGAGACTCTTCCGTGATTGCAACGACATCTCCGCTCATTCAAGATCTCAAGAATGGAGACAACGTTGGAGATGGACAGTAAGTTCACGCTTCCGCACTATTTTTATTTCAAACATGTAGCATGGAGAATCAATTTGAATTGCAATTGCTTGTCTTAGTTTAGGGTTTTGGCTCTACCCCAAATTGAATTGCATCAAACTAAGTCCAACAAGTGGTATCAGAGCCAACTCCATTGCTCGTGTTTAAAATTTTGCGATTTTTCTAGAAATATCTAATTAATTTTTGCAATTTTGTTTTTTGCTTCCTTGAATTTGTTGAATAATTAATTTTTTGAGTATTTCTAAACTAGAAATTGAAATTTGTCAAATTCCTCGCTTTTCATGCGAATTTGAAATTGATATTATTCAAATTTTATGTTTAATATTTAGAATAATTATTTGAACAAATAAAGTTGATTTTAAGAAAGAAATGCAACAATTTAAGTGATAAATTCGAAATAGAAAATTTCATAACAGTTTATTTCCAAAACAGATCCAACTTGAACTGAAAACGGGTCTATGCGGGCACAATGACATTCATTGCGGTAGCAATATATTTAGGGAAAGGTTCTATGTTTTAGAAATTCAGAATTGAATTGACAGGTACCTTGCGACCGTAAGCAAGATCATTGTGGCCGCAAGACAATGGGAAATTAGTTCTGTTGCGGGCAAAATTAATTGAACTGACATGTACTTTGTTTCTGGGTTTGCTGACTGCATGAAATTGAACTGACAGGTTGTATTGCGATCACAACCCAGCTTATTATGCCTATAATAGAGGAAATTTTCTATGGTTTTCTTGAAATTCAGAGATCAAATTGAATTGACATGATGCCTTGCGGTCGTAAGGCCCATTATTGCGGCCGCAATTACTCTGGAAAATGGTACAAACATTGAATTAATAGGTTTATTATGCCATTTTTCTAGAAATTAATTTTCTGTTGATTATGAGTAGTTGTAAATTAATTGTAATTTAGGATATATATATATATATATATAATTAAATTATATATAATTACAATTAATTTTTGCTACAAAATTACTACTATTTTATTTTAATATAAAATTTGGCTAATATCTATAATTAGTGTAAATACTAATAAAAGACAAGATAAAATTGCTAAATTCTAAAAGGATTCAATTTAAGATTAAAACGTGGTATTGATAAATATTTAGTAATTTTCTAAAAGTTTTAGTAAATACTAAATATGTTTAAAGTCTATATTTTGTAAAATATATATATGTGTGTGTGTGTGTATTTATTAACAATAGAAAAATTGGTTAATTCTAATTTAAAGCCCCTATTAGTTGATAAAACTATATATATATATATATATATATATATATAGGGGATCCATGGCCTCCTTCTCGTGGCCTCCTCTTGTAGCCTCCTACTCTATTTTCCACCAAAATCAATGAAAATGGTCGATCCGGACCGTTGAAAATATTCTTCATACTAATATAGATTTAGAGACCAAATTTTAGATTTTTTTTATTTTTTTTACTATTTTATTGGACGGGTTGAAAATTGGATGTCTATAAGTCGTTAGATAAATCCAATTTTCAACCCGTTCGATAAAATAGTAAAAAAAATCAAAAAAATTTAAAATTGTGTCTCCAAGTCTATATTAGTATGAAGAATATTTTCAACGGTCCGGATCAACCATTTTCATTGACTTTGATGGAGGAGGCTACGAAAAAGGAGGCTAATGGATCCCCCCTCATATATATATATATATATATATATATATATCAAGAACGAGTAGTTTCCTTTTAGGATACGTCCAATGTAGACTCTTACATGATTTTAATATATTTAAAAACAATTAGGAATACATGCCTCATCTTGATAAACGATATTATTCGCTTCCAAACATTATCACTAAAGTTACGAGCAAGATGAAAAGTAAAAGGACGTGCATTAACAACATATTATTAATTTCTCCCTTCGAAAGATTAATACATTAAGTAGTTGTTGATTCACATTAAGTAAGGTGCATAAAGAAAAGCAATGAGAAATTATGTGCTAGTGATGTCTAAAAAAGCATTTGAGGCTTGGTATTTAAGTAGTCCGCTTGTGACTCACCTCCCTCACTTGACTGGCATGGTCACTAGTACGTAGATATGTCAATCTGACACATCAGCAGAGCAACAACATGGCTCATTTGTACTTGTGCATAACACCAAAATATCTAAGAGTATTGACTGCTCCCATCGGAGTCTCATGTTGGATAGTATTGTTGGTTAAAATGAAATTAATGGAGACATTTTATAGTTCTTTTGTCAAGGCCTTTAAATAGACTTTTAAATTGTGATTAAGGATCGTGACGCATAAAATGATATTTCTCTTGTTTTTCTAAAATTTTCCAAACAATTCGGCAATGATGAATCAAATTTCGTCCCTAAATGGGGCAAACTTTAAGTTATGGGAATCAAAACTTAGACTGTTTCTGAGAATGATGAAGTATGATCGGACACTACGTTATGATCGTCCAATGCCAGCTGAAAAAGAGCCCAATGCTCTTGAAAAGACTGACATTGAGGATTGGGACCATAACAGCAGAATGTGTCTCATGATCATGAAGATGACAACCCATGAAACTTTCCAAGGCTATGTGCCTGACCAAGATTCTGGCGCTAAGAAGTACCTAAGTGCTTCTAGAGGAGAAGTTTTTCGTGAGTAAAATGACACAAATTCGTACACTCATGACCAATCTTCACACTCTTAAGTACAAGAGAAAAATTGGGATTAGGGAGCACATCACTAAAATGATCAACTTCAACATGCACTTCTCTCGCACGAGTTCAATTTCTTTGATGATATTCTCATTTAGTACATCTTTATGTATCTCCCTTCCTCCTTTAGTCAATTCAGTATGACTTACAACTGTCTGAAAGAAAAATAGACAGTGGCTGAGCTTGAAGCTCAGCTGGTACAGGAGGAAGAGAGACAGAAGATGGCCAAGGGAGAAGAGGCTCATTGTTACAACACTTGATCCTAAGAAAAAGAAGCATAAGAATAAGAAAGGAAAAGAACCCCTTAAGGAAGCTGTAGACAAAAAGAAGCAGAAGGTAGACAATACTCTCGAGAAATCAGGAGATAAGGTGATTTGTCACGTTTGCAAGAAGTCGGGGCACATCAAGATATATTGTACCAACTACGCTTCGTGGTTGAAAAAGAAAGGTATGTGTCATGGCTTAGTTTGTTCTAAAGTTAATTTAAGTACAATATCAAGATATTCTTGGTGGTTAGACTCAGGTGCAACATCTAACATCAGTATATATATGCAGAGTTGCTTAAACCTTTGAAAGAAAAATCAAGTTGAACACTACATTTATGTGAGAGATGGTAGAAATGTTGTGTTGGACTTCAGTTTGGTGCAATTCAATTTAGGATAGAGCCAAATACCAATTTCCCTAAACTACGACAAACAATTGCAACAATTCAAAATCCTTTGTGCTACGTGTTTGAAATAAAAAATGGGGCGGAAGCATGAACTTACTATCCATCTCCAATGTCGACTCCTTTCTTCAAAAGCTTGAGTGATCGAGAGATGTCCTTGCACGATCGCAGAAGTGTCTTCGACGGTCTTTTGCCAATGAGTCCTTCCAAGCGTTTCTCTGAGAGTACAAACGGCTCACGGAGTATTACCACTTTATGGAGAAGTATGTCAGTAGCTATGCACAACACATGTGCCCTAAAACATCAATGTTTCAATTGCCCGCAAAGCTTGGAGACCCGACTCTATTTATAGGGGCGTTAGTGTATCTTGGAAAGATGCAAAATTAATTATCAAATATTCAAAAAATATTTGAAATTATATTTTTTCCAATTCTTTTCCAAATTTTAATATTTACTTCTATAAACATTTCCACGAATTTGTATGAAAGCTAGAATATCCATTCAGAAAGATAACGGTAAATCTATGCAGTCAAAACTTGCCTTGAAGTAGGTCTCTTGCGGTTGCAATGAATCTCATTGCGGTCACAATTGACTTGGCATTCCAGACTTGGTAGTTTTCTACCAAGTGTCTTGCGGTCGTAGTGGGATCTTCTGCGGGTGCAATAAATCTGTTGAAAATCAGCAGATTTGTTGCCAAATCTCTCCTACTACATTGCGGCCGCAAAGGATCTTATTATGACCACATTAGACTTACGTTTGTGCTGTTTTGCTTGGACTTTGATCCAATTTGAGTTGGGTTTAGCCCAAACAAAAATTCTGACTTTACACTAACACCAATATATTATTTAATTAATCATAATCGATCCATTAATAATTATAATTAATTTACTTTAATTCTATATGCATTCGTGCTCAAAATCATAGTGAAATACATATAATGCCTTGAATATTGAATTAATCACATTTATGACATTTCCAAATATTACTCCTTATAATATTATGTGACTGTAAATGACATGTAGTAATCATATAACACATAGTCCAAACTTTATTTATTGGAATTGACGTCTCAATTCCAACAATCTCCCACATTGACAAGTGTGATCCATTTGATTACATATGTTTGGATCTGACCAGATCACTATAAACTTTTATGTCTTTCTTTTCATATCTCTTAAATAATTCGGTCCACCAGTTATACCAGCAAGGAACTTAAACAATAATCACCATATTTTCTACGCAATTTTTTCGATATAAATCACATTACCAAATACTTCTGAATGACATGAATAAGACTTTGGTCATATATTTCAGAAATTACACGAGAGTGTGATTTTACATGCCTATTTTCGAACGGTTCACCTTTATATCTATACTTTAATGAGGTCAAAAACTTTAAAGAGATAACACAATGAGATTCAATATATAATTTGTATATATCATAACTTGTTACAAATTACATAACATGGAACTTCAAAAAAACAAAATCAAACTCTCACATGTTTCCTAAACTATCCTAATATAGGTACTACGTCCATATGAGCGACATGCTTATGGAACTTCTTGGGTGGTAGTACTTTTGTAAGGGGATCCGCAATCATGGAGTATGTACCAATATGTTTCACCTTCAACTCATTGTTCCGCACTCTCTCTTTTACTATCAGAAACTTGATGTCTATGTATTTAGACTTGATCGAGCTTCTATTGTTTGTCACATAGAGTACAACTGAATTGTTGTCACACATCAATGTAAGTGACCTCTTGATAGTAGGGACCACCTACAGCCTAGTGACAAAATTGTTGAGTCACACGCCATGGTTTGAGACTTTGTAGCATGCAATGAACTCGGCCGCCATAGTAAAAGATGCTATAAGTGTATGTTTAGCACTCTTTCACGATACAACACCAAAATCTTAGTGAAATACATATAATGTCTTGAATATTGAATTAATCACATTTACGACATTTCCAAATGTTACTCCTCGTAATATCATGTGACAGTACATGACATGTTGTAATCATATAACGCGTAGTCCAAACTTTATTTATTGGAATTGACGTCTCAATTCCAATAGAATCACCATACCCTTATGACTTATTTAGGTCTTGTGGTTGCAAATCGAAATTTAGGTGGTCGTCACATATGTTTGAGCATGGATTTAGGTTTGATATATCAAAAGAAGCATTTCTGTTTTTGAAATTTCAAATTTGGACAAAGTGAGCTATTTATTGCATTAAAACTCTATTTTCTGATTTTTGAGAAATATGAGATTGAAATGACTTCAATTTGAAAATTGTTTATCCAAAAATTATGAAATTAATTCTAAAGGTTTATACAAACATAATATGTATGCTTGAAAGAGGAAATTGGATTTGGAGTTGAAATGATACTTGTATAAAAATAACAAATCTCTGACAGCTTTGGGTTAATAGGCTGAAAAGGGGATTTGGCTTGGATTTGAGTTTTAAAGCTTTGAAACTCGATTTTGCACTGTCATAAGACTTATTATACATAGTGAGACTTGAAGAAAGCATAAAAAGGGATCTATCTCAAGTGTTTGAAGGATTTGAGCACATGAGGGGTATTTGAGGTTAATTAAGGCACCGTTTTGATTTGATCATAATGCCTGATTTATGGCTTTTAGAGAAGAGTTTCAACTTAGAGAAGAGGTTTTGAAATCAGAAAAAGGGCATTTTGAGCCAAATTTGGTTTGAGATGAATTCAAAAGAGAGAATGGATCAATTGAACTTAGATTTATATTTAGAAAGCTTATTTGAATCATTTACAACATCAGAAATCAGTCATTAAAAGACTTCATGCATAAAGATTTCGAACTTCGATTTAAAACAACAAACAACAAGATCAAGAGACTTCAAATTTGATTTTTCATTTCACAAGCAAGCAATTTACAGAACTGTAAAGCAAAACATATAGAAAAGGGTGAGAGCAAGAAGGCTTGGCAAATGCAAAACAAGTTCGACAACTCTCATAATTTGAACAGATAAAAAGGGCCATTTGATTTGGTGTCTAATACATGTATTTATAGGCTCGTTTAGCTAAGATTCACATTGGATTTCCTTTTCTTCTTGATTTTCTGTTGCATTTGTCTCGCATTTCTCTTCCTATGCTTATTTGAGTTTTATATAGCTTCTCATGTTGCAACTTGAGTTTTCAGGTGTCAAGTGGGTTCCATTCTGTTATTTGGTGCAATTAATCTTCTATTATTTGAGCATGTCAAGCATATTGCCTTGAGCCAAAGCATCATAGATTGCAAGTTTGGATTTGGTACCGACATATTTGAGCTTGATTTCTTGCTTTAACCTTTAAGATTTGAGTTAATTGATGATTACTGTGATGATCTCCTCACTCTCCTCTTTCGATCGGTACTTTATTTGCAGCTCAACTCTCAAGGAACAAGAAGATCAAATTCCATTGGAGATCTCCAAATTTCGCAGCTCAGAAGAAAGGAGGAGAAGGGAGAAGAAACACATAGCACTCCCTGATGGGGTCAGTTCTTATTCCCTCTCTTATTTTCCCTAATCTGAGAATTGGTCAGGGGATTTATGTCTCGGTCAGGTACCTTGTTTTTTTTCTCTCTAAACTCCTGTAAGCTCCTACAAAGAGTTGAAGCCACGAATTGTTCCCACCAGAGGACGTGTCATCTTCTGACTTGCCTTCCCTTGTGCTAAACTATTTGGCCTCCCTCCTTTTATTAGATGCATTTTTTCCTTTTTCATTTCTTTCTTAGGATGACACTCTCATGTGCTGAGATAACTTCCTGAAAATTTATACTTTAGAGGAAAATAAAAAGAAAGAAAGAAAGAAAGAAAGAAAGAAAGAAAGAAGGGGAAAGAGGGAGGTGGAGGCCGACGCAATGAAGAGGCAAGCAAGATCCCCCCAAATGTCATGGTTCTGGCATGAGAAACGGTTGTTGTTTCTGGTAAACGAACAAAACCCCTAAAAACATCATGCGTTTCTAATATATCGTTTGATTCTTTTATTATGTGCGATAGCTTTGCTGCTTAGTGGTTGTTGTGTTTGTAATGGCAGTGGCCATCGAGCCACTGCCTATGTGACTTGATTATTCATGTGTGTTTACTGATTACTATTATTTTTGTTATTGTCCTCACGTGACCAGATCTGTACCAGTAGTTGAAATAATGAAGTTAGAACTGTCCCTTGAACTGGTATGGCACTGTACCTATTACATCCCTGGTTCTTGGACATCTATTCTTTAACTGATGAATTGTAATCAAATAATACTGGCATTAGCACTATATGTGATTGAAGACATGTTATATGATGTCTGGTTACTGGTTTACCAGCACTAGTGCAGTCTGGTTTTGTGTTGAGATTGCTTTAGCGTGAGAGAATGAAGCCCGAGTCTTGTGAGCTGCGACTAGGCCTTTTAGGCCTTTTCTGAATCCCTTAGTAAAATAAAAATAAATTAGGTTCATTGGACCTTATTGGACTTGGAATAAAATAATAAATGGACATTGGGTCTTGCTGGATTTAATTGGCTTACTGGACCTGATATGGACTCAATAAAGAAATAATAATAATTGATGGATTTGGGCCTTTGACCCGTGGGCTAAGTTGGATAAAAATAAAATAAGAGAGCCTGACCCATTATTTATTTAAATTAGACCCTTAATAAAATATGGGCTTTTTAATTATTTATTTTAATACTTATTTTATTATATTAAAATATTATATAAATACAATAAATATTAGTTAGTTAATTTTAGAAAATATTAAAAGTTTTATAAATATTATTAATAACACTTAGATAAAATATTAGAATTAAAAAATAATAATAACACTTAGTATATTAATAATTAGAATATTAACTAAGTAATGAAAGCATTAATAAACAAATATTTATCTAATAAGAATAAGTAACATAACTATATTATTTATAGTAGGAATAAATAAATAAAAATAATGACATAACAATAAAGTATCACATTATTAGTAATAAAAATACAGGACGACACAAACACAAGTTTTGACAAAGTAATTATATAATAATTACATATATTGATCAATTTCTCTATATCATATCAAATAGAATATACGCATAAATACCTACAACACACCTACGAGATTATGACTAAGTAAATATATAATTCAAATTATATATATTGATCAATTTCTCTATAAGCACGTAAACGTATAAAATAAGCACCTATTAGCTAGTACCCTAGTACATTATTTTTCTTTCTTCTTTTGTTAGTTCATAAATAAAAGTGCACAACTAAAAGTGGTTGGATTTATAACATGATGTTATTTGTGTTGTGTTATTTATCTTTTATATATCTTTGACCACCGTCTAAGTAACACGATACGAACACTCAGATAAAGTCTGGACTTAAATACAGAACATCTAAATTAAATAATTCAAGTAACTAATAAAGATAAATAATCATAAGGATAATAAAAGTGACAAGACGTCTGAACGACTTTTCTCCAATTCATGTCAAACCCTAAACTTAATTATATTGGACAAAAACTTATAATAAAATCTTAAAACTTAATTAGGAGATTTGGTAGACTCATATCTCCTCGTGGAGGATGGGGTTGCATCTGATCGGGTAGACGTTGACGCAGCTGCAGCGGAGCTTCCCTCGGAGTAGAGTCGACTACGTGATCCTCTCCAGTGTTTCCAGGTGCGGGTTTTTGGGGTTTATATTCTTTTTATAGGATCAGACCCAACAAACCTTTATTTTTCTCTTATCCGAATTACGGTACCAAAATTACCTGAACTTGATAAAGGACCCTAGGACTTGACATGTCATGTGCATAACACTAAATTGCACCAACTAGTGGACCTACTTGCATTCATGTCATCTGCATTTCATGCTTGCATGTGAGATCTGATATACAGATCGTGCTATTATATGATATATAGCTATTTTAGAATATAAATAGGATATTTTAGACGTCAATGGTGAGTGTTAAGAGTATGGACCGAGTGACCATCAGCCAAAAAGAGGGTGAGGGCATTGTGTGATAAGTTCAAATTATATATGCCAATCACTAGATTTTTGATGCAATTGATCAAGTCTCATATCGTTGTAGGTTTCATTTAGGATTAAAATTTGCAATTTTCATTTGTTTTTACTTTGGTTCTTGCAATTCATGTCAAGAGTCGGTTACTACGCAAATTGCTAATTTAATGCAGAATTTGGAGCAACTTCGGAACATTCAACGGCTGACCCGTCTGATCCGCATCAGATCTCTTCCTTGGCGGCTTGGGTTACTGGGCTTCACCTATCTTATGATGGCGCAAGAGAATCAAAATTCAAAAGATAGGAATTAATGCAAAAGCCCATGAGCTCTCTTTGGGCTACGCATGAAGACAAATTAGATGTAGAGGTGCAAGCTGTCTGCTACATCCAATTAAAGCAAGCTTTTCATTAATTGGTGGATTGTTTGGGATTAAGCAAGTATTGGCGCATATCTCCTATGATTGTGCATGATCAAATTTTAGATGG
This sequence comes from Eleocharis quinqueflora, assembly GCA_964058865.1. NCBI lineage: Eukaryota > Viridiplantae > Streptophyta > Magnoliopsida > Poales > Cyperaceae > Eleocharis > Eleocharis quinqueflora. The sequence goes on along the minus strand of CAXKVX010000302.1, from coordinate 469,561 downwards.
CAATCATGCTTATTAATTAGTCATGATCATTGCTAGCTGGTGGCTCTCTTGCTTGGCGCACACACAGAGTACGAAACCCAATTGAAGCAGCTGGATGGCGCATGAGAAGGAAATAAAATCATTTGCTTTAAATCTTATGGTGCACCGAGCATTGATTTCAATTAGAGCAGGTTTCCATATTAGGCGCAAATAAATCCCACTACACTAGCTCATGCTCATATCCGGTCTCCAAACTATTAGTCCCACAATTAAAGTTGTTGCTCCTCATGCTCCTTGCTCTCCTATAAATACATTGCCAATCCACACTTCACATCCCATTCCATCTCACTCTCTCTTCTTCTTCCTTGGCCGAGGCATTTGCTCTTGGCCGAGAGAAATCATTTTTTTGCCTCCATTGGCAAGGTCTTCATAGGAGCAAGCGAGCTTGAATTTGCAAGACGGCGTCTCTTCTTGAGTTGCAAGAAACGGGTTTTATTTTCTCTTTTCTTTTAATTTTATTAGAGATGTTTGTTTTAGCTTTCTTAGTTATTCTTGCATTTGTAGCCATGAGAGGCTAATCACCTCTCTAGGACCTTAGGTGTAGCTATGAAACATGTTCTTTAGTATTTGAATTGTTGTAAACGATTTGCTATTGGATATTGCTTCTTTGATTTAATTTGTTCATCTTAGGATTTGATAGATTGAATTAAGAAATCGTTTGTCGAATCCCGACTAAGAAGAAGCACTTAATCGCTATCGTACCCGAGAGGGACCTTAGTTGATTGAGAGACGAGTTAATTATATTTGAATTGCGGTACCATAGCGTAATTGCACGATACCGAGGTTTAGGAATAATTAACCATGGTGCGTACGTCAATTCTAGCGTAATTCGGAGTTTGATTAACCCTCGACTTCGGTTTACGTTAGAGTAGGTATTAGCTCGGGAGACCAACCGCTAATACCTACCATTGTTCACCTTGACCTATTCCATAGCAGTTGTTACATTAATTGAATTGCCAAAGAGAAGTTGAATAGTGAACCTAAGGGCCTAGACCTCCAACCTTGACCACACAAAACTCTTAATTGCTTTTCTTATTTTAATTTCAATTGGTTACGAAACAAACTTTCAACCTCCAACTTTACTTGCTTAGGAAGTTTAATCGTTCGGTTCTATTTAGAAATCGACTTGTCCTTGTGTTCGACACCCAATTCGTACCAACGACATCGTACACTTGCGATTAAATACGGTATTTGGGTAATTAAAACTTGAGAAATAATAGTATAGAAATACCGCATCATTGTGCCGGACTTACATGTTTATGATGTCTAACATAGCCTATAGGATATGTTTGACGAGATGCCTTCATATGTACTGGTTGCGCTCATTCACTAAGTGCATCACTTGATGTCTCAGAGTGCTAGTAGAATTTTTACTTTTCAATCTCCTTATTATTATTATTATTATTATTATTATCAATATTAATATTATTATTATTATATTCGTATATTATTCCTCAATTGAGTGATTAAGATTCAATATCTCATTTTAGAAGTATGCGTGCCATATTTGATACATTGGAGCTATTCCGTTCATATTTATTATTATTATTATTATTATTATTATTATTATTATTATTTGGTCAGCTTATTACGAGATCTCAGATACGTCAGAAGAGTTCTTTCTCCTTCGGTGGCCAATTTGGATACAGGGAAAGATTGGAGCTCTCCTTTGGCATTAATTGGTACAAGGAGACTCCTTTATTATTCTTTTTATGTTCGGGTAGTCGGTTTTTTATTTCAGTATGACAACTGAGGCTGAGAGTTTTTATTTATCTTTTATACATTTGTGAGGTAGGCACATGATTCGTTTTTTACCAACGAGTGTGTGCTTTTCGTAGCATCTCATGCTATACCCAGGCGTTTTCGTTCTGGATTCTCATAATTCGTCTAAATTTGTAAGTTGGGAGCTCCTTATAGTTGATGCTCCGCTTAGACAATACTTAAGTTGAAGGCTCCTTTATAGTTGAGACCCGCTTAATAGCGAATTCATGTGTCCTGCAAACAAGGTTATTCTTTTCGGGTGCTTGATTGATTCTGTACTATATGTATCTTTTAGTACTATTCACATTCTTTTGGGTTTCTTTAACGACTTTACTTTAAACATTTGTTTCAAACTTAGTTTTTTTAAACACTTCTAATTAACAACTTAATTGAATTGTTAGTTTTAAAATGCGATTAACTATCTATCAAGTGTTGGCTTGGGTTCAATCTTAGAGAAAGATATAAGCTCAAATGCTAGACCTAAATTCGCATTGAGTAACTTATAATTACTCACGTATCCACGGTGATTGTGGGGTCTAGGTGAGGAGCATTGGAGCTTTTGACGAGGGTGCCCTAGGAAGGAGATCACAGACGTTCATTTTGGCTACTTTTTACTTTATTTTTCTCCAATTTCACGATAGGATAGATAAGCGGATGGTCGCCGCTTTTTTGTTTATTTCTTTTCCTCCGCTTTCGCTACTCTGATACATTTGTTGATGTATGTACATGAAACGTTTGTGATAAAAAAATAGTATATACTTTGTTATGTATTGTGTCACTGATTTGTTTACTATTATTGTGTATTTTGTTTATTCTTTTAGACTTTCGTGTGCATGTCGTCATGCACACGTGGCAGGAACCGTCACTCCCGATTAGTTCATTATTTCTGGAGTGTGACAATAAGGTACCCGAATCAACAACACACATTCTCCTTCAATCTCCTAACATCGTCCATATATGAAACCAAGTCACAGATGCCACACTGTTTCATAACAATGCGAGCATTCGAAACTTTTGGCTCACAAAGAGATCACGTGGCTGTGTCAATCTTTCAAGAAGATGTGACTCGAGAATGAAAGTCACATTTTGGTGCATATGAAAAAAAAAAGAAATCGTCGAATCTTCTCATTGAAGAAGCGGCTTCCAAATTAAATCTCATTACAATGGAAATCCACAATAAATATCTTCTTGGATTTCTCTTAGTTAATTGTCCACCTTTGTAACTTTGAATAATAAAGTAGGCTAAGAGTTGTACAAAAATAGTCACATTGTAACACTTTTTTCTTTTTTAATGAAAAATTTAAAAAGACAACGCCTACTTTTTTCACAAAAAAAAAGAGAGAAAGGGGTACAATTGTGCATGATAGACATGTTAATATATGTCATTATTCTTTTGTGTATTTGTTGATTATCAAAAGTCGGAAAACTATATATGACAAAATAAACATCGTATTATTGTCACTACACCAAAAACGAGTTATTACCACAAATTTATTACAACAATTATTAAATTTGTTGAATTAATACAACTTATTGCAATGAAAACAAAATTTGTGGTGATATGTAATATTTATGCAACAAATTTTTTTGTGATAATTAAAGTATAATTTTTCAGCAAATTGTTATTTGTGATAAAATGAATTCAACAAATCTTATTGTTGCAAAAAATAAACAAAAATACAATAATTTTTTTGTTGCAATATCATTTAAGATTTTCTAAAACACAGAAAACTCTGATTTGATTATTGGAACTTTTAATTTCATTGCAATATCCATCCAGTTTAAATTACTCGACAATTCATTTGTGAAAATAAGTCCACTAGTCATCTCATTCTCTGTCATTTTCTCCTCTTTCACCTTCACCTTCTAGATATGATCTCCCTCTCTCTCTCATGGACCATTCTCTGAGATTCTCATCGAATCTGTTGGGCTCTACATCTCGTCGCGCTCATATGACATTCTCGACAATCGAAGCTCTCTCCCCCATCGTGCTCCATGGCGATCAGAGTGCTCTTTCGTCGTGCTTTGTCTGATCTGATCGGCGATCGAAGCTCTCCGTCGGTTGGCGACCTAGCTCTCTCTGATCGACGATCTGATCTGATCTGATCTTGTCACGCTGCCTCTGATTTGATCGACGATCATAGCTCTCTCTATCTCATCGTGCTCCCGTATGATTTGATTGGCAATCAAAGTTCTCCTTCAGTTGGCGATCGGAGCTCTCTTTCTTCACACTGCCTCCGATCTAATTGGCGATGGAGCTCTCCCTCGATCGACCATTGGAGCTCTCTCTTGTCGTACTTTCTCTCTTTTGATCGGCGACCAAAGTTCATTCCAGGTTTGAAGAATCCAAACTAGACTCTTACTAAAGGTAGTGTATCTAATTATTTTGATTGTTTGGTTAACGGATCTGATTTGCATGTTGCTTGAATATCAATGATTTGTTATCTGTGTAGAGAATCAAGCAATACATGCACATCCACCAGAACCTCCATTGTTTGGTTAACGATCTGATTTGCATGTTAGCTGTTCACTGACCAAATGGTTCATGTAGTGGGTAACTAATATGGTTCATTGAAAAACATTTACTTTTCATTTAAAATGAGGCATTGGTTTTTTTCTTGTTCTTTGGAGTTAGCCTGGATCAGCCTAGTAAAAATGAGAGATAAAGTTGTTTATTTTTCCTTTCACTTTTGGCCCATCTCTTTTATTTTTCTTGTTGTGTTTCATTTTTTATAAGAAGTTTTGACTAACATATTAATGAAAATGACCAACAGATGTAAGTCTCAGTTGCCACTTAGGGTGCGTTTGGATCATGTCATGGTTAGTGCAAAAATAGTGCTATCTAGATTAGTAGTTGAAATAGTGCAAAAATAGTGCTATCTAGGTTAGTGCAAAAATAGTGCTAATTTTGTGCTATTTAGGTTAGTGAAAATGTTGTTTGGATTGCACATTTGGAGTAGTGATGGTGAGAATTAGTAAAATAATAAATTATTTTAGTTTTCTAACGAATAATAATAATAAAATAATAATACAATAATAATAAAATTATAATAAAATAATAATAAAATAATAATATCAATTTATAATATAATAATAATACAATAATAATAAAATTATAATAATATAATAATAATAATAACACAAATGACAATAATACAAAATAAAAAATAATAATAAAATAACGACAATAATAATAATAATAATGATAATAATAATAATAATATAATAATTACAATTACAATGTAATAATAATAATTATAATGACAATAATGATAATATAATAATAAATAATATAATAATAATTATAATGATAAATAATAATAAATAATAAATAATACTAATAATAATAAATAATAATATAATATAATAATAAATAATGACAATAATAAAAATAAATAATAATAATAATACATAATATTAATAAATATTAAATAAAAATATAATAAAATAATAATAATGATAATAAAAAAGTAATAATAAAAAATGAAAATAACAATAATATAAAACTAATAATAATTATTATTATAATAATAATATAATAATTACAATTACAATGTAATAATAATAATAATTGTAATGACAATAATGATAATATAATAATAAATAATATAATACTAACAAATAATATAATAATTATAATGATAATAATAAATAATAATAATAATAATAATAATAAATTAAATAATAAATAATATAATATAGTAATAAATAATATATTATAATAATAAATAATAATTATAACAATAATATTAATAAATAATATAATAATAATGATAATGATAAATAATAATCATAAATGATAATATAATAATTATGATGATGATGATAATAATTATAATAATATTAATAATAATAATTATTATTATTATAATTATATTGGTAATAATTAGAAATAAATAAATAAATAAATAATTTAACGATGGTAATGATAATATATAATATAATAATACTGATAATAATAATAATAATAATAATAATAGTAATAATAATAATAAATGATTTTTGCTATCCTTACAACCACTAACCTTGCTAACCCAACCAATTGACGGGTTAGCGGATTAGCAACTATTTGGCACTAACCCAAAATAGCTAAAACATGTTTGGATCGTTTTGAAGTTCAGAATAGCAGCTATTCTCGGGTTTGTGCTATCCTAGAGCGATCCAAACGCACCCTTACTTTGTACTAGAATTCCTAGAACTCTGTTAAATCCGATTAGCGTGAGGTTGCTGATTTTTCTTACATCTAGGTTTGACAGTACACTGCGTAATGAAAGAATGTTCTGGATTTTGGATTTTGGAGGCACAATAGAGGTACACAAAAGTGGAGGCATTATATTCCTCGTCTTGAATGATATTACTCATGCACACCTTTTTTATCAGCTAACATTTCTTTTTATACAGGTACCAAACTCCCTTGCCTGCTGATCAGGTCCGGCCCTTAGTTGAATACGAGTCCAATGAAGGTATGGTCTTCTTCACCTCTAATTGTTGTTTTTTCGATTATTGGCTGGGAGGATGTAATTTCATTGCATCAAATAAATACAAAGGGCAATGTTTGATATGTTAAGCCTTTTATTTGAACCCTACCCTTGAATCACAAATTAAAATCTGTCAAATTACCTAATAGGTGTAGGTTTCTCTTCAGCATTATTATTGTTAGTTTTATGATGTGTCCAAATTCTTATTGCTATTTGACGACTATTGATAGAATTATTATTACATGCATCCATCACAAACAGCTCATGATGTTATGAATTATCTTTGAAATGTAGGAGCTCCCAGTGGCCGAGGAAGGGGACGCGGTGGTCGTGGTATATATGTATATGTTACTTGAGTATTTATAAAGTGTTATTAATGCAGTCCGTCCTTGAAACAGTAGGGAATAGTTAACTTGTTTACTATCTGAATATATACACGAGGGCTAATTTATTGGTGGGTTAAAATATGGAGACGGTGGATATGACAACCGGGGGGCGGGCGGGGGCCACGTGGTGGTCGTGGTGGTTTCAGAGGAAGGGGAAGACGTGGGGCGGTGGGGGTGGCTATGGCCTCTGGTGGACCCCGCCCTGATTACCAGCAGGATGGACCTGGTCACCTGGTGGAGGATTTTATGACAATGCCCCTATGCCACAAGGACGAGGTTTGTGATCTTCTTATTATCCCCATCTCTTTATTAGATAAGTGTTATATTCTTGTCTTTCTGAATGCTACATGCAATATTTTGTATTTTTACTTGTGTTTAATATATAGCTACGAAGGGATAAACTAACTTGTGCTTCAAATATTAAGAGGTCATTTTTGCTTAACACTATGATTAGGTATCGATTACTTGGACTGTTTATATATTTGGTAATAATATGACTGTACGTTCAAGTGTCTTTTGATGTGTTTGTAGTTGATTTTTGCTGATAACATAATTTCTTCTTCTAGGTCGGGGGCGTGGGCATGGACGTGGGAGAGGGGGCCGGGGAGGCGGGAGTGGTCGAGATTATCCCAGGATGAACGGTATTTGATGCTTCAAAATACATGTAGGTATGGATTTTACGGATTTTACGGATTTGATGCTTAATATCTTTGTCATTGTCTAAATTTTTGTGTATTTTTTTTATAAATGTAGGTATGGATTTGATGCTTCAAAATGATGCATATTGAAATTTTTTTGTTTTATTTTTTTTGGGTAAATATAGAGATATTGTTCATTTGAGTTAATGTGAAAGTTGATAGTCTCGTGAGAAATAATTGTTTTTCTATTGATTTGTTTTTTAGTTTTTTATATAAACAAATAGTGATATTGTGAATTTTTTTTGTATTTTTTTATAGGTATTGCAACGATTTTATTTGTGGTGATTATAATTAATTTCAACAAATGAAATTGTGGTGGGATGATCTATCGCAACAAATGCGATTGTGGTAGTAACATCATTTATTACTACGAATAATAGTGTTGTCACATAAATTATTGCAACAAATTTAGTTGTTATAACACAAATCTATTACGTCTAAATGAATTAATATAATAAAGTTATGAGCAACAAAACAAATTTCGTTGCAATAACTTATTACTACGCCACTTATTTCAACGATTTCGTAACGATTTTGCTTCGTTATGTTAGAAGTTTAATGCAACAATTAGATTCTTTACGCAAGGAATAATTTTGTAGTGAAAATTAAATTTTGGTGTAGTGTGTCACATGTCTATTTTCGACAATGTAACAATATTGATGTATTTATTAAGAATAGTCGTCTTTGATGCAATGGTTAATTAAGTTAATGCCATCCATACGGAGAATCAGGACCTCAAAAATCTAATAAAATATTCTTTTTATAAATATGTAAAAATATCATTGTCACCCATTTTCTTCTTCTTTATATATTGAATAACTCTCCATCCGACTCTCCTCCTTACTTTTAGGGTTTTATAATCGTCGCTTCTTTTTTCGAGACATGAAATTTTTGGCTTCGGTTGATTGCAGCATTTTCCACCACTGTCTAACATTCTTTCTTTGTTCTATCAGTGTGTTGTCATTACTTTTGTCTCGACGAATTCACATCTCTGGAATGATCAGCAGTGGGGCTCATCTTCATTCTCATTGCTGCTACAGCGTCGAGTGCTGTTCGCACAGTATTTTTGCTATAGTACCAACAAATTTACAACGTAACAGTGCTGCCCGCTGATCATGACCCCGCATTATTTCGGAGAATACGAATTCTGTCTCGACGTATGCTCTTTTTGTTGTACCACACGACCGCTGTCACCTCTCGACATCCTTTCTTTTTCCCACTCATACTAAAACAATAAAAACCTCCACCTCTCTTCTTCTTTCTACATCCCAGCATTTTTTTTGTGTGTGCTTGTTTTCAAATCCTCTATCCTTAAATGACAAAATGAATTAAGGATCATTGCAATTGACAATATCGACATTTCAGAAGTATTCTTTATGAAATTCATTTGTGGGTTTGTCATCGGAGACCACTAAGTGTTGTGGGTTTGTCAAAAAAAATGAGATATTAATTTTCAATCCTGATATGTTTGATTTTATTTCATGATCACATAAAACAAATGTGTAAGAACACTTTCTTGTTTTTATTTAAATTAAAATGTTATTAATTTAATAAAGTTGCCTCTGCCTTCGAATAAAGAGAGAGAGAAAGAGAGCGTTTCTTGATTGTTGTCCATTAAGCTCATGCTATCATTTAAATTTTTTTTTTTTCCTCAAAAAGGATATTAAAGAGACGTTTAATGCTGTGCCATGCTATCATTTAAAGGAACCCAGCATGCTAAATCTAGCATTGATGCTTGTATTTTCCTTAATAATGCATTAATGCACTATTATTCGACAACAAAAGGCAGAGAAATTAACAAAAAGATTTAAATATCATTCTCTCCATTTCCTTACAAATGGAGATATCCATTATATAGTAACTCATGTACAAATTTGGGTTCCATCCTATTCTCTCCTATTTTTCAATTTCTCATGTATATATATATACCTCATTACGGTTCTCTATGTGTTGGCTGCTGTCATGAAAAATTGAAAATTAAGAGGAATAATGTTCAAATGGAAGAATGGATACTCCATTTAACAGTAATGGATGAAGTCAAATCTCTAGGGTTTAATTGCTATTAATCATGATCAAGGTAGGTTAATTAATCAAGGAAATTTTTTAATTCTCCTAATTAAATCAAGGTTGTATCCACCAAAATCTTGCTGGGTTTTTTTTTTTATACATAAATGGCAACAAGAACCCTTATATTTAACCATTCCCATGCCATTTTATTTCTCTTGCACAAGACAACCATGGGGCATATATGGGAAATAGAAGAGAGATTTTGAGGTATGTGGTTCCCTTTAGAAATTTTGTTTTATGGTATTTGATACATTTTACAATACAATGCTGAAATTCTACTGGTTTAAATTTTTTTTATTATCTACATCCAAACTGTCAAATCCATTGTTTATCATTTTTTGTCTATATTTTCCTTTTCATGTAAAAAACAGACATTTTTATTTGTTCAATTTATTGATTCTTTTATACTTAAAATATTGCAAGATAGTTTGTTTAAAATATATTAAGCGTATGAGATCACAAATGGTGATCGAGTTACATGGTATTTGAGTATAATACTTCAAGACAATTTATATGATTCGTATGATGAAGAAAACAAAATAAATATTGCATTTTTGTTAATTCCTGAATATTCGATGGCATCTCTGTCTCTCTAGATGAAGAATTGCAGAGTTCCTCATATCATGCAATCATGTATTGTGTCCTCCTACTATTTTGATATTAACACAAATAATTCGTCATACCATTAATATTGATCAAATAAGTAATAAATATATAGATGACGAAAATATTTTTAAACATAGTAATAATAATAATAATAATAATAATAATAATAATAATAATAATAATAATAATAATAATAATAATAATAATAATAATAATAATAGTAGGTGTATTTCCATTAAAATTGGACTGTTTACACATGTCAACATCTAATGTTTTAAATTGGATATTAAATATTAAGATCGCATCATCTGGATGCTTTTCCACAAATTGTTATTATAATATGAATTATTAGATCGAAATTAATGTTTTACTGGATAAATTAAATTATGATTTCACTACTTTCCCTTTCAAACCCTTAATCTATTTTCCAATTTTCTATTCAATCTCGTCTAGGCGGAGCTTTGAGCTTTGAGGGCTCACCTCTTGTAGTTCTCATCACAACCGCATACTATGTTGAGAAGTTTTCAATATCAATATTATATATATAATCTTGTTCATTGTTCGGTATTCACGTGTTCAATTTTTTTGACACTCCGATAAGTCATTTTACTATTCAATTTGCAGTGTTCGTTTGTTCATGTTTTCGAACACGAGACACGTCATTACTGAGACAACATATTAATTACACGTCATTAATTTCAGTATAAATTATTGATAACATTAATTTCGTGTCATTATGTTCGTGCATTCCTCATTTCATGTAAATCATCATATTTCAAAAGAACTTAAGAACAATGTATGATATTTATTATTATATAACTCTAATTTCAGTGAAATAATGTTATTTAACAAAAAAATTGAAATTAATATAATTACGATGTTTATTTTTTAATACAAAAAAATTTCTTCTTCCAAAAAAGGCGACGGCGATGCAATTTATAATTTTGATATATTTTAATGCATTGTGATGGGTGACTTAGGGTTTTAATAACGGAGCGGGTCGGGTACCCGTGGATTCGACCCGTCCGGATCCACGGGTACGGCGGGTCCACGGGTACCGCGGGGCGGGTATGCACGGGTTCGAACCCAAAACCTCCAACCCGATCCGTGATAAACCTGGGCGGGTCCAGACGGGTCGGGTCGGATCCGTCCAACTTTTCGAATTTTTTTGAATTTTTTTTTGAATTTTTGAATTTAAAACTGCACATTATTTTAATATATATTTTTTCGAATTTTTCTAAATTTTTTTGAATTTTTTTATTTTTTTTTGTATTTTTTTGAATTTTTGCACGGATCCACGGGCGGGTCTTGGGACGGGTCGGGCACGGGTATACACGAGTTTAGAGGGTTTGAGGCCAACCCAACCTGTGCTAGATCCGTGGATCCGGAATCTACGGATCGAGTCGGATTTGGACACGAACACGAGTCGAACATGAACGGGTCCACAGACGGATAGACCCGCCCGGATTTTTTTGAAACTCTAGGGACTCGAACAGAGGAAACGACGTGCGATCTAATCAGCGTAAATTCATATCAAATCGGTGCAATTTGAAATAAATAAAAAAATTGGTCTTTTCATGATACATTATTGAATTAATCAAGTTGGTACAACGCAGGACATTTAATAATTATTATTCAGTTCAACACTCATATTATTATTATCCGTATAAATTATGTATGAAATAAATTTATACTACCACCGACCGTTCATTGTGAAATTAACTCAAAACTAATATTACAAATTAACATCTAAGGAATAAATTGACAATTACATTTTTAATCGGTAACAAAAGTGGAATACATTTGAAGGAAATTGTAAATTCTAAGGATCCAAATTATTCATTAAATTTTTTAGGTGAGTGTAGTTTTAAAATGACAAACAAAATTCAAGTGTCATTTTTCATTTTAAATAATGTAAATTGTCATAATAAACATTGTACCTAATATTCTCAAGTTCTATAAGTATAATTTATTCTGAAAAAAAATTCAAAAGTACCCCTGAATTTAAAATTACGACATTACCAAGTCGTCATATTCCAATATTTTCTAAAAATCGTCGTGCCTGATGCCGAAAGCAGATCTTCTGCCGCGCAACAGGAATGAGCGGTCCAGATTTTCTGCGCTGTAGGTTACGGACAGATCAAATTTGATTCAGAGAGTCTCATATTATAAAGTTTAAATCGCACAAATCTCAATGCAAATCAAAGATTGAAATTTATTACGCAACACATTTACCCTTATGATATTTATAATATAATATTTGTACCTTATTTTGGTACAGAATTAATAATTTAATTTACCCTTGTGATCTTTTCAATTTCTTGCAAACTTTCCACTACAAGCAACCTAAATTATCCTTTCGAATTAATAATTTAATTTACCCTTTTGATGCATTACACGTAACACAGTAACACCTTTACTTATATTACATAAATTATCATAAGAATCTAACTAGTCGAAAAATTAGTTTGGTGATTTTTTGCAATTTTCAGTGTATACGTAAAGATAATAATATCATATTTGTTTTAATGGCATTAAAGCTATGAACATATTGATTAATTGGAATTTTTCACTGCATTGACGATTGTTTCTTTTAACTACGTAGGAAAAATGATATAAATAATGTAATGTTTTTTTTTTCTAGGCTTTTACTAAAAGCAACCCAAATTATTGTTTTCAGGCAAAGTCTAAAATAATTAGCATGATTCATGTAACCTTGACATAGTAAGTAAATTATAAGAAATTGAGCATTACGAAAATTAGTCTAACAAATTTTGGCACTTTCACATATAGGCAAGCAGATTCAGAGTCCAATTAAGTCTCTGAACACTTAGGTTGAGATCAAATTCAGACACAAACCCTTTAAAATGCTCTAAAGTATTATTAAAAGTTCATTTTCACTACAAAATATACTAAATTTTGCATTTTTTGAAAATCAAGCCCGAACACTTGTCCGGACTTGTCCTTGAATGGATCCGCCCCTGAATATACGTAAAAGATCATGATATTGCCACTAGCACCTAGCGCAACTGGTTAAGGTTTTAGTCCTCCAAAGAGGCACTTCGCCAAAAAAAAAAAAAATACTTTGTTACTGGTTATTTAAGGGCTTTATTGTTGGGTTTTTTTTCGTCGTAGTAGGGGTGTTGAAAGTTATAACAACCGGGAATAAAAGTTGGACTTTTATCGCCAATTTTTAACACACAACCGATAACAAAGGTACCCTTTATCGCCGGTTTTTAACACACAACCGGTAAAAAAGGAACCTTTATCAACGCTTAATAGTTATAAACCGGTGATAAAATTTCCTGCCGGTTTGCTCTACCAACCGGCGATAAATAGGTTAGCTAAAGTTCTTTCTGTGGTAGTGAGACAAGGATTGAATCACGATTAGTGCGGGTTGGGTATGGGTTGTGTGCGTGTTTGGAAAACCTGCATGCATTAAGAATACAAAAAAAAAAGATCATTATTTTTAATTTTTGTTTTAATGACAAAAAAAACTTCTATATATTTTGGTGACAATTCTTCGTGCATTGTTTTTGTTTTAATGTTTGATATCCATGAATAGAAGCTAAATTGCGGCCGATTTCTTTTCCTATTACATTGAGAAAGTGGCATAAATCATAACGTTATAGTTTTTCTAGCTTGAAATTTAGATTTTTTTACATAATTAGTTTCTTAAAAAATAAAGATATATACATGCAAAAAAGATTTTGATACACGATCGGCCTTTGTATCTTATACACCAACTTTTCATAAGTAGAAAGTTTAAAATAGAAAATTATAACTACAATGAATCTAATTAATTATTTTTTAGCCAATAAATCCTTATAAGCTCAAAATATTACCACTTCGGTTCACACCAAAGAAGCATTTCCAAAGGACAGAGAAAAGGGACAGGAGATAGAATTCTTCCCTGAGCTTATCTTGAGGTATGCATTTTTATATGATTTAATTTTCTTAAATTCATTCACATTTTCTTTGTATTATCTATCCTTTTCAACTCCATTGTTTGGTAGATGTATCTTATTGTCAACTTTTGTTGATTATTTTCTTTTATTGGTTTTTTTTTTGAGAATTTTTTTCTTATTTAAATTATGTGAATAAAGCTCCTACAATTTTTATGCCGTTTTTATTAAAAAAATAAGTGTATGTCATATTTTTTATTAGTATGAATTTTATTGGAGTCGTCAATAAATAGTTAAAGTCTCAATTAACTTTATTTTTAATAAAATCTTATAAGTTAATTTTGATTGTTTACTGAAAGTTCGAAAACGGTCTAAATCTATTTCGGTACTTTTTTATTCATTGTTCGTAGGCTCACAACACACATCCACAAATAAATCAGAAAATAAACCTGAAAAAACTCTTTAAAAATAGCCCATACCGATGCTTGAATCCCAGACCTCTTCCATGAAAGCATTGTGCCTTACCACTACACGAGGCCCGTGCAAGTTAATTAAGTCTCTCATGAGCGTAAATTATTTTGTATATTTAGGATCAATTTTCTGTTTCTTGAGAGATATTTAGATTTTAAAGTAACAGGTACTTATATTACTATTTTTTTTTGTTTTTCAGTCAAAGTTAAATCTACATTATTTATACAGTAAGAAATATTTATAATAAATTATATTGTTAACTAGATAAGTTTTAAGTAGAACATTTCTTTTAAAGATTGACATGTTTCAAATTCTTCTCATGGTGTTTACGTATACTTGCATGAAATATATATTATTAACTCATTATAAAAAAAATAAAACCTTTTTCACTAGTGATGTGAAGCGTTACAAATATTATTGTTAGAAATATATATATAAGTACTCTTATGGGTTGATTTGAAATGATCATAATAGAATTACAACATAAAATAAATCAATAAATGTACTAATGATGTGTTAATCACAAAATTAACTACTCTACCAAATATGTTGCAAGAATAACCAAGATCTAAGCATGATGAGTTGTGAAAGAGCAAATGATTACTCTATATAAATTTTCCAAACAAAAAGAAGTTTAAATGAGGTGCCATTTAATTAATCCATTATTATCAAAATTAATAATCATTAAAAATAAACAAAATAAATTATTTTGTTTAAAATAAAAAATAAATTAATGTTAATTTTTGACCGTACAACAATGTATAAATTATAAATAAATTAAAGTTAAATTTCAATCGAACCTATCAAAATTACGACGACTCTAAATATACTACATAAAAAGCACGTGATGTAATTACATCACGTGCCAACTATTATAACTGTTTGATTACATCACGTGTCAATTATTATAACGGTTTGATAACTGAAGCGAGGATGTTATATGTCTAATCACATGTGATAGGCATGTGAATATGTGATATAACCTAGACAAACAGCCGTACTCCATGAGATTTTTACATCTCTCCAGTTAAAGCAATGGACATGTCCATTTTCCATACCTCGCCAATGTCGCAAGCAATCGTGCATGAAAAAGAAACATCTTAGTTGAAGAGAATATGGTACACTGTTGACAAAATCATTCGTATAAACTTAGAAAAACATTAAGGCTGTGTCTCAGGTATTGAGGGAGAAGAAAGAGGAAGGAAGGAAGAAAGAAAGAAAGGATCAATTTGTTACGCTTCGAATTCGAAATGAAAGAAGAAACAATAAAAATGAATTGAAAATTTCTCTAAATTTCTCTGTTGTTCACTCGTTATAGTAAAACTCGAAAGCAAAACGACAACAGCTGATTCTCCTCATTCTTCTCTTCTCCTCCAATTCAGAATTCACCTCTTAGAATTAAAACTTCAGAGCACAACTTAATAATCCTCAGCATATATATATACACAAAATAATAGAATGAAAAATAAATATAGGAATCCAACTGTAGTTACCGAGGAGATAACTAAAGAACAACACTGGTACTGTGTAGCTCTCACACACACACACACACACACACACGACACCTGGTTACCAAATCGAGTAAACGACACCTGTTTTATGAAAATCATTTGAAAAAAATAATAATTGCAAACCAAAAAGAATCTTTAGAGAAAACGCACATCACAGCTTCACAGGTGAGGTAGCATTAGCATACCATTCCAGATTTCCAGTTCGGTGCATGGACGGTGGTCTACAGAAGACACTATACACATGATCTATCCACTATTGACACACACACTCTCTCTCTCTTTCGTTTGGAAAAGTGTGCATAGTGGGGTCCACTTTGATGGCCTTGTCTTTATTCCATTGTTTTCTTTATTATTATTATTATTATTATTATTATTTTCTTGTTTTATTTTGTTTTTCCAGACAAAAAGAAAATCAGCATCTAGCCAAAGAATTTTCAACTTGTTATTATGCATTTAATGCCGTTGGCCTAACAATGTACTTCTTCTTCAGTTGCACTGCATTAGTGCATTCTGTACTAAGATTGTGGCATGATTTTAAATTTATATTAGTCAAAACCTAATGTATTCTATAAATAATTTATAACTACATTTGCATTGGTATAAACTATAAAGCATGGGCTTGTTGCATGCATTGCTGTGATTCTCTTGTCATAGGAGATCAAATAAAGTTCTATGAAATAATTTCTCAAGAGAAAATGACGTTGATTGAATAAAATTATGTCACTATATATACGTCACTATTAATAAAGTTCCGTGAAATATATATATATATATATATATATATATATATATATTTCCTAATAGAATTTTTTGAATGAGCTGACGTTACGAGTCACTTATATATATATATATATATATATACCAAATTACTAAAATATAAGGTCTTGCTGAATATAAGGTAAAATATTGTGAGGTTTAACTATTTTCATATCAAAATATAAGGTAAACTATTTTCATATCAAAATATAAGGTAAACTATTTTCACTTATATATACCTAATTTCCTGCCTTCTTTAGCGGCACTAGGTTACTTTAGAATTTCCTGGAAACAGAACACAAAATAAATAGATAGCACATCCGAGTCAGTAAAACAAATATTATTTTGGAAAAAAAAAATTATCTGATTTTGAACGCAAAATAAAAAATATTTTAGTAAAAAGAATGTTATTTTGATTTTCGTCGCAAGTGGATCCCATTACACCAAAATATAAGACCTCCCGAAATAAAAAAAGAAATATTATGGTTTTTTTAATCATACAAAATATTTTTAAGAAATAATTATAAAATCATAGTATCAATGAAATTACATTGAAAAGTTATGTATAGTCACTTTATTGTTTTATTGAACCATAGCAATATATATATTTTAGAAGTAAGAAATAGCAGAACTATACAGTATAATGATCAAATATATGTTAAATTGTTACATTAGAAAAAGAAAAAGAAAAAGAAAAAGAGAAAAGATTAATTAAATTTTAATCAATGCAATATATTAAAGAGTAATAACAAAATATATTAATATTTAAGAGCTTTTAAAATAAATAACATTTTATCGTTTGAAAAAATATTCATTCGAAAGAGACATATAAATACAAAATTAATAAAAGCTAATGTTAAATTTCAACTCGCCGACAAAACATGTAGCCGTTAAAATTTTCGTGAGCACGAAGATAAAGAAGTTGGATTTTGAAAGCTAATAAATGGTGTTAAATACACTTGATTTTGCGACACGTGTAGGTGAAAGGAATTGCAATATTTTCCGTGTCCAACGACTTAGGATATGCTTTTTGCACTTCCTGCACCCGGTTCATTAATCTCTTTGTGAACCAACGTAGCCACCAAACCACCTAACCCAATCCATGGTTTTGTAAAACCTGCTGGAAGGATTTTACAATTGTAACCTCTATATACTCTATTATAATCTTCGAGTATCAATTCGGTTTATATTTTTATGCTCATTTTTTGTATTTCTTTTATTATTATTTAACTGGTAGAAAAATGATGTTTAAAGAACAATTTAAGTATAGCAAATTACTTGATACAAATGAGATCTATATATATACAGTTATAAAACTATACTAGCAATAAGTTTAAAGTTCATTGAAATTTATTTGTAGGCCATCAAAAAAGGATTGCTGCAATCAATCTCGAAGTTCATCATGCACCGAAATAAAATAATAAAATAATAATGTTTTAAAAGTACAACTGACGAACTTATGATGTATCAGTATCAGTATCATTGTATCAAGGATATATATGCAAAAGGGCATGTCTATACCAGAAGGAATAGACCAAATGCAACCAGATAAATCTGATCCTTCAAGATTCTCGCGCGAAGTCGTGAGGAATTAACCGCGAGTGGTCGGTACGAAACGCTCGACCGTTAATGATACGATGTAAAATAATATTTATATTATTAAATCAGAAACGTTCAAATAAAAAAACACCATTCAAACAGAATGCATCCTCCGGTGCAAAAAGAAAATGTGTACCAGAAAATATGGACCCCACTGTTGTGACCCTAGTGTCATTCTCACACCTAAATTTAATACTCCGGTTTGGTTTATATTTATCCCACTGAAAATATTTACAAGCTCTCTTTCTTTTTTCCTCTCTTTCTCTCTTTTCTTTCTTTGTCTCGGTCCACTCCTTCCTCTGCGCATACCTCCCATCTCTCTCTCTCCGCTCCTCTCTCTCCTCTTCTCTCTCTACTATCACGAATTCGGTGTGCGGATGGTGTGTTTCTGTGAAGCTTTTACTCGCTTGCTTTTGCTTTTGTGCTGATTGCTTCCGTTATTACCTCCCCTTGTTTACCTATTCTCCCCTTGTTTTTTGCTTAGCTCTCTTGCTCGTTAATTGAAAAGGGGATGCTTTCCAGGTTTCTGATTCATGAGAGGGTGAATTTGAGCTCAGGATTTCTAATTGACTCATTGGCGTTGGATACATCAACCAGATCTGCTGTAGCTTCTACGGATTGGTGTTGATTGGTGGAATTTGTGCTTACTTTCGGTCCGGTGGGGTTTCCATTGCTGTGCGGGAGCTAGAGATGCTACTTGTAATTGTTTAGAATTTTCTTTTAACTGATTGCGATCAATTTCTCTTAATTGGGCGTGATCACGGGAGAGCTTGCTGCTTGAGATCTGTAAATTCGATTGACACATTAGTTGCAATTTTCGTTGCTATTGCGAGTGTACCTATCTTTTGCCGTGCGTATTAAGAGAGGAGCTTATTTTTAATCGTATAATCCTATTATTAGTATTAACATAACACATATATTTGGAGTAGGGGTTTACCTCCGGGGGTGTTTGGGTCTTAGAATATCTATTTTTGTAAAAAAAAAAATGCGCAATTACGTTTTTTTCTTGTTCGGTTTTTTGTCCTCAATTTTGTCTTCAATTTGTTTTTTTCAGGAGGCATCGGGACTTCACAAGAAGAGAGTAGGAACTTTGATTTTGGGACTAAGGTATTCAATCCACATTTTCTAAATTTGGTGATTTTGTTTATTGATTGTTCTTACTAGCAAGTTCACATGTTCCTTCAAATTTTGATGTTGTATTTTGAAACTTTTATAGGGTTTTAAATTGCTGCATGTTAGTTTGTTATGCTCTTTTGCCACTGAGCGCATAGTTCGTTGAGCTGCTGCTTGTTAGCCCAATTGCCGCAATGAATGGTTAGTTATTTGGTTGTCTTTTTTGACTTGAATTTGGTTGCTTCATATTGGACGTTGCTCACTTAAATTTGGTTTATTGTGGGTAAATGACGTAACTTTTCCAACCTTGTCTTATGATACAACAACTTTTTCTTAAATCCAATACTTCTCTAACGTCGTGGAATATATACTAAAGTACAAAACTGAGATTTATGTATGACAAGAGTCTAAAGTTAAGTACATTATTAAAATTTTGATATAATTAATTATATTTCTTTGTGGCGCTTTATACTATTTAATTGGGAAATAGTAATTCGGTCTCATGTACCAATGCTAAATTTTCTTTTGTTGTTACATTTTTTTAATTGTATCCTGCAAAATTTTACATAAGGTGGCATTTCTAATCATTAACTAATATATTGCAGGCGGCATTACATACAATTTTCACAATTATAATACTACACCAGAGAATAATGTAAGCAAAGGCGTTAGTGGGCCAGCCCCATTGCAACCCACTCCTTTGCTTAGTGAAAGGAACAATTTTACAAGATGCAATTTGCGGTCTGAAATTATTGAACTGGTAGATGATGAAGCTCCAGATTATAGAGTTGCACGTCAGCATGTACCACCTGGCAGACTGTATCAGAATCCATCTGTAAACCAAGTCAATCCTGGTTTTACTCCCCAGTTGATGCCAAAGCCTACTGGACAGCAGACTCTGAGAATAAGCCAACCTGATGTGAGTTCTTTAAATCCGAACAGGATGCCTCAGATGGGACCCTACCAGCCTGAACCTCTGCCTGGTCAAGCTAACCAATTGGGTTTCCTTCCCTCAGACATGTATAGTACAGGTTTCTACAATGGCACCATGTCTCATACTGGTTCGTCTTCTTTCAGCGACCAAATAGGGGTTGGAAGTAGCAGGTCTGACTCAAATCTAATGCTGACACCTCAGACAGGCCCTTTTGGGGCAGCACAGCAGCATATAGCTAATGGCTCAAATACCAATTTCTCTACTTACTCGATGCCTCCACATACTGGGCGGTTGGACTGCACATCAATTCCACTGGATTCAGATTTTTTAAGCTTTAACTTTGGGATGCTCCCTCAGCCGGGTTCTCTTCTGACCCGACCAGATATTGGATACCCATCAGTTACAACATCTTCCCAAATTAATTCTTTTCAACTAAAGGAACCGCACTATAGCAGAACTCGACCTGATATGGGTTTCCCCAGCTCGGTAACGTCACATTCGACAGGTACTTTACACGGTGAACATCCAAATGGTTCAACAAATGTGACAAATCCAGTTCATATTGAGAGCCAAAAGAGTTCAACAACTGAGTCGGGTACTGGTACCAGTTTTCCAAATTCGGTGTCAACACCGCTACAGGTGAATTCATATGAAAATTCAGTTTTTCTAACAACACCTAATAAAGAACCAAGTTCAACACCGAACATACCACCTCAGGGATCAGAACTGGAGGGAAGACCATACCAGGAGATGGTGCCAACAGAAGAGGTGGCGACTAACCAGGTAACAACAGAGAACCAAGGAATAGACTTGAACAAGACCCCGCAACAAAAACCTAGGAGAAGAAAGTATGTGCCAAAGGTGGTACGTCAAGGGAAAAAGCCACCTGCCACAAAAAATTCCACACCAAAAAAGACCATAGAAGATCGACCCAAGAGGAAGTATGTGAGAAAGAAAGGCGTGGAGCCACCTCCAGTGGAAACACCTGTTGATGCAATTGAAGCTGGTAGGTCCCCTTCTTGCACAAGCAATGCTGCAAATTGTCTGAATAAGACAGATGATCTCCCCGCATCAAGCAACTTAAATGCTGAAATTGTGCAGGATAAACCAATAGAACCTCCACAGTTATGCACCCCAAATGCTGTGAATAGGCACAAGAAGCCGGCAGAGGTATCCACACCATGCACCCCAAATGTCACGACTGGTATCAATAAACCAATAGATATCTCCAGTTCATGTTCTAATATGGCGATGCAGATCCCCGAGCACCATACTGTCAGTGGCATGAGCGCGCCATGCAAGTCGGTAAGGCGTCGTTTGAATTTTGATGCCAAAGAAGTAAGACACAAACATGCTCAGTCTCAACCTATTTTAAACTCTGTTTCTGTCCCCCCTGCTAGAAGGAATGTCTCTGCTCTGCCAAATGCAGCCACGTCAGTTCAGGCCTCAAAAGGGATTGCATTAGACCTGAACAACACGGCAAGTCAGTGGCAAGAAGAGTTCTTGTTTCCACCTGCCCCTTCGACCATCATAGATGGTACAAACCAGTTACTTGGAACAAATCAAACTCCAGGGAGAAACAGGAACACTAATTCCATGCCTACTGGACTGTGTAGATTTACTGGTTGTCCATATCCGCCACTGCCTCGTCATACCAACAGTAGCATTGGCATGCCTACAACACCTGTCAATCATTGTCAAATGGGCTTATATAAAGAGAACTTGGCTGCACATGTAAAAAAGAACACCAATCTAGTTTCGGAGAGCCTAGTGAAGGCTAATAACGCCCTGCCAAACTCTTATTCCAACACACCGACTCTAAAACCTGATGCTAGGAAGAGAGACTACAGTGTCCTTGTTACTAACACTAGTTTGACAGGTCAGGTCAGAGCAGAACTTTCACCTCGTATAATAGAGACTAGTAAGAAAATAAGAACATGGAATGGGAATAACACTGGGCATAATGGAACACAAAACAATGTTTCAGTGCTTTACAATCCTTTTTCAACCTTACCACCTATCAGACCTGACGGCAGGGCGTTTTCTCTAGCTGATGCACAGAGATTGGTGGAATTGCAGAAGAGGAACAACACAAAGATGCTTCCTTTCAGAATTCCGGAAGGGAACCCACCTGCTTGTACCACTAATGCTTCTATTACTACCAGTACAGCTGTAAAACTGGCACAAGCAGTTAATGCGACCTTGAGGGATCAGATTTACGAACCTGGAGTTTCTCTCCAGACTTCCTCTGAAAGAAGTGCAACACTGAATCGATGTGTGTACACATCTGGTACCCCTCCTTGCAGACAGATTACTCCTGTCATGTCTGGGGTGAATAGCATTACCCTAGAAATGCTCACAGGGAGTGGGAACGTGAATGCAACATCCATGCAGCCTGTTGACCATATAATTCGACCTTATGCAGCTAATGATATTGTTAGAAGTGGGAGTTGTCAAATTGCGGCCACCATACAAACTTTATCTGAAACCACTACTGAGAAGGCACTGGCTGATATTTGCCCCCCACCAAGCACGCCTGCAAAATCTCCAACACTAAATTGTCCATCCAAAAGCGAGCCAAAACGGAGAGGCCGTCCTCCTAAGAAAGAAAATGCTGGTGCTGATCCTCTGATGTCTCTGCGTCCCAAGGGAAGACTGCGTGGTAAAAAGTCATCTCCCAGTTCAACAAATCTAATGGTGGGTGGCCCAGCGACATTGGCGTACACTCTTGAGTTGATAATTCAAAAGATGAGCGGGCTTGATATAAACCGCATCAGTGAAACTGTACCAGGTCAGCCATGCTATGCACTGGTACCATATCAAAGTGGGGTCAGTGATAGTAGAATAGTGCTTTATGATGAAGGTATGGTGAAGAAAAAGAGGAAATCGCGGGCACAGGTGGATCTTGATCCTGTAACAAGTCAGGTTTGGAATTTGTTAATGGGCAAGGAGATGAAAGATGGACTTGAGACTGTTAACGAGAATGATGAGAAAATGATGGAGGCTGAGAGAGAGGTTTTTCGCGGACGGGTTGATTCATTTATTGCTCGGATGCATCTTGTTCAAGGTATCACTTTATTTCTTCTAACAATGATTGATTAGTGATCACAATATCACCTTTGCCATTTTCATTTAACAGTTTCCGGCTCCAATATTTTGCATAAATTACTGTAACATTTTCCTTATAGGTTGAACTATTCTCTTTATATATCATTCTTGAAAATGGCATGCCAAAGGTAAGCAACCATTAACATTTAAAGACAGATATGACCTTGTAAACAAAAAAGAAAAGAAAATGTTCATTAGTCAACTGGTACAGTTGCAGTACCAGTACCCTTTCGGTACGTGTATGCCCCATTACTTCAGTCTTAACATCTCACGGAAGACATGCACAATAAACTCTGGTTTAATATTGAGACGTCAGTTATATTCCTTGTTCGTTTCCCTTTTTGTTTGTTATGAGAAATGCATTAATTATAAAATATTTGTTAACTCTGATTGTCCGTTTAGGGGATCGGCGCTTCTCCCCGTGGAAAGGATCCGTTGTTGACTCCGTGGTTGGCGTCTTCCTTACTCAGAATGTGTCTGACCATCTTTCAAGGTAATTTTTTTTTTGCTTTTATTTATTAAAGTATATCCTGCAACTGTTAAACTTTTTATTTCTCATTGGTTGTTAACTGATACACTAAATGTGAAATTTAAATCATAACAATAATTCCCTCTTTCATTGGAATTTGTGATGACCTTAAGTGTAACTTCTTCAGAATTGTGTTTTGCAACTATATTATGGTAATATCATGTTTGATGGACAAGAATATGCTAATACTACTGTTACATCAGCTCGGCTTTCATGGCCCTGGTTTCCAAGTACCCTGTAAAGACGCAACTTCAAAACTCGCAACCTAGAGAATCCACACTGATCGTCAGTAGGCCCTGCAACACCAACCCCTATGCCAGAGACTTGATCAACCTGAAAAAATGGCATCGCCAGAGAGAGGTCATAATAGAAGACTTCACTGACATAGGCTCTCAGGTGACGTCAGAAGAAAAAGACAGCAATGAATCCCAGGGTAGTACAACAAAGTGTCCTGGTAGTTCTCCTGAGAAGAAGTTGACAGGGTCACCTGACAGTGGACCTAGCCTCGTCATTAACTTCTCCAGTGATGACCCGACATCTGAAAGCGTGTTTTCTTCACAGAATTCGGTAGTATCGTATCAGAGCTCACCAGACTATCTGTCCCAAACTGGAGAACAAAACCTTACTGGCTTGGGCTTGTTTGGGAATTACTGTACAGATGACCTTGTAGGAAATGCATCTTTACGTGCACCTGATTTTGTCGTTACTCGTCCGACGTCATACACACAGCTTTTGAGGATGGCCGAGTCAAATGGGGTTGATTTCTCCCAAGATTTTAACAAGGAGACTGGGGCAATGGTCGATGATTGTTCATATTCCAATATCTCTCATTTTTATCCTCAGAAAGGGAATATTTATTCCGGCACTTCATCTATTACATTAACTAATTCCAACATGAGTAGCATGTATCCTCGGAATGGGGTTTATCCACCTCCAGCTGCTCCTGCTACGGTTAATGGGAATACAATAAGTGAGGCATTCCAAACTCTGGATAGTGAGCTGAGAATAAGAACACATTCACCAGCTGTTTGCCGAAGCCCAGAACCAATAACCCCCATGATCAAAATAATCACCTCATCAGGAAATCCCAATGGTTACATCCCTGTACAAGAGGAAAAGAAAATGTGCCAAGTCGAATCCAATCAACAACTACAACCACCTCAGCCTCAAGCTCAAAGTACCCCAAGTGCCTCCAATCTGCAAAATACCTCAAATGCTAACGGCAATAAAAACTTGAAAACCTCCTCAGAAACTGTGGAGAGGAAACAACCCAATGTGACCCAGAAGACAATGGATGACACAGTGATAGATGATGGAGTCAGCAGCAAGGGTTGGAAAGGAAAAGGAGCAAGTGGTAAAGGGAAGAAAAACTTTGATTGGGATAGCTTGAGAAGAGCAGTTCTTCCTGATGGTGTCAAAAATGAGAGGACTTACAAGACCATGGATTCTCTTGATTATGAGGCTTTGAGAAATGCTAGTGTGAAGGAGCTGGCTGATGCCATCAGAGAGCGTGGAATGAATAACATGCTTGCTGAGAGAATTAAGGTATGAATCTGACAGATTGCCAAGATGATTTTTTGTTCTCTTTCCTTTTGCTGGAGCAGTAACATTTAGCATTAATACATGAGCACTGGATCTGCACCTGCTTCTATAGTTGTGATGGCAGCCCACTGCCATAGTTAATTTGGGCAGTCATATTGAACTTGGTCGGTTCAGATTTGATGCAGGGTCTGTATATTATAATATTATTTTTGTGGGACTTGCGTGTCATAGACACAATGGCAGCTGGCTGCCATCACACACAATGGCTACGAGAACTGACCACCAAACATATATCATAATTAGCTAAAATAATTATAACAATGCTCTATATTTTATGCAGAGTTTCCTGGATAGAGTTGTAAATGACCATGGCAGCATCGACTTGGAATGGCTGCGTGATGTTGATCCTCACAGAGCAAAGTGAGTTCAATTTAATATTTATATTCTTGAAGGTGAAGCATTAGGAACATTTCTAATCAATTCCTCATTTTGAGAACTTTATTCCTTCAGGGATTATCTCCTCAGCATAAGGGGCCTTGGACTAAAGAGTGTTGAGTGTGTTCGTCTGTTGACTCTTCACCATATGGCTTTTCCAGTAAGATTATTCTTCTTTTTTGTTTGCTTATGAGTTCTTTCCCTTTTGTTCAACAAACTTGCCATGTATAATATTCTTCTTTTCTTTAAGGTTGATACTAATGTTGGCCGCATATGTGTGAGACTGGGATGGGTCCCACTCCAGCCTCTTCCGGAGTCCCTTCAGTTGCATCTGCTTGAAATGTAAGTGGTTTTAACGTAATAAATTGATTTAACCATCCATCTGCAAAGCTTGGTCAAATCTGAAACCCAAAGCTAATTTATGTGCTGTCTTTTGAAGGTACCCAATACTAGAGAACATTCAGAAGTACCTCTGGCCTCGGCTATGCAAACTTGATCAAAGAACATTGTAATAACTACTCAAATCATTGCTTTTTACTTGAGACTTTTTCTTTAATTATTGTTTCCTGCTAACTTTTCTACGCTTTTGACACAGATATGAATTGCATTATCAGATGATAACATTTGGAAAGGTAAGTCCTGTGAACTTATTATAATGGACTGTTATGTTACGTTTAGAACTTTACTGACTTATTGTCTTTACATATTTTTAACCAGGTTTTTTGTACTAAGAGCAAGCCAAATTGTAATGCATGTCCGATGAGAGCAGAGTGTAAGCATTTTGCAAGTGCATTTGCCAGGTATATTGTGTTCCTTGATATAAGATGTTGCATGATCATATTATTTTTTTGAAACTGAGAAAGCGCCATAAAGAACTAATCACAAAATGATACATGATTCAGTGCAAGGCTAGCCCTTCCTGCCCCAGAAGAGAAAGGCCTGACGGCAGCAGCATTACCTGCAGGTCCCTCCACCTCAACAAATATCCATTCTCCATTCCCACCACGTGCTCCACCATCTCAAATTGAAGGATCCTCTACCCTGTCTTCTTCACTTCCTGTCCCCTTCCCATATCCAACCCCGGTAAATCACCCCTATGCAGACCAACCGCAATCACTGTCCCAAACCTGGGTCTCAAATCCAACTGCAACTCCGACCCAAACCCAAACCTGCAACGAGCCTATAATTGAAGAGCCTGCCTCTCCTGAACCTGAACCTGTGGCAGAGAAGGAGATTGGTGCAATAGAGGATGCCTTCTTAGAGGAAGACCCTGACGAGATACCTGTTATTAAGTTGGATGTTGAGGAGTTCACACAGAATCTGAAAAATTATATCCAGGCAAATAATTTGGAGATTGAAGAGACGAACGTGTCAAAGGCTATGGTGGCAATTTCTCCTGAGGCAGCTTCAATACCCGTGCCTAAGTTGAAGAATATTAGCCGCCTTAGAACTGAGCATCAAGTGTATGTTTTTATTAAGCTTTTGATATGAGTCTGGTTTAGTTAGATGCCACAAGGAGAACTGGCTGGGCTTGCATTTTTCGTGTAAATGTCAAATATCTGCAAGTACCCTACACAATCCACAAGCTATGGGTAAATTATATAAATACTACAAAAAGAAAGAATGAAAAAGTGGCACACTATTAATACTGTACCGAAAACTTTTCCAGCAGCTTTTTAATATTGTTAACAATTTTGTTTTCCATTTTTTTTGCCATCTTTCAGGTATGAGCTTCCTGATAACCATAACCTCTTGCAAGGGGTGAGTTAGTAATAATTCAACTTGCAGAATTTCTTGTAAGAACAGAGAACTAATGGTTCAAATGATTTTGCAGTTTGAACCAAGAGAGCCTGACGACCCTTGTCCATACCTTCTCTCAATATGGACTCCAGGAGAAACTGCCATGTCAACTGAGCCACCAAAGTCACTTTGCATCTCACAAGATGTGGATGAGCTGTGTGACAAGGCAGCTTGTGCCAGATGTGCGAGTATAAAAGAAGCAAGGAGTAAGATAGTTCGTGGGACAATTCTGGTGAGCTTTAGGCTTGCTGTAACTTGGTTTTTATTACAACTTGATTCAACCTTTTTTAGTATAAACAAACAAGCGTTAAGGTTGTACTTCATTTGAGAAGTTGTGAAACCAAACGGTAACACCAAAGGGAAAGTGTTTCTTGGTCCTAATTATATGTTAATGCTTTATTATATATTCAATTAGCTGGAGGATTAAATAAGGGATTAAGTAAAAAGAAGATCAGTCCAAAATTCAGTGCTTATGTATTATAAGTGTTTTTATTTATTTTCTTCTGTGTTTCATTTTCTTTTTATAAGTACGAGGACTTCCTTATTGATTGTCAAATAAACAGATACCATGTCGGACTGCAATGAGAGGAAGCTTCCCTCTCAATGGGACCTACTTTCAAGTAAATGAGGTAAATTCATGTAAAAAAATTACAAACTATTATCATTGTTGGCACTGAATTAATAGTTAACCAATAGTTACAATTAATTTGGTAGGTGTTTGCTGATCACGAGACGAGCCGTACTCCAGTAGATATATCAAGATCCTGGATCTGGAACCTTCCTAGGAGAACAGTTTATTTTGGAACCTCAATCCCAACCATTTTTAAGGGTATAAAAAACCTATTGCCTTTTAAGTTCTTATTGATGTTTTAGTTTTATGACATTGCAATGTTCTTATTTTTGTTTTTTTTTTCTGCACGTGATGTTGTTTCTCTTAGGCCAAACAACTGAGGAAATTCAACACTGCTTCTGGAGAGGTATGTCGTTTCTTAAACTTTGTCCAATATATATGAGGGGGAATTCGTAGCCTCCTGCAACCTCCTCCATCAAAATCAAAGTAAATGGCCGATTCAGACCGTTGAAAATATTCTCCATACTAAAACAGACTTGGAAACCAAATTTTTTTTGAATTTTTTACTATTGTATCTGATGGGTTGAAAATTGAATGTCTGTAAATCGTTAGATAAATAAATTTTCAATCCATCCGATAAAGTATTAAAAAAATAAAGAAAAATGTAAAATTTGATCTCCAAATTTATATTATTTCAACGGTCCCGAAAAAAATGTAAAATTTTACATTTACATTGATTTTGATGAAGAGGTTGTAGGAGGCTAAGAAAAAGGAGCTACGAATCCTCTCTCTCTCATATATATATAGAGAGAGAAATAGGCTAGGGTGCTCCATGGAGCATCAAATCGCTCGTGCTCCACATCCATCATCTCCAATTTGAAAATTTTAACGACTGATCCGAACCGTTGAACATGATCTACATATTTAAATCTACTTAGAGATTGAATTTTATATTTTTTTGAAATTATTTGCTATTTTTTTAAGAGGTAGAAAAGTTGCTAATTAAACGGTTTCTAAACCAACAAAAGTTGTGATTTTCATACCTCTTTAAAAAATAGCAAAAATTCAAAAAAATATAAATTTAATCTCCAAGTAGATTTAAATATGTAGATTATGTTCAACGGTTTAGATCAGTCGTTGAAATTTTCAAATTAGAGATACGATGTGGAGCATTAGAGATTTGATGCTCTATGGAGCACCCTAGCCTATCTCTCTCTATATATATATATTTAGATAAATAGAAGTAAAGAAGAGAAAGAAAAAGTCAGTCACAGACCCTTTGTGTCACTACCCAAACCTCTAATTTATACTGTGCTTCTTTTGTTGCCATCTTGATTGACGAGGTGCATATGGAGGAGGGTATGCTGAGGCCTTGTAAAAAAGTACTTACATCTTCATGGATATTATTTCTCTAATAACTTGGAACAATGAATGCAGGATTTGTATGTGTAAGAGGATTTGACAGAGCTACAAGGGCACCAAGGCCCCTGTATGCTCGACTCCACTTCCCCGCGAGTAAAGTAACCAGAAACGGTAAAAAATCAGCAGGAGCTAAAGATGAAGTGTAGACCAGTAGCTCTCCCCTCTCTCACTCTGACCTAGTAAATTCAAAATTCTCAATAATCACTTACAATAAGCCTAACCAAGAGAAAAGCATCAGTCTATTCTCGAGAAACTCCGTCCGAGTTAGAAATTTGGTTCATGTTGTTTTTCTTATTTATTTAGTTCTCTCCTTCATTCTGCGTTTAAAGCAGCGGCGCCAGTTCAATTCAGTTAAACCGGACAGCTAGCCTTTGCCCCAGATTTGGAGGGCAAAAAAATGGTGAGGTTTAGAGATTTAATGTGTTGTTGTATAGGTATAAGCAAGAGGGGTTGGGGTGTATAATGGTCAGAGTAGGTTGCAGTGTGTAGCTGAATCATTACCAATTTTTGTTGTTCTTGTTTTTTTAGCTTTTTAGGGATCAGACTCATTTCATGGCTTAATTAGTTGAATAGTGAATAGAATCCGAAATGTTCGTAGTGTTGATTGTGTTGTGCGCCTTCTGTAGTTGTGTTATCTTTTAATTGAGAGGATAGGAGTAGAATTCTACAATATAATGAATAAAAAAAATAAGAACTCTACAATATATTGTCAGTTTGTCGCGTAACCTCCAATTGTTTACCTCCTTTTTTTATTGAGAAACAAAAGGATAGGACTCAACCTCTTTTAATTGGAGAAAAAAAAAATGTCACAAATAACTGAAAATAAAGAAAATAGTTGAGCTGACAAAAGATAATTTCCTTGTGCTTTATTCATAAAATGGTGTCCAAACAAATATTACGGATATTATTTCAAACAAATATTTATATTTTATTTGAAGCTAATATACTAAGATGCATGATCGAATTTTAATATATCTAAGAAATAAAATGTCTTAGTTCTCAATTTAGAGTTGCACAAATACAACTATCGTGCAGTTCTAAGGGTCGAACCACAACGATAATTGATTTTACTTTCAAATTGTTGAAATTAATTCTAAGTTACAGTGAAATTAATTAAAAGGTTGATTTGGATTGATTGTTTTATTTTAACTAAAAACTAAAACAGTAAATAGAATTTAGAAGAAAGATGAGAATAATGATGTTTTCTTAGGATTTTCTATTCATTAATTGTTCTGTTTATTTGGTCAATAAAGAAGATTTTGTTTATAATTATGAAGGCACAGTTCTGAGTATAATAGATGTTAAGGAATATCTCTATATTAAAATCTTATTCAAACTAACATAATTTTCACCGTTTCGTATTTGATTATGTTGTCCTAAACAAATTTCTTTAGTTTGACGATTTGCAAAACAATTCGAATTTAACCATCTTGTTTGAGTTTGTTTTAGATATTTAAATGAGCAAAGAGGATGCTAGCAAATAAGAAGATAAAAAAAATGTTCGAATAATCTTAGAAGCTTAGACAAACAAGATGAAAGTTTAGGAGTAAGTAAAAAGTATGATGGAACACATATTGCGTCTTAGGTTAAAGTTCCGTATATTTGAATTTATTTAAACAATCGAATATGAGCTTGAAAACAGCACGAAACAAAGTTTTTGTACTCACACTCTCACAGTTATGTAACGATGGACCACAATATTTAACGGTGGATACAGTTACATAATGTTGGGCACACTTACGTAACGGTGGACATGAAGTCAAAAGACAAATATAATAGTCATATTTTAAATCCACAATTACGTAACGGTGGACCACAACCTGTAACGTTGAGCTGCGAAAAAACCTAAAAAATTCAAATCTAAGCCATTATAAAAGGCATCTCTCTCCCTTTCTTTCACAACTGATAAAAAACCTTCAAAATATACTTCTAAGAGCAGTCATCATTGTTGAAACCTCAAAACCTTGCTAAATCTCTTGCTAAGCTCAAATTCTCTTGTTTAATTGAATCAAAATCATTTGTGAGATTATTTGAGAGATCATCTTCTATTATCTTTCCTTCTCTTTTGGCTGTTGTGACACTTTGGTTATCTGGCCTTGTCTCTCATCCTTTGTGTGTAAGAGGGCAAGGTTTAACATTGTAAAAACAATTATTTGGTGGAGTGGACCAGACTTATTACCACAAGAAGCGGGAGCGTCGGGAAACTTGAAATGTAGGCTAGGCCAAGGGGCATGCCGAACTCCGTCAAAATCTAGCTTGCCTTCAATTGTTCAATCTTTCTAACTCTTCTCTACTTATCTTAAGAAAAATGTACAGTAGATTCCCGCATCGATCCCATCACCGATCTCCACTGGATGGGTCCAGTTGAGTTCCGACGAAAATTTGTTTTACTTATGATGCATGTTGTTTTTGTTATTGTGTATCTAATAACATGCATAACAGTTCAAATACTTATTATTTATATGTTATGTTTATTATGTTTATTTTGTTCTACTTATGATTTATTATGCTTTCTATTATGCATGTTGGTTTTGTTATTTTGCATGTTATTTATATTATTTTGCATGTTAATTACATGCAAACTAACAAAAAGAATATGCATAATAATTAAATTAACATGCATCATAACTAGAACAATTTTCAAAATAAATGCAACTGGATTTGTCCAGTCCGCAGATGAGCATAGCGACCTTCGTTTTCCGTGGAGCGTCCAATCAATTGTATGCATAATAACAAAAGCAACATGCATAATACAAAAAATAACATGCATCATAACAAAAACAACATGCAAACTGAACTCAACGGGACCCGTCCTGTTGGAATCGATGGAGGGATCAATGAAGGGATCGATATATTAGTTCCCTTATCTAAATTGTATTTAATTACTTGAGAAGAAGGCTTGTTGGTTATTACGCTTCCGCAATTAGAATTTAATTAAGCCAAATTGGTACAAACACTTCTCCAATTAATTGCTGATAATTTGAATTTGAGAAATATACACATTGAATTGTTGAATTGATTGTATTGATTTGTCTAGTAATTGCAATTAGGAATTGAATTTGGTAAAATTGCAATTAGGTTCCTATTTGTTGGTCAACCGAGAAAATTTAGTATTACACCTAGGCGCCTAAGTGTATTAGATTACGCTATTTTGAACTCATTAAATTCTTCTAGCTGTTCAAATTAACTTAGATAATTATCTTTCACCCTGCGGTAATTGGAACAATTAATCTAAGCAATCAGGTTAAGTCCTTAATTAATTAACATCACATTTCGATTAATAAGTACATGTTTTATGTTATATTTGTATAAGATTTGACCGAAAAACATACTCAATTTGCTTGAATCACATATTAATATTAGCATTTGTTTTGTTGTTAGAATTTGTTACTGATGTGTTTAAAACTTCGAGCAATTTCAATATTTTGAAGAAGTTGATAGAAGGAATTTCGCTCTGGTATGACTACAGCATCTTAAAACTGTGAATCATTTGACTAGATGACTAGATGAGATCTTTTGAATTCTAAATGAATCCTCTTTTAAAAAAGCTCCATGCAGCTTACTACTTTTATTTGATTTTTGTCTATGAATTGCTTAATTATTTGTATGGTGCGGATTGATTGTATTGTAAACATCTTTCAATGAATGACCACATTAAATTGGTAACCCAAGAATAGTTCGACAACACAAATGGTTTTATCATTATGACTTGAATTAGAGATCGAATAGTTTAAGACCCGATAACACAAGGTAGCGTAGGGATAAGTGAAGTATCGAAAGGAGAAACTCGTTTCTATAGGAATATCAAAACTCGCTTAATTTGTTCGTCGAAGTATCAAAAGGAGAAAATAAACTACTTAGGTCGTGTCTAGACTAGTCAATAAACTCAAATGATTTAGTTTAGGAGAATATGCCGCAAAAGAGGATATTCAAATAGATTAGGTACAGTATGAAGTCACGAAATTGAATAAATACTACTGTAGGTCTAGAAACTCACAAAGAAATAGTAGAAGTACAATATTAGTTAAATGAAGACCAATGACCTCTAGTAACTTGTATCCCAAAATTCTAGGAATACCAAAAACATTTGAATCACCATCTTCTTTTAGTGTTTTAGTTAGAATTAACTTTAGAATTTAGTTAATTAAAATTTTCAACCAAAATTTGATTTTTTAGCTAATTAAAAGAAATAAGTTTGGTACTTAGATCTCGTTCCCAGTGGATTCGACACCCGATCACATACTATACGACATGTTGTGCGCTTGTAACCATTATTTTAGTGTTGTTTTAGAATACTTTATTAGTACTCGTGGAAACACGTCATCGATACTTATCCAATTAATTAAATTATTATTTTTTGATCTGGATCTAATATTTAACCATTCAGTCAAAACTAAAATTCTAAATTATGTTAATCAATTGGGATACAACAATAAAAATAAAGAACAACTCATAACTTAAACAAAGGAAAACATATCAATATCAAATAAACATTACAAAAAATTTCAAGTACTTAATTCCTAGAAAGACCTACAGAAAACTTAGCCGCAAAATAAAAATAAAGATCAAGAAAAGAATTTTTTTTTTTGAAACTCTGTTAATGGCAGGATCTGCACTCTCAGAATAGAAGTATTTATAGCAGAACCTAGATAAAAAAAAAAAAATAGAACTCTAAAAATAATGAAAATCTGCTTTCGGCTAAAGTTGAGTAAAGAAGCCCCAAATAACTTAGCAAAAATCCTGACTGCTTGATCTGCTCTGTAGTACTGGATTTCAGACTAAATAAAAATTGGCTACGATCGAAGTTGTGAACTAGGTTTCATCTGAATTTCAAAGCAAAAAAATTGGCTAAGTCTTGGTTTGCTTGCGTTGAGCTTCGGCCGAATGCAGTCAAGGAATTCGGCCGAAAGTCTTCTTCTTGATTTTGATCTTGAGAAATTCGACGTATTGCTGCCTTGTTGAACTGGACTTTGGCCGAAGCCTATCTTTTCCTTTTGCTGTAAGTTAGTATAGGGGAGCAAAATGTCTTTTCTGTCTTGATCTGAATCGTCTGATCAAGTTTCAAAGGCTCCAAAATACTTATTTTATAAAATTAAAAATAATTTCAGAACAATAACTTGAACTCTTTTAAATATCTAATCCAATTTAACTTAATTAAACTAAAACTTGGTCTAAATTAACACAATTAAACCTCTGTTTGAATGTACAATAATTTGACTTAACAATTAATGCATAGCAGGAACTAAAATAGAAGTACAAATAATTGAAGTTATT
Source organism: Eleocharis quinqueflora (assembly GCA_964058865.1). Lineage (NCBI taxonomy): Eukaryota > Viridiplantae > Streptophyta > Magnoliopsida > Poales > Cyperaceae > Eleocharis > Eleocharis quinqueflora. The sequence continues at coordinate 434,556 of CAXKVX010000302.1, read as the reverse complement.
AGAAGTAGATGCAAATTTTGTAGTGGCAACTGTGACAAAATCACCAAATCTCTCTCACCCAATGTTGAAAATTTGCTACTTGGTCAGATCATATACAAAATATTCAAAAAAATGAGCTAATATATGAATTTTTTTTTAACATAATTTACATAATTTTGATTATTTTAAATTGGTCTTCAAGCCTTGAGCAATTGTGCTCCAAATGACAGTAGACATAAAATTTTGGTAATTACTGCCATACTACACCTTACACAGCACATATATACTGCGCAATAACAAGTTTTCCATTAAAAAATGTGTCTTCGCCTTCGTATTTCTTTTAGTTTTAAGGAATAAAATTATTCAATTTTTGTTCCTCATAATTATATCATATAGGTTAACAAATTAAGTTTGAGGATCCAAATTAACTATTATATTGTTCTGCAATTTGTGCAAAGCAATCCTGACACAACTGCTATTATTATACTTATTAGAAATTACAAATATATATTTTTTCTTTTTTTTCAAAAATACATTTGTATGGTTTTTGTTAATCCACAAGCTGCTATTATTATAGTATAATATAATCGTGTGATGCGCGTTTAATAGTGGTACAGAAAGTTTCAGCTTGTTCCTTCAACTAATAATGAAATAAAATGAATTTTTATTTTGTACCCATTTATTAAACTGCTATTTTTATTTTGCTAAAAATATAATAAATAAAATAATTTGAGCAAACAAAATTCTCTGGGGAGATGCTTAGGCCTGAAGCTGCTATGCTATTATAGCAAGATTTTGATTTTTGACTTGTCATCGTATTTGGTGGATAACTGGATATATATTGAGATGCATTCTTAATTATGATCTAATTCTCCATAAAAATAACATAATTAAAAAACAAAATAGACGAATATAACGGAAGAATGAAACTAATTCATCTTTATTAGATAATTAGACAATTAACTTAATTGTAATAATTTTATAATTCTAATCCGTATATTAACAATTAAAATTAATTAATTACCCCTAATTATTCTACACTTGGAGTTCACACACATATTTTAAATGCATATATTACCCAATTAATATTTTGAGTTTGACACTTATTTAAATATATATTTAATTATGCAGTCTGTAACATATAATTGTAAAACGGACAGTTCAAACTTTATAATTGATATTTGAACATCTCCAAACCCAAGATCTAGTGCATTTTAAATACTTATTACAATTTATAACATAAAAAACTGCTATTATTATTATTATTATTATTATTATTTATATCCCCGTGACACAGAAATTTTCAGCTTATTAATTCCTTCAACTAATTAAACAAATAAATAATATATTCTGAGCCAGCAAACTCTTTGGGGGAGATGCTTAGGAATGAAGCTGCTATTTTTTTAGAAAGATTTGACTCGTCAACATATTTGGTGAACATGAGATGCTTATGATGTAATTTCTCTATAATTAAAAAAAAAGAAAATGGCCCAAGAAAAAAAAAAGAAGAAGAAAAATACAACGAAAGAAATCTGTTTTTTTCTGCTTATGTTTTTTCAATTGTTACATGTACTGTTAGATATTTATATCTTCACTAACATTGGTTTCTGGAAAGGCTTAATTGCTTCCGCCTGAAGCAGAGCCTATATACAGTCACAGGAGCGGATTCAGGATTTCCGTCAGAGAGGGGAAAATGATGCACATTTTTAAATATACATGGTTATTTTGCAAAAAAATTTTAACAAATCGTACAAATACACAAACTTATTTTGCAAAAAAAAATTCAAAAGTGGGACGGCTGCCCCTCCCTGATCTCATGTAGCTCCGCCCCTGTACAACCAGAACCCCTCGCATTCCCCTTATTTATACCCATGCTTATCTCCTTTCTTCCTTCATAAAGAGTTTCACTATTACATTCAAGTTTTAAAAGGTAATATCATTCAATAACTCTCTGCTTTATTACTATTTTTTGGTTTCAATTAGTTGTTGTTGCCAATTTTTGGGGCATTGCATTTTTTTTTTTGTCTTTTAAACTGTACAACATATTTTTAGGGACACTTAATCAGCATGCAGTATCAGGGGTTCACATATATATATAGACAGTCTTACATATGAAACTAATTGTCTTCTCTTATGATATCTTAATTGTTATGCTTAATTAGTTTAATATATTTTGAACAGAGCAATAAACGATCGATAACGAGTAAAAGAGATCGACATGGGGGTGACATTTACCAAGCTCTTTAATCGGCTCTTTATGAAGAATGAGATGAGGATACTGATGCTCGGCCTTGACGCGGCTGGAAAAACCACCATTCTCTACAAGCTCAAGCTCGGAGAAGTCGTCAACACTATCCCTACCATCGGTATAAATACATACATATTCACATGTTTATAATTACTCTTTGCAGTTTAGTAAACCATGTGTTGTTACTGATTAAATTTGACATTTAGTGAACCACATCTAATTGCTTTTCATAGATTTGTAGTTTATTTAATATTGCTGGTAAATGGTTCAGTTTTTCATTTTGTCAGGGTTCAACGTGGAAACAATTGAGTACCAAAACATAAGCTTCACTGTTTGGGATATTGGTGGTCAAGGCACTGTACGTAAATTTTCAATCTAACAGTAAACCAATATTTCTATTAATTATGAATATGAACATCTGAAAATAATTAATTATGTGTATATTTCTCTTTAGGTACGTCGCTTATGGAAGTACTATTTCCAGAACACACATGGACTCATCTTTGTAATTGACAGCAATGACACGGAGCGTATTATAGAAGCCAGAGATGAATTGCACCACATGTTGAATGAGGTATTCCTTTTTAAAGGAAAAAAATAAATCAGATTTTAGTACTCAATTAGTGTAATAAAAAATTACAACATGCCTTTTGTTTAAGATTCATTTTACCTTTGTTCAACAAATATGCAGGATGAACTGAGAGATGCAGTACTTCTTGTGATTGCAAACAAGCAAGACCTTCCAAATGCTATGACTGCTGCTGAGATCACCGATAAGCTCGGCCTCCGCTCTCTCCGCCAACGCGCATGGTGCTTATGCATTATATTAAGATACTTTGTAAAAATCATACATATTTATGAGTACATTAATTATTTATCCAATGATTTATTGGTTAATTAATTCTTGTGATTTAATTAGGTATATCCAGAGCGCTTGTGCAACCTCTGGAGAAGGTCTTTATGAGGGTCTTGATTGGCTCTCCAAAAACATTGCTGACAAGGTTTGTTGTAATTTTCTTTTCCATTATGTATCTTTTTTTCCCCCCCAATTTTCACTGCAATTATTTTTTTACTTGTCCAATTAACTTTTTTTTCAGTTCCAAGTTCTGATCTATGTCATCATGTTATGTTAATATTTTTCAGTAACATGAACAGGAGAATTCTTTCTATTCATCATATTTATAAAATATATCACAGTACATCAATTATTTCGTTTTTTCCTGAGTCATATGATTGAGGAATTGACATCCGGTGTAAAAATTTGAAAATAATTCTACAAAAGGGAATGCTGAAATATCTTAAATTACAATTCTATGTTCTTTTTGCAGTGACATGCATGACCTCCTGCATATACGGAGTTACCTGATGCTTATTGCTGGAGGAATTGTTCAATAAATGCAGCCTTTTTTATGTTATTGGCTTTTTATGTTTTCATTTTAACTTGTTCTCATGACAGCCTCTCGTATTGGCTATTATATTTAATTTGTTGTAAATTTAAATGTTTTTAATGTGAAGTGCCTTGGGTACATTATTATATATTAAACTTAATTTGCATATTTGTTCGCTTTGTATTATTTAAATGAGCTTGCCAGCAATCGTCCATAAAATTTGAACAAATTTTCGCCCATAACAGAGTGACACTTTTTATTGTCATAGAGTGGACACTTTTTAAATTTACATGGTTGAACAATTTTATGTCTACAAATTGATATATATATATAGAGAGAGCAAGACTAAAATAATATGCATAAGACATCCCCTTCTATTCTATGTATATATATATATCAATAAATTGAGATTTAAGTTGCTCAATAAATTCTTCATATCAACGTATTATAGAAAATCAAATTTCGTGATTTCTAGAGCTTTCTTGTTATTTTTAAATATTTTTTAAAAACAGTCCAGATTTAATACTACAAAAGTGTCATTTCTGTTCTGTTTATAAAAATATTTAAAAAATAGCAAGAAAGCTCTAAAAATGACGAAATTTGATTTCCTACAAGATTTTGATATGAAGAGTTTATTGAGCAACTTAAATCTCAATTTATTGAGCTATACATATATATATATATATATATATATACACACACATAGGCGCATAGTAAGTAATGTAGCCTTGCTATATATATAAATAGAATCCGGCTAACATACTAACGTTAGCAAAACTGAAAATGTGCTAACTGATGCTTGTTTCGAATTCCAAATCAGAAATGACGATCCGAACCGTTGAAATTGTTTTTCATAGTAAAACCTACGTTGAAATTAGAGTATGGCTAATGTGAAAACATTTGCACTTTGACCGAAGTGCAAAAATTTCACATTTTATAATTTTTTTGGCCAAAATTTAAATTTAAGTTGCTCAATCAATTCTTCATATCAAAATATTGTAGGAAATCAAATTTTGTGATTTTTAAAGCTTTCTAGCAATTTTTAAATTCTTTTTAAAAACAAGCCTGAAAAGTCATGGGGTTTTAATATTAAATAGGACTTTTTTTAAAAAATATTAAAAAATAGTTAGAAAGCATTAAAAGTTGCAAAATTTATAAATAATTTATCGAGCAACTTAAATTTATATTGTGACAAAAAAATATAAAATTTGAAATTTTTGTACTTCGGCTGAAGTGCAAATGTTTTCACATTATCCGTACTCTCTCTCTTTCTCTCTCTCTCTCTATATATATATATACATACATATAACTGGGCTATGTTGCTTGATCAAGCACCAAGGGATCAATGCTTGTTCATCAAATCTCACATACAAACAGTTAAAAATTCGATTTATCATGCTTAATAATTTCTTTATATCAATATCTTGCTTGTCGAATACCAATATATCTATTTTTAGAAACTTTTAAGTACTTGTTTGAATTTTTGAAATGGTTCCAAAATGGTAATAAAATGTTCATTGTTTATACAAAAAGTGGGTCAGTTTAAAAAATTCAAAACAAGTACTTAAAAAATTCTAAAAATAGAAAATTTTGGTTGCCCACAAGATTTTGATATAAAGAAATTATTGAGTATGGTAAATCAAAATTTTAACCGTTCGCTTGTCAAATTTGATGATCAAGCACGATAGCCAAGTTATATATATATATATATATATATATATATATATATACAATATTTTATTTTTGTGAAAAATGAAACAAATATTAAACAAATATTTTCCATAAAAACACCTTACCACAATATTATCTACTCTCTTATTTATAATAATAATTTTTATTATATATATTTGCTTATATATTATTTTTTACTTCTACTATATTAAATTAATTATTTTAATTAAAGTTCAATATATATTGTTGCAATCCGTTTAAAAACGATGTGTTGCCGCATAAGATTTTGTTTTAAATCGTGGTTCGCAGCATACTTATCGTAAAAGCGATATAAATATCCATACCCCTACTCATGCAACATAGTGCATTCATATCTATGTTGCACTAGTGCGGGTGCAGGTATCGTATCTTAGATACGAGTGCAGCTATATATATTAAATTTTAATTAAGAAAAGTAATTTAATATATTAAAAAATAATATATAAGTGAATACAAATAATAAAAACTATTAATATATACAAGAGAGAGTATGACACGATAGTAATATGTCTTTTTACGAAAAGTATCTTAATTTGCATATTTGTTCGCTTTGTATTATTTAAACGAGTTTGCTAGCAATCGTCCATAAAATTTGAACAAATTTTCGCCCATAACAGAGTGACACTTTTCCTACCTCTCCAAATTTACTAACACAATTCAATAACGCGATCCGATCTTGTCTAATTGAACTTAAAACTCAAAATAATACTTGAAAATTATCAGTGCAACCCTACCCGAATCCGACCCGGCCTCGCACGACTCGACATAAGACCCGAATATTGTCGATGCAAGATGACTTGAAACCCAACACGGTCCGCCCGATCCGACCTGTCACCCGAAAAAGACCGACACAACTCGACCCGAAACCCGACCAAACCCATGACCCAAAAGTTGTCTACACATGACGATCCAAAACCCGATCCGACCTCACCCGACCCGACCCGACCCAACCCGAACCAGCCCGACCGACCCGACTTGTCACCTCTATATATATATATATATATATATAGAGAGAGAGAGAGAGAGAGAGAGAGAGAGAGAAATGCTATTGTGCTTTGCAAAACACGTGATTTTGTTTTAAATCGTGGTTCGCAGCATACGTATCGTAAAAGCGATATAAATATCCATACCCCTACTCATGCAACATAGTGCATTCATATCTATGTTGCACTAGTGCGGGTGCAGGTATCGTATCTGATACGATACGGATGCGGCGATATGGCGATTTTAAAATATCTTAGATACGAGTGCAGCTATATATATTAAATTTTAATTAAGAAAAGTAATTTAATATATTAAAAAATAATATATAAATGAATACAAATAATAAAAACTATTAATATATACAAGAGAGAGTATGCCACATTAGTAATATGTCTTTTTACGGAAAAGTATCTTAATTTGCATATTTGTTCGCTTTGTATTATTTAAACAAGTTTGCTAGCAATCGTCCATAAAATTTGAACAAATTTTCGCCCATAACAGAGTGACAATATTTATTGTCGTAGAGTGGACACTTTTTAAATTTACAAGGTTGAACAATTTTATGTCTACAAATTGATATATATATATATATATATATATAGAAAGGCTAGGGTGCTCCATGGAGCACCAAATCGCTCGTGCTCCACATTCGTTATATCCAATTTGAAAAATTGCAACGACCGATCCGAACCGTTGAACATGATCTACATATTGAAATCTACTTGGAGGTTGAATTTTACAATTTTTTGAATTTTTTTGCTATTTTTTTAAAGAGGTAGAAAAGTTGCTAATCAAACGGTTTCTGGACCAACAAAAGTTACAATTTTCCTACCTCTCTAAAAAATAGCAAAAAAATTTCAAAAAATGTAAAATTCAATCTCCAAGTAGATTTCAATATGTAGATCATGTTTAACGGTTCGGATCGATATATTATCTTTTCCAGACATAAAGTTACAAGTTAATAATTAAATAATATTGATATATTATCTTTTTAGTGCCTTTTCGTTTTCTCTCCTAAGTCTCTTCCTAGAATACGTTGTGTTTCCACCTCGGTGCTCTCCTCAATCTTCTTCTGCGCGATTTCTCTCTTTCTTTTAACTCGTAAAGGTAATTTCATCTTCTCTTTCTCTCAAGTTTTTTCTTAGTTAATTAGTAGTTATTAGTTCAATGTTCAATGTTTAGAATTTAGGGTATAATCACTTATGAGTTGGTTTAGCATTTAGGATTTAGAATTTAGGTTTTAGGGTATAATCACTTATGAATAGAGTTTACTTGAGGTTTTTGTTTGTAATCTTTAATATTTGTATGAATGCTTGATGTTACAGGTAAATAGCTAATGTTATGGTTATGAAATAATTAATTTTAATGCTAATATGTTTTGTATTTATGTTTTGATTTGTTTGATTTGTTGTTAATGTGAGTTTACAAGTATTTTTTTCCTATTTTTCAGGGTTTTTTCAATAAATGTTTTGGCTCTGTTGTGCACTGTTAGTAGCAAGTTAAACATGCAAAAAAATTTAACGTTTTGCACGTTTTGCATTTTTCTTATGTTTAACTAAACGTAAACGTAAACACAAACACACAAAAATTTCTGACGTTTATTAAACGAAACATAAAAACCATAGAAAATCCTTATGCTCGAAAAAAAACGCAAGAGAGTATTTGCATAATAATTTCGCGCGTTTGACAACCCTGCTTTTAACCTTTTAAGTTATAGACTGTATTTTATTGGCTTTTCTAAGTTGATGAGATAAATTCTCAGATAAAAGTTGTGAGCCCTGAAAAACTGTCAGTTTTTTTTTAAATTTCATAAACCTTTAATAGCGAACTCCTGAATTGGCCTGCTATTAATTTCCTCTTTTAATAGCGGACCTGTCTCTGTGTCCGCTATTAAAAGTAGGAATTAATAGCGGAGTTTGTCCAAGGCCCGCTATTAAAAGTGGGAATTAATAGCAGACATGCCAAATGGTCCGCTATTAAAAGTTGGAATTTATAGCGAACTCTTAGAACATTTTATAGCCCCTCCCTTTAATAGCGGACTATAAAAAAACATAAATGCATTGAACTTGGGCTTTCTTATTTGACGAATATCTGAAAATCCGAAAGTTCCAGATCCGAATAATTATCCGAATTCATATCCGTATCCGTATCCGATTAAACATTCCAAACTGTATCCGTATTCATATTCAATAAAAATTTATTCGTATTCGTGTTCGAAAATATCTGAATCAAAATATTTGATATTCGTTAAAATCCGAATTCGATTGCACACTTGCACTCCTAGTACTCGTGCGGCTGGAGCGAATGCCGCTTACAAAATTGTGCACGGTGCATTAAATTTATCTAGGCCCATAGATTTATCGGATGATGATATTTTAATTAAATAAAAATATGTAACTAATCACTCAAATATAGATATCATTTTACAGGTATGAGGCCAAAAGCCCAATACTTGGCAATGGATGTTTTCCTTCGGCTTTGGCATGTTTTTGTTTGGTCCACAAGTCCGGGTTTTGTTTTTTCCTCAATGATGTAGAAAGCACTAATAGAGTTGTTCCTTTTTCTCTCAGAAAATGGGATAACTTGAATGATTTTGAGAGATAAAACAATTAATTGACAAGGTAGGTGCTGAATGTAGTTGTAATTTGTAAACGACTTGCTCAGCTTTCTGTTCTGTCAGTCAATACCCCTAGCAATTGTGCATGATTATATATGATATCTTTAGTACTGGTATATAATATATAGCTGCATCTTCCACAAGAACCCATACAACTGATTCAACATTCATCTGAAAATGCTTGTTTCTTTTCACTTCAATTGAACTACGCATCATGAATTTCTTGGCACCAGATGATTCCATACATGCAGCATAAGAGCCCTAATTCTGAACCAGAAGAATGTTATTGAAAGCGAACACTGTCAGACTGAAATACAAATTCTAGTCGCATTTGACAAATAAATTAACCAGTTAATACAGAGGCAATGTTTGATTTGGTCCAAATGGTGACTTGTTAGTTGTCTGTTAAATGCTGATTCTTAATAATTCTTATCCAGCAATTGTGGTCTTATACATATGGTATCAGTTACTATCAATGCTTAATTAGATTTCCCAAACTTTTTGTAATGATTCATGCATATGTTGAGTACTTGTGCGATTTCAGAGGCCTTGGTCAAGTCATTAGCATAATGAACTATGTTTCTTTTTGGCTGTTTTTTGTTTTTGTCAATGTTTTTCATGTCTTCTAATGTCTCATTTTATTTTTTTTACTTGCTGTCCTGTAAACCGGCCCTTTAGATATCATGAAATTGATTGAATGGAATGCTAGTTCCGATTTTCAGGCAAATGCAAAATCGTTTGACAGTAGCAGTATATATAGCAGAACTCGATCATGTGATGTAATTTTCAACAAATAAACTATGAAATTCTTTATCTTGTTTTTTCAATTACAAGTACCATAGTTTATTAAAATTAGAGTTCATTGTGCTTATAAATAACACAAATAAAATGCATACCTGTATCAGTACCAGGCTACCATGGTAGTGCATTCTATTTTCTTATCTTTTACAGTGCAGATGCTTGTGTCACTAAATCCTGTCTCTCTCTCCATAACTGTAGACAGTTATTAAATGCTACCACAAACCAGCAGTATCATACAAGATTACCAGGCTATATGAATAGCATATTCACGAGTCACGACTTCCCATTGGACACAATATTTTCAAATAAGATGATACGGAAGCAATTGAATCGAATAATTGCGAATGTTGCATTTTTGGCTTTGATTGGAGATGATTCTTTTCCCATCACTTTAGGATATTTTCTCAAAACAAAAGGGGGATATTTTCTTGGAGCAGAAGTTAGAAGCCGAATCATCATAATTCTTGTCCACCAATTGTGGTCTTATAGATATGCATGGTATCAATTAATATTGATGGTTAATATGATCTCTAAACTTTTTTAAATGATTTTTGCATATGTTTAGTACTACTTGTGCAAAATTGCAATTTCAGGAGGTCAATCTTGCTTATTTGTCTGACAAGATTATTTTTTTTGAAGCAGTAGACGGAAAGCTACTAATTTTATTGATTAGAAAAAAAATAATTACAAAAGTATCAGACAAGATTATCATGTATAAATAAGATGATATGGAGGAAATTTGAGTGAAATGATTTCCGAATGTTGCATATTTTTTTGCTAAAAGTGGTATGATTTATTTTGGTATCACTCTAGGACACTTTTTTGAAGCAGCAGAATTAAGCTCATCTGAAATTTCAGGACTCAATATTCAACTCAACCTAACTCATATAAAAAAGAGAACGTGCACAATCCAATTAAATCATAATTATTTTTCTCAAATTTACATTTAGTTTATTTAATTTAGGACCATTAATGGAATTCAAAGATTTCTACACTTGTCCAACTTTAGATCAGAAGCAATAATAATTCTTACATAAAATCTTTCCAATAACTACGCACTCGACACGTAGGCTAGAATTCAAATTTTTTTTGTCTGATTCTGAAAATAAAATAAGAATTATATGAGGTGTTTCAAAAATTTGACATCTATGACTCTATTTTTTTAACGACGTTTACATGTGTTATTTATACGCATGTGAACATTAGGTTCAGACTCTGCGTTCAGATTTTACGTCTAGACTCTATATTTAATAGTGTTATCCGAAGATTGCGTTTAGACTCTGCATTCAGACGCATCGTTCAGTATTTACATTCATAGTTTTAACTTAATATTTTTTATTGTTGAGAATTTAGCTTTCTTAACACATGCGTATAAATAACACATATGAACATAAACGTTAAAAATAAAGCCATCGCAATTAAATTTTTTAAATCAGAGTCATAAATGTAAATCTTTTTTCTTCCCAATCAAAAAAAAAAAAAATCAGAATTCACTTCAAGCATAATGCAGCATATTACATAGCTGTAATAAGTTACTTTTGGATTGATATCAAGAGAATCAAATAGTCCAATTGGATGAGTATAATTGTCCTTGAAGGTACACAGTAGATTGATATGATTGGATTTCATTTTTAAAAGGAGCATCTAATTCCCTCTAGAGAAATGATAACTAATTTAATGCTAGTTCTGATAGTGTATAGTTGAGCAATTTAATTTTCTCATGATTAGTTAACATTAATTTTGTGAACATCGGTTTTTGTTGTTAGAATTTAGAAGTGAAATCTAATGCACGAAAGACCAAAGATAATATATTTCAAGAATATTTTCTTAATAAGCAAGAACAAGTGAGGATTGTTTATTACAAATCGCTAGTGAGGTGCAGCGGCGGATTCAGGATTCTCGTCAGGGAGTTCAAGATTTACGGTATTTTTTAGGGAGTTCCAAATGATGGTTATTCTTAGAAAAAAATTATTTTACATGGTCGTTTATGCAAAAAATTTCAAATACATGATCATTTTTTAATATATATGGTCATTTTTGAAAAAAAATTCCAGTGGTGCAGCTGCACCCCTGGAGCAACGTGGCTCCGCCACTGATGAGGTGCACACGCGATGTGGCCACCAGCACAAAAAGAGATATGCCAACGGTTAAAAAACACCGTGTGCAACGATTATGCAACCGTTGGTGTTTAAGAGATTGATGAATCATACAAAAAACCGTTGACAAATGAGTGTTGCTGAAGAGAAAAAGATAATTTAATATTCAGATAAGGCAACAGATATTTAGTAAATAACCATTGCCTTAATAGAAATAAATTGAATCATAAACAAAATTCTATTTAATAAAATGTACTGACAATTATAGTTGGTAAAATTATCTATCATATTTTATTAATATAAAAACCTAATTGTGATAATAAGAAATACAATTTTCTTTGAAGCAATCTTTAAGATTATTAATAAAACTCATTTATAATATATAAATAAAACTCATTTTCTGCTGTGTATTAATAAAATGATCAACACTCACATAATTGCTTTATTATACATGACAATAGATGATTCAAATATTCAATACACTGGCAAGATAACACAACAAGCAGACATCACTCAACAAAGAGGTGCAAATCTTATTAGAGATACTTCCCAAAGTTACTTTGTAAAATAAATTTAGCATCCTAAGAAGCATTTTGAACTGAGTTCAAGAACTGTCTTAGTTCAATTTAAATCATTCCAGTTCTAAACATGCAGAGAGATCAATGGATACATTAATTAATGAAGCAATTTCGAATGGGGTTTTGGCGGGGGGGGGGGGGGGGACCTGACAGTGGGGTCAGACATCGGATGTTTTATGAGGTTTAGATTGGGTATTTTGGTCCTAAAAAATAAATTTAATTATTGTTACTGAAGAAAAATAAAAATATGTAGAATTGGGGCAAAAAATTGAAAATATATACTTTGAAGTAGCAATAAACAAAAGAATCATTATAGAATGGCAAAAATCCAATTTTTATTGTTTTGGAGGGCATGTAGTAAATTCCCCCAAGAAACAAAAGACATTTGGACTTTGAACTCTCTTTTTATTTCTTTTATTTATTATGCACACACGTCGGCTTCCACTGTAACTATTGTAATAGGATTCTTTTGATTTAGCCTATAGTTTAGCTTTCTTTTTAAGTATGATTACGACTTAAATTTTACAGTAATACAAAACAATTCTGGTCAAATATTATATCCTAATTTGATGCAATGGGGAATGATCTTCCGTGGTTTAGTATTCTTTTATAGTCGTGTTTAGCGTAGGACATTTGTCAACTAACAAAATTAGATAAAACTTCTAATATATATAATTAATAGGGAAATGTTTTAGTGATAGGCTTCATCAATATTTTATTGATATGCATGTCGCTATGCATGTTAAACGAGTTGTTATGCATGTTAGATGAGTCGCTATGAATGTTATTTTTGTACAAAAAATAATATGCATTTCAAAAGTATCGACATTGATTTTTTGGGCTTAACAAGCATAACAATTCGTTTAACATGCATAATTATTTTTCAGTACAAAATAACATAAATAATAACACATTTAACATTCATAACAACTTGCCTAACATCCGTAACGATGCACTTATCAATGTGGTATCAATGAACATATCTGTATATCAGCTCCCTAATTAATATAAGTCATTTATGATACTTGATGGTAAGTGAAAAATTAGTTCTAACATAAGCAAGATTTAAAATAACATTTCACGCGGTTTACGGTCCAAGAATAATTTAGTGTTCTGTGTTTTATTGGTGATAAAATTATTGATAAACTATCATATCAACATTTTATATCATTAGTTTTCTATTACGATCTTTAATATATATTTTTATTTATCAAATTGGTCCATTCACTGAACGTTAAATAAAGTTGGGACTATTCACGCAATTAATCTTTATGATAAAATTAATCCTTAATGACTTTTGAGACTAGTTTCTCCCTGAAATTTCTATTTTAGAGTGTGTTTGGCAAATCAAAAAATAGCAACAGAAGAATATTCGAATAGTAAAAATAAAATAATATCCTTTTGAAAGTAGGCGAGTGGTATCCTTGCTATTTAAAAAGTAAAATTATATTTTGGCAATTGTTAATAAAAAAAAGTGGAAATATTGATAATAATAATAATAATAATGATATCAATAATAATAATAATAACAATAATAAAGTAAATAATAAAACAAAATGCTAATATTTGTTATTTTCATTATGTTATAATAATAGTGATTGTATAATATAATGTTGATAATTATGATAATAACAACGATGATAATTATAATAATGGTAATGTTAATAGAGCATGGCTATTATAATATGTATAGGGCACCCACTTTCGTCCTATGCATATGTAATTAGCTCAATAAATTGAGATTTAAGTTGCTCAATAAATTTAGGTTGTTTTAAAAAAATGCCATTTTCTGGACTGCAGTGCCAAAAAATATTTAAAAATAGCAAAAAGCTCTAAAATCATAATAATAATAATAATAATAATAGCAATTGTAAATAATATAATAAATTAACAACAATAATATGCATAATTTTCTAAAATACAGTAGTAATAATAATAATAATAATAATAATAATAATATAATAATAGCAGTGACGGCACAATGTAATAAAATATTATTGGTTACTAAATAAAGTGAGGCTACGGTGCTTGGCCAAGCATAATGTTTCTCGTGTGTGGGCATCCAATATCACGAATAGACTGCTACAATTTCGATTTATCATGCTCAATAATTTATTTATATCAAAATGTCACCGGATACAAAAAATGTATTTTTGGAGCCTTTTAAGTACGTATTTTGGATTTTTGAAAGTGTCATACTTTTATACATATTTTATTATTATTTTGGAGTCACCTTCAAAAATTCAAAATACATACTTAAAAAACTCGAAAATAGATTTTTTTTTGTATCTGAGGAGATTTTTTGATATAACCAAATTAATGAGCATAATAATTTGAAATTTTAGCTGTTCATTTGTAAGATTTGATGCCAAAGCACGAAAAACTCTATGCTTGATCAAGTACCATAACCTCACTTTACTAAATATATTACAACATAATCAAATAATAATTGTAATTGTACAATTAGAATATTAATATTCAATCTATGATTTGAAATAGTTATTTAACTATTTTGTGCGCTATATCGAACATACTAAATTTCGTTTGACAAAAATTTAAATTTGAAATATTACACTATATAAAAAATGTTATTAATTCCAAAACATGTCAAACGGACCATTAAGTGATTAAGTCTTGCTTGCTTGATTGTTGTTTCAATTCTCATTTCTTTCTCAAAACCTTCCATGCACATCATTCTACGTAGAGTAATATTCCTAAAGAATCAGCCACAACACAAGTCACAACTCATCCTTTTATCAAAAAAGACAAAAGCGTGCACAGTGGAAGCCAGTTTGCCACTTCCCACTTCCAGGGTAGAGGTGTGATAAGGTCCCCGGGGGCGGACCCGCCCGTGACCCGCCCGTGACCCGACCCGTGCCCGATCCGTGCCCGTGGTAGACCCGTGCCCGACCCGTGAAAAATGGACCCACGGGTTTTGGGTGGGACGGGACGTCCTCTTGACCGTTGGACCCGTGCTAGACCCGACCTGCCGGACCCTTGACCCGACCCGTGCCCGACCCTTGACCCGACCCATGCCCGACCCGTGCCCGACCCGTGCCCGACCCTTGAACCCAACCCTTGTGCATTTTTTTATTTTTTTAACATTTTTTCGAATTTATTGAGAATTTAGAGTTTTTTGAACATTATATGAATATTTTTTATTTTAAGAAATATCATAAATAAAAATGATATAATTATAAAATATATTTTTTAAAATATTACAAATTTTTTTCTGAATTTTCGTTCATTTTTTTTTATTTTTTTGGGATTTTTCCGGATTTTTTAGAGGCATTTACCATTTACAAATTTTAAAATTCAAAAAAAAAAAATTGAAAATCCCGCCGGGTCGGACCCGCCCCCCACAAACCCGTGACCCGTGCCCGACCTGACCCTTGCCCCGACCCGACCCGACCCGTGCCCATGAGACCCGTGGGGGTCTATCACGGGTCGGGTTGCCCTTTCGGACTTTGGACCAGTGCAAACCCGACCCGTGAGACCCTTGAGACCCGGAGACCCGTGACCCGTCAGACCCTTGAACCCGTGCGGGTCGACCCGTGCCCGACCCGACTCGACCCTTCGTCAGACCCCTATTCCAGGGGACACAATATATAAAACGAAAAGGAAAACTATATGTCTATTGTTTTGCTTTCTACAATTTTATCACTGTCTATGCTGGTGGGTTCCATTCATGTGATGGGTTCATGTCTATAGATGTGAGGGCACTTTGAGGGACAAAGTTGAAGACTTTATAGCAAGGTCCCGAAAGGAAAATGGGTTGTCTTTTGGGGTAAATCCATCCTACCACAATGTTAAATGGGACCCGATTCTTCTACCGCGCAACACCGACGGACGGTTCAGATTTGATTCAGGAGGAGTCTGATATTATAAAGTTTAGCTTGCACGAATCTTGATGCAAATTAAAGGCTGAAATTTGTTGTGCAGCATGCACAGTGACGGTGCCCGTGTTAAATGGCTCATCTTTTTTCCTTTGGAAGCTTCCAGTGAAGTAGAGTTTAAAAAAAACCCGAGCGAGTCTACCCGCCCGTGGACCCGCCCGTACCCGACTCATGCCCGTGCCCGGATCCGACCCGACCCATGGATCCCGAATCCACGGATCTAGCACGGGTCGGGTTGGCCCCAAACCCTCCAAACCCGTGTATACCCGTGCCCGACCCGTCCCAAGACCCGCCCGTGCCCGACCCGTGGACCTGTGGATCCGACCCATGGATCCGTGCAAAATTCAAAAAAAATAAAAAAATTAAAAAATTAAAAAATCAGAAAATTCGAATATATATATATATATTAAAATAATGTGCAGTTTTAAATTCAAAAAATATAAAAAAAAATTCAAAAAAATTCAAAAAAATTCAAAAAGTTGGACGGATCTGATCCGACCCGACCCGACCCGTGCCCAACCCGTCTGGACCCGCCCGGGTTTATCACGGATCGAGTTGGAGGTTTTGGGTTCGAACCCGTACATACCCGCCTCGTCGTACCCGTGGACCCGCCGTACCCGTGGATCCGGACGGATCGGATCCACGGATACCCGACCCGCCCCGTTATTAATTCACTACAGTGAAGTTCGCATGCCTCGCCTCAACCCAAAGCAAGCGCTAGCTGTATTCGCCTAACTCATATGATGATGAATTGATGATGACTAAATAATTTGCTGCTTTTGATGACCATGACGTCAAGCGTTCATTGCCTCCAAAAGAAATATAATCTTTGCATTTGCTTTTGAGTAATCTTTCCATTTGCTGGATTTTTTTTTTGATTTATTGTTCGTAGACTTACAACACATCTACAAACAAATCAGAAAATTAATTTGAAAAAATCTCTTAAAATTAATTTCTAACGGAGCTTGAACCCCAGAGGAGTGAAAGCCTTGTGTCTCACCACTACAATAGATAGAATTTGAATCTCAAACCTCCCTCATGCTGACTGTTAGTACCACATGTATTGCAAATTTCCAATCCTCCTACTCTTCCGGTGAAATTCTCATTGAATTTTGCCAAAAACTTGGTTAATTTTCGTAAGAGATATTTGGATATAATAAATATTTATATTAAGAGAATTACTATATTAAAAAAATTCAGATCATATTATACTCTCATATGAATTCAGACCGTTCTCTTTTTCTTTCCTTTTTTCAAATTGGATGATCCATATCAAGATTTATCAGGTGTTTGACCTTAATCTGTAATCTAATTTTAGTTACTAACTTTTTTCTTTAAAGTTCAATGAGTTTATTACATCTTGATATGTTATATTTAAGACGAAAAGTTAGATACATCTAGATATGCGCTTCCTAGATGCTCTACATAATTCGTATTGTTTGATTGCATTGAGATTCACAATATATATTTCAATCAAATGATATGGATTAAGTGAAATTTCTAAGAACCACCTATCTAGGTATATTTATTTATTTTCCTATATTTAAACATGTAATAATTAAGACAAAACACACAAAACTCTAATTTTGTGCTAATGTTTGCCAGGCTAATTTTTTTTCCCAACTTCCGAACAATCCTTCTATTTATTTGACAACTTGATTTCATCTGACATTTTGATTTTCTGGAGGTTGCAAATTTAACATTAAAGTTGCAACGAAATAGCGACTTAATGTTAAATTACTAGTATGTTCTAAAGGAATGTCGAGAGCTGACACAAATTAAGAGGATGAAACAAGCTTAGCCTTTACCAAACAAAATTAGTACTAAAAATTATAGAATGAATTTGATTCTTCTAATGAAAATCTAAATCCTGATGTAGCGGGTAATCGAATTTCTACAATTTAGAAGGGTCAAGCCTAAAGATAGACATGTTCATTTCAAAAGGACAGTTTATTTTTAAACAAAAGAACATGCAATAAAGGAGCCCACAAAATAAAAAGAAGTAATAATAATAAGGGTGAAGTTATGGTGTTTGCACATGTACAGTGCTTGCACATCAGAATCATTCGATGTGCATGAATTTTCACGAATTTCGATGCGGATCGGAGAATTCATATGCACAAACACAGTGCATATACAAGCACCATAATTTTGCTCTAATAATAAGGTCAATAGATCATTTTCAAGACCCGCCTTCTTTTGCTTATATTCCCTTTTTGAATTCCAATTCCCGGAAAGGCCCTTTTTACCTGTTTATGTAGAGCCACTACACCTATATAAAACAATAAAATTGTTTTTTTTAAGAAGAAGAAGAACGGTCTTTGACCGTCTCAAATTTTATTCCATAGTTGATTTACATATGAAAAATAAGAAAAAGAAAAAGAAGAGAAAAAGAAGAAAGAAAGAAAGAAGAAAGAAAAAGGAAAAGGAAAAGCTACTAGGCCTATATTATCGTCGTTCTGCCCTTTCAGGCTTTGAAGTCATTTCAAATTTGTGTCATAATGTAGGGGGTCGGTCGCGCGCTACCCTCGAAAATTTGCTTATTTCTTTCCTTTCAGATTGTCCAGAACACCGATTGGATTAGTGTGTCTCGACTTTGGACCGTTCGCGAGTGTCCTTGGGATCTATCCCTTGCCCAAAACTCTAGGATCCCAACATTGCTTCCGATCGGGTGTGCGTTAAGTTGAATCCAGATTTCTCTTGCGACGGGATAGTGGATGAACATGTGTTCTATTGTCTCGGTCATCCTGGTGTTGCACATTTGACAAATAGTATCAACCTGACATCCCATTGCATGGAGCTTTTCTTTTGTTGGCAACTTACCTTTGAGTAGCGTCCAGATAGATTTTCACCTTAAGCGGAGCTCGCGTTTGCCATATAAATTTGTGTTCTCTAAATAATACTCCCGAGTTGATCATAAATTTATATGCGGTGTTCGAAGAGTATAGTCTAGTTGACGTCCATCTCCATTGAAGAACTCCTTCTAAGGTTGTAGATGCCTTGAAAACTAGGAGCTTGGAGAAGATATCCCTTAGAAAACAATAAATTTTTGAATACTACGTCTCAAAACCTTTTCTTATTTCTGATTGGTACACATTGTTTTCTCCAGCAATTTGGTGTTTTATAAATATAGATTATATGAGTCTGACTGACGTGTTTTCATAAGCATTTCGAGTGAAACGTTTACAGATTAAATTTTAAAATTCCTTATACAAAATGTTGATTTAAAAGGCTAATAATTATTTATATCATAATATTATAGAGTACTACTTTTTTCTATTTTTTTTTAACTAGTTTTCTATATTTAATGATTCGTCAAAGATGATTCAATTTGACATAACAATTTTAGCATTTTTTAATTATTTTTAGGCCCTTGTTCAAAAACATTGAACATAAAAAAAAAAAAGAATTCTTACAACAACAACAACAACAAAAAACAAAGTAGTTTGTCCCAAACAAGTTGGAGTAGGCTAAAAATGAAGTTCATATTGAATTTTATTTCCATAAAATTGGTTGTACTTCTACATTGACTCGTCATGCTTATCACAACTCTCCTCCTTTTCAGACTTAAGACCGACTATGCGAGAATTTTAAAAATAGAAAAAAGTGTTCGACAAAATTATGATATAAATAAATTGAGCTATTTAAATCGACATTTTGTGTTCAGGATTAAAAAATGAACCGTAAGTGTTTCATCCTGAAATGTTTATAGAAACACGCTAGCGAGACACGAAAACAAATTAAAGCACACTAAGTGGAATGCATAAAAGAAGAGCCTTTTTTAAAAGAAAAGAAAAGAAAACTGGTAAATTTTTGTAGGGTGTAAATGGATCAGATGCAAATGCATAATGTTCAAATTGTCTTTTTCATTTACTAGTTTCCGAATATAAATATGGATTGAATATTAGACACATACGAATACAAATGTAGATGCTAATTGGATCTAAATAAAAATGCACCCAATATATTATACAATAATTTAATTCAATATTATTATCAATAAAACAGCCTCCATTCTTCTCTCATTTTGATAATTTGAAAAATAAATAAAATATGTAACAATTGTCCATGAGATTATGTTGTGCAGGTCTAAATAGCTTTGTTAAGTTATGAATTAAGTGAAGAAACATATTGCCCAAATTTATTGAAGCTCAACGAATCAAGAGTTGTAAGAAAATGACTACCCAACAACAGGGTCCGAATCTGCTATTATTTTGAGCAAAGGAGGGCTCTATTATTTCGATCTAGACCGTTCAATTAAAATTAGACGTATCAGATCGCTCACAGATTTAACTGAGGAGACTGACTGTAAAAATTATCATCCGTTACTTAGATTTCAACGGATGAGATTTCGATAATAGAGTCCTACTTTTCTTAAAAGAAAAGTAGGTGATGTGAATCCCTCAACAACAAGCTACATTAACTCAACACAGAACGGGTAGAAACGGTCATGACGCGTCAACTTGAGACTTGCCAAAATTATTGTCTAAAATTATTTGAGAGATACATTGCAGCAACGAGTAGGACTTCAGAATAACAAGTCATCACAACGAGCGACCAATTCATCATATCGAGTTAGCATGATGCTGGCTCAGGTTCTCAGAGACTCAAATGAAGGAGACAATTTTGAAAAAGAATTGTAGACGTCATGACGAGTTATCAACTCGTCACAACAACAGTGTTATCTAAAGCTAATACTAGTATATATACAACAACAAATTTCTCAGAGATCATCCAAGCAATTCCAAAATATTCTCAAGTGATCTCTGAGCACTCCAATTTTCTTCCTCGGCTAACCTAAAGATCCATTAGCTAATTCTGAAATAGACTGGGATTTTGATTTTGCGATTATCTAGTTCGATTCTAAAACCGTTCGGTGTGATTGATTGATCGAAGTAATATGATCTCACTTATCTTTGGTGTGAAGGAAACAAGGTTGTGGCATTAAGGTTCAGTCATGTGTAAATACTTGTGTTATAGTGTATTCGGTCCATTAAAGATATCGGAGTTCTTGTAAATGTGGACATTATCAAATCACGATATATTGAGTGTTAATCTCTCTGACTCTATCTCTTTAATTTTCTTGCACATCTTGTATAATTTATCTTGAGTATTCTTGTTATAGAAATTGTTAAAGATCTTGGATTAGCTTGTTTTTGTGAATTAAATAGTTTACTCTCTAAACTTTCAATTGTGTGAATTGTGCATCTAATTCCTAGAAAATTTCATAAACAAATATAAACATCACAGAAAACACATTCAAAATATTATATTATAAATTGCATGCCCCTATATGGATACGGATAATAATAATGCAAAATATATAAGATTCATATATGCACTTTCAATAGGATATTAGAGATCATATCAAACATTAGTCTCACTACGGAAATTACATTAAATTGTTAGATTTACTAGCTTGTCATGTTTTTTTTCGTTGGATCTATTTTGAAAAAGAATACCACTGCGCCTTCATTTTTTAGATTTTAATAATACGAAATTGTAAAATTCAAATACCGTTATAAAATGTTACATAAATTCTATGTTACTTTATCAACTACGCAGATAACACTACCACAGAAATGAGCTTTAATAATCTTCTTTTAATAACAGATACAATGAAACTTCTGTTTTAAAAGTTTTTAAACCAGACTTTATATCAAATTTGCTATAAAAAATCATTTCTTAAATCGGATTCCTTACATACTCCGTTTTAAAGCAATGATGGTGCATGTGTTCCCAATTCTTGTTAATTAAGATTCTTTTTTTTTTAAATGAACCCATTATTTTTTTAATTAAATGACCCATTGAATTTTACAAATAATGAATATTCTTACCCCAAATTAGTTTTGAGTTTTTTCTTAATTCTATTGGACAATAAAAGCCAATCAAATTGGACATAATTTCAAGAATATTTTAAGGCCAATGTTATTGCTCCTACAACGATTTGGATAGTGAAAAAAAAATTAGAATAAAAATCGAAATCCTAAAAATTTACAAAAATATGGACTAGTTGTGTAATATTTTTCTATTTTATTTTCATTTGATTAATATCTTTTAGTTTCACTTGATTAACATTTTGGAAATTATATGTCCACAACACCTATCTAAATTAGGATTTAATCTTTACAAGCAACAACACGAAGCTAAAATGTTCTACAATTTGAGAAGGCGATCAGTAATGCTTCTCAATCATTTATGATTGTAACCCGAAGCGAAACCAGAACACCGATTAGGAGATCAATTTGCAAGTATAATCTAATTTTAATATTATAAAGATGTCAAAATTCAATTTCGATCAATTATACAAACTTTTAATAAAAAATTTCAATTTTAATCAAAATTTGAACTAAAATATTATCATTTAGTTAAATTTAATTAGAAAATTAAAAAATATTTTCAAACTTTTCTAGGTCAAAAGAGAGCTAGGGCCCACCCTGGCACCCCGTTGGTTCCGCCCCTAATTGTGCCCCTGTCGACATGTTACACATCCACAACTCTATATATTTTTAATTGCCTACAAATCATTCAGAATCATAAAATGCTCTTCAAATATATTATACGTGACGATTTGTCCATCGAATCCAATCGGTCAGCCGATGAATTGATCGATCTAGATAGCCTTTTTTTTTTTGCAACATTGGTTGCAATTTACAAAAGAATCTTTACAAATTATATATTGTTTAACTAGTCAACAAATCAAGTTGGCAATTTTTATTGACATGGTTTCACTTGTTTACTTATTTTCTCCGAAGAAATATTCCAACTTTTAATTTGTGATTCACAATTTAGAGGCTATTTAACACTATGAAAGTAGTCAACGAACGAGCATTATCAAGTGATAAATTGTTGCTTATTTTCTATTTTTATGGAACATTAAACCCCACCAATTAAATTTTATTGGGTTTTAACAGCAATGACAATTAAATAAAAGTAAGGTATCCTAATCTAGTATAATGGTTCGCTACTATATATATATATCTGTGTTATATCATATGCTCCAATAAGCGTTTGTTATAATGGAGAATTAGTGGCACTTTAGTGTAATAGAAGCTTCTTTATTCCCCAATATTTTTTATTTTTTACGAGCATCAAAACAAGCACTGTTCTTGAATATAATTGAGTGCATTGCCTAAACTTTCATTTGTTGGATTTGTCCTTTTGTGAACTATATATAAAGCGTACTCGCTTTTCAGATATTTACCAGTACAAATGGCTTCATTTAATTTATTAAAATAGGTAATAGATTTCCAAAATCAGAGTATGGTTTGCGAATCAAGCCAATTACAGGTGAACATGTGTGGACCCCTTTAATTTTTTGGGAGCTGATACATAGATATCATATTTGATATCAACTATTGATATTGATTTTATTATGCATCTTTAGTTGGGTTATCCTGCATATTATTTGAGTTATTATGCATACTATTTTTATACCGAAATAATTATACATGTTATCGATTTTATTATGTATCTTTAGTGGGGTTGTCATGCATATTATTTGAGTTATTATGCACGTTATTTTTTGTATTGAAATAGTTATACATGCAATTTTTGTACTGAAATAGTTATGATATAACATACATAATAACTCAAATAATGTGCAGTATAACTCAACTAAAGATGCATAATAAAATCGATATCAATAATTGATATCAAATATGGTATCTACGAAACATTATCCTAATTTCTTTCTTCGATAACACAAATTCTGGCTTTAGACTTAATCCAGGTGTAACAATTAATAATATATCAATTAAAATATGAGAAAAATTCACACCTTGTTTAAATACTTCACTTAATTTTGTTCTCCAACTCAATTGCAGCTCACTACTCATAACAAGCTTCTTTTTTTATGTTCTAAATAACTTTTCAATTTTTTTTTATTTTGTTTGTGCGTATTTCTTTTCTGCTATTAATACATTAATTTTATATAACACTTTCTTCAATTACTACTTGTATTTTCGAGTGGGTAACTGACACGCAGGGGCGGATTCAGGATTCTCGCCAGGAGTTCAAGATTTTCGGTTTTTTTCAGGGGTTTGAAATGATGGTTATTCTTAAAAAATTTATCTTATATGGTCATTTGTACAAAAAAATTTCAAATACATGATCATTTAAAAAAAGTAATATGTATGATCATTTTTGAATTTTTTTTTCAAGAGGGTTCAGTTGCACCCCAGATGCATGTGGCTCCGCCACTGCTGACGCATCCACATTTTGTCAACTTGGGGGATTATTTTCTTTTAGGTCCTTTTTTTTTCTTCTCCATTCATCTTTCATTCCTATAAATTTATGTTGTTGCCATTAACAATTTCATAATTATTATATTATCACATGCATTTTAGATATTATCAGTTTTTTACACTTTATAAAAGTGGTAACATTTAGTTTACAAATATGAATCTATAGGTAATAATATTTATTTGTTTACAATAAGAATGTATTTAGATATGAATATGGTAATAGTTACGATATATAAAATAATAGGAGAAGTTAAAGTACTAAAAGTTAGTAAAAATGATAATACTTTAAAGTTACATTACTTAATTTGTGAGTCATTAATGTTTCCTTCAGTCTTATTTTATAAGTATTAACACTAATTTTATAAGGGGAGTTATATAAATTGACCATCATTTTCAAAACATCAAACAAAATATATCTCTTAATTAATTTTTTTACAAATGTCATTGTGGGACCCAACAATACATCATCATTTCTTTCTCCTTACTCTCCTTCCTATTTACTCATGGTCTGTTCATTTGCAAGAAATAAATTTGCAAGGAATAAATTTGAAGAAGTATTTCTGTGAAAATAATTCTATGGAGAAAAATAACAGTAAATTTCCATGTTCATTGAAATAGGAAAAAAATGATTTTCTTTTCAACTAGTTTATTTTGACGGAAGGAATATTTACAAGGATTCATGCGTCATTCTTTCCATTTTTAGCTTTGAGCTTATCTTTTTAAAGGTTGTTAGAATATTATTACCGAGTAATTATAACGTTCCTCGAGCTTCCGTCCTCCTATCGCGCCTCCCAACTTCTAATGACATGATTCATTCTGATTCTTTCTGATTCATTCCCTTTTCGGTCTTTTCCGACTGAAATTCTCCTCCAATCCAACTTTCCTTTTAGTACGTGTTTCCTTTCGAGTCTTGTATTTCTCCTCCGAAATTTTCTTCGTCTTTTTCCTACCTCACGAATCTAGTCTTCTCCCTCTATCATCTCCTCTCCTTGCCACGACTTCATCTTCGTTGATATATTTATTTCTCTGACTCTCAAATCTAGCCTCAGTGAAATCCAAGCCTCTCCTTACATTCCTTCCACAAATCAATCGATTGAGATGTCGTCACCACCTCATACCTGCTAGAGGTGAACTCAAGCAGTAGCTTCAAAGCTTGACTGGTAT
The DNA here is from genome assembly GCA_964058865.1 of Eleocharis quinqueflora. Taxonomy (NCBI): domain Eukaryota; kingdom Viridiplantae; phylum Streptophyta; class Magnoliopsida; order Poales; family Cyperaceae; genus Eleocharis; species Eleocharis quinqueflora. The sequence continues at coordinate 408,849 of CAXKVX010000302.1, read as the reverse complement.
CATGTGGTGTATGCTCTGAAATTCGTGCAGTTAGAGAATATTATTGAATTCTTTGATTTAAAAGGAAGTTACTTATTACTAGGGTTGCAAACGAATCGAACTCGAACGAACTGGCTTGTGTTTGAGTTTGATTTGAAATCAATTTCGAACTAGTTTGATTTGAAATAGAACAAGTTTCGAACGAACTGTGTGAAGTTTGAGTTTGATTTGATACTGATTCGAATCGAACTCGAACTAATTACGAACTACAGATTTTTTGCTACTCAATCGAAAAGTAGTAAAAACAGATGACGAAGATGAGGAATATTATCTAATTGAAGAGGATAAATAGTAGGATGTTGGCAATGGAGAGAGTGCATGTGAACTAACTAGAGAGTATCTGAATGAAGATGAAGATGCTAGCATTAAATATACATGAACTAACTATTTCTAATGAAAATGAAGATAAAGTAGATAATGTAGTTGAGAAAGGGGAGAAAAATACCAATAACATTCGAATTATATAGTCTGCGAACAATATTCGAACGAACTATGTCAAGTTTGAGTTTGATTTGATACTAATTCGAACAAACTCGTAACACAGACTACATATATATCAATAGTCTTGATATCATCTGACGATTCAGATCTCTCAAGATTCGAACTGTTTTAGTTCACGAACAGTTTCGAACGAACCGACCATAGTTTGAGTTTGATTCAAAACAATTTAGAACTAGTTTGATTCGATTTGAAACTAATTTCGAACTGAAATCGAACGAACTAATTTCGAACTTTCTCGAATCAAAGTTGAATGATTTACGAACTACGAATTTTTCTTGCAGCCCTACTTATTACAGAAGAGAGAAGACTGATTGACTTGGTTTGGTGAGTACTTTTGCACTCTCTTTGGTTTCTCTTCAAATTGTTATTGCAAATTTCATGTGCGCAATACATTAAGTTTAGAGAAGATGTGTCCCTACAAAAAATTCACAAGTATTTTCCTCTAAAGATAAATGAGTATATACTATGAGATACTGATATGTAGCAGTCAATATTTACCTCAATAGGACTTGTTCTCATTTTGAAAGTATATCAAACCATCACAAATTGGATTCAAACCTTTTTGCATTGATATTGATTGTGACTACTTAGAACTCATGTAAGCATAATTTCATGATAATATAGTGCGTAACATTTGAAAACCTGGCGATCTCTGGAAATTTTCCCTGACCTTTACCAGTTGCTAATTACTGTGCCTATATTGAAATGTACACTTGTGAAACTTTTGAAGAACTTGTTGACTGTTGGGCTATATTAATATAATTATTATATAATTATCTAAATAATTGTGTCATCATAAAAATTATTTTGTAATTTGATAATTCTTAAATTTTTTTACATTTATATTAGTTATTGTATGTTATATTTTTTTTATTTTTATGTCAAATACTCATTTATTATTATTTATATTTTTATAATAAAATTTAATGAATGAAATTCGCCGAAATTGTGAAACCGACCGTATAAAATGAAATCGAAACCCGATCTGACCTCACCCGACCCGATCCCAACCCGTCTGTTGTAAACGATCAAACTAACCCGACCCGACCTAAACCCGCCCGACCGATCCGACTTGCCACCTCTAGTTATATGGACGCCTTCACTAATTAGATGATTAGCGTTAAATATTAATTAGGGAGGCAGCTGTAAGATATGCTTTAGTTATGTTAACTGCGATAATATTCTGTTAGATTTGATTTGTATAATTAATCGTATAATTAAGTATTTCAGTGGCAACCCTTTTGCTTGTCAAATGCATTTCCATTGCCTTTACGAGTCAGGCCACCAAAACATAGAGAATCATGTTTGCTCCTTTAATTATGTGACGTACGTATTACTGTAAATCTTACACTAAGCTCAATGGTTACAGATCCCTGGTTTGAAGCAAACCTAGTACTTTATCACATCAACCTTGTTTAACTTTAAAAATGCCTGAAACCTATTTAATTTTTACATGTTCAAAGTCTACAATAGATGTAGGAAAAAAGTATTATTAGAGTGTTTTCCAAAAAAAATTTCCCAAAAGATAATTACTTATAAAAAAAGTTGAATTCGAAAATAAAAAGTTTTTATCAAAAATCATTTGCCTTCTAATGCACCGATACATAGTGTAATTTTAAGCTGCATAGAAAACACGAGAAGATGTAGGGGTCGATCGAAATTAACATGAGATGAAGCTGTAAAAAGAGACTTCAAATGCATGTAATGTCTCCAAAGAGTTGGTGTCATATATGAGTGCATGAAAGTCAGCGATCCACATAACATAACCGTGACAAACTAAATTTTAGAAGTAGTTTTTATCAAAAAAAAAATTAGAAGTAGTGTTATAGGTGTATGATTTTAATCTAGGATTAAAGACGTAGTGCGCTAGTCTAAATTTATGATTGGTAGAATAGTATATTATTATTATTATTAATGTTGTTGTTAGCATTAATATTATCATTACTATACTTTTTTACTACTATTTTATTATTTATATTGATATTTCATTTCAGACTGGTTTTCATATTCAGCATATCCCAATTTATTTGGAAATAGGCTTTGTTGTTGTTGTTGTAATGTATAATAAAAACTAACATGGCAATATTAAAGTCCTCGCGGTGTTAGAAAACTTTATTTAACTCTAATAAGTGGATTTAACAAAGATTCGACTAATAATTTTTCTGTTCGATATTTTTTAAGAAGCGATGTGTGAAGCGAAGAACAAAAGCGACTTGTGAACGAAAAAACAACCATAACCCTAGGTAGGAAGGTCGGCGCCTGCCTCTCTCACCCCCTCTTCTCACCCCCTCCTGCTCCTCTCTACTCTCATCTATCTCTTCCTATAGCTCCATGGGATGATCTGCAAGCTTTTCTTAGTAGCTTGCGAAAAGCTAAACTGCATCGACCTCGGCCTCTCTGGTTCATCAGCGAGCCATGAGCATGTTTCTTCTCCGGCAGCTCCATCGATTATTGATTGTTGTGCGACAATCTCAATATATAGCTCGATAGGGGCATCACCGATTCAGCGGCGGGCCAACAGATCATGTGCGAGAAGATCGGGTTTGATCGTGAGCGGTGTGATATGTAACGGGGGTGTTCGGGATTGATTGAATTTGCTGGAAGAGATGAGTATGTTTGGCGATTTGTATATGGGCGTGTGCGAAGCGCGGTCGAGCCTGACAAAGGCGTGACCCCGGGATTGTGAGGTAGAGATATAACCTAGCGATCTTGGTACGATTTTGCTTTAGTTCGGGTGCGACAATTGGCTAAGCAACGATGACAATGGTTGGTAGATGTCCAAAATGCCTTGCTGGCAAATGCGAGACATGTCAATATCGAGATGTCATTCATTTAGATAGGATTTGAAAAATGATAAAAGATAATCGTATGGCACCAGGGGGATTACACTAGTTCTGTTTTTGTGTTTGTGTTTTGATTTAATTAAAGGGATTAGATTAGTTTAGGGTAAATTGTTAGTGTGTGCTGGTTGATGATATGTGAGTGTTTTATGTTGCGTGTAACTTCATTTTTGTTATGAAAATGAAGTAGTGGACGCTCTCCACTTATTTAAAAAAAAACCTTACATTTTTCACATATGTTTTTAATTTAAAAATAAATAAATAAATATTTTGAATTAATGAAAAGGACAATTTTGATTTTTCGTATTGTCTACCAAACAAAAAAAATAATAATCGTGCATAAGTTTGAAACTTTTCACTCCATTTTAGTTCTTTGCGTGGATTGATTTTTAATCCGTATTGGGATTGTAGGGGAAGGAAATGTTATTCGTACATAAAAAGATTAAATTTGTTATTGTCAATTTGTACTGCTATCTTTAATGGCAATGAATTGAATTATATGCTCACTTACATTCGGGAGGGACTTTTTCTTTATAAAGTAGAAATAAAAGAAGGGTGATAAAATGGTTGAAAACAAGTTGATGACATTTTCCTAAAGCAATACAAACAATTCAAAGTTGTCAACTAGGGATGTTAAAATACAAGGAATCAAACCATACCTCAGCAGAGCACAACGTGCATTGTAGAAAGAGAATATCCTTGTACTTTTTTTTGCTACTAAACATTAAAATACATATGCAGGTATTTCTCAAAGTTTCAACTTGCAAAAGTCAGTGGTATTCTGAGGTTTCTCAGGTGGTCCATGCACAATGAACTATGTTCGGCAAAACCAGCGAGCTTCCTCAACAAGAAACTAGAGCAGAAAGGTAAACAATAGAGGTGGTGACATGTCCGAATCGGATCCGATGGGTCGATTTAGTTTGACTTTTGATGATAGTCATATTTAGATCGACGGATCGGATAATTAAGTGACGATAAATTTCGAGCTACGAATCGGGTCGGACGAGAATGTACATGTTTTGTGTCCGACTATTTCAACTTTTTCGAGTGTTAGATAGAATTGAACGAGATGGGGTCGAGTTTCAGATCATTTAGTGTCAATCTTTTTTTTTAGTAACGCATCAGATCGAGTGAGATCGTGTCAGTATTCCAAACCGGGCAACATTGTTCTTTTTCAGGCATTTTGTCAGGTCGGGTGAAATCGAGTTTCGGTCATCCGATGTCGGCATTTTGCAAATTTGCATCGGGTGGAGCGAGATCGTTAACATGTTAAAATTAATTTATTAAATCGTGACTTTGTCGAAACCCAATAAATCCAAATTCGGATTTAATTAGGACTCGCCTCAAGTTAGGTAGGATGAGGTCGGATTTTTGGTCCGCATGTGTCTTTTAGGCTTGAGTTATAGTTTGTTTAAGGTCGAATCAAGTGAGACTTTTGTTCAGATTACATTATTACAAATCGTTTCGAGTCAGATCATGAGTTCAGATGAATTTGATTTTATAATAATGTTGAATTAAGTAGAGTTTTGATTCGAATGAGTCGGACGAATTTTTCAAATCTAGTCAAGTTCTACCATCCCCAAAGATATTTGAAAAAAAAGTTCAATAACATATTTTATTTAGATGTCATTTTCCCATACACAATCGTGACTAAGAAAAAATAGCAAATAAAAACATATTTCTATAATAATAACAATAACAATAAATTGTAAACGATCACGTTGAACTGAAGTTTCCAAAGGTTTTAAATTGTGCAAGCATGCAAATAATGTTTGTTAAAAACACTTTTTATAGAATTTCAATTAGTAAAAAAAAGAAATTGAAAAATATCTTAAATTATTATCATTATTTTCATTTTGTTCTACAAAAGAAAACAAATGTTATGCAAGCTCAATAAAATCAAACCTACAACACTCATCGAGAAATAATTAATGATCTTTAAAGACACAAAAATTGTATTATTAACTAGTGGTGTAGATTTGAAGACATGAAAAAGACATAAAAAAAAATAAAGATATCCAAATTGTCTTTCCCATGGAAAAACTATATAAACAAACATTTTGCTATAGTGCTTCGAACATCGTGCCTCTCAATGTTCCTATCATATGTGACAAAAGGAGCCCACGGATCTTGATTGTACGAGGTCTATTTATACATAGAGGTGCAAAAAATATTCGTAGCTCGTGACTCGTCCGTGCAAAATTTTTTGCTATAGTGCTTCAAACATCGTGCCTCTCAATGTTCCTATTACATGTGACAAAAGGAGCCCACAGATCTTGATTGTACGAGGTCTCTTTATACATAGGGATGCAAGAAATATTCGTAGCTCGTGGCTCTCCGTGTTCAACTCATGAAAAACTCGTTATGAACTCGTTCGTCACCAGCTCGAGCTGAAATATTCGTAACTCGTGGCTCGCCCATGTTCGACTCGTCAAAAACTCGTTATGAACTCGTTCGTTACCAGCTCGAGTTGTTAACGATACGAGCTAGTCAGCTCGTTAAGTTAACGAGCGGATTTTGAACTATGTCTAGCTCGACTCGTTAACGAAGCACACATGTTATATTATAGTTAATTGATAAATATTAATATCTAACTTCAATATTTGAGTACAAGTTGCATAATATTAATTAACATATAATCTTGAGGTGCCAAAAATATTCATAGCTCGTGGCTTGTCCGTGTTCGACTCGTTAAAAACTCGTTATGAACTTGTTCATTATCAGCTCGTTCGTTGAGTTAATGAGCCGATCTTGAACTTGACTCGGCTAGTTCGTGTTCGACTCATTTGCACTCCTACTTACACACATGACAAAAGCATTGAAGAGAGTTATGTTGGAGGCAAAATATATTTATCCTAAAAAAACATGTTTGTGATGTGCCACTGCTTTGATGTATACAAAAAATGATGGTGATAATAAAAGCACCCCAACTTTCCCCCCACTTTCCTCCCCACCTTGGACATATCGTTCGATTCCATCTTCTCACTTCCCTCCATGTCTTGAACAGATCGTTAGGTTGCATCTCATATGCAATTAAGGAATGAGATATTACGAGTGTAGAATGGCTAGTGGGAAAAAATAATTTGATTAGATCTAATAATTATTTTTTCGCCAATTTGTAATTTTGTATAGAAAAAAAATGAGAAAAACTCCATCCCGTGATAGAAAAATAATATTATCCGAACACCTCTTAATTTTCGTTGAGTCGAAAATTTGAAGCATTTTTGAGGTGGGACCTTGTTAATTAAGACATTGTCAAGCATAGTATGTTGCACACAAAGCAACACAAAATGTATAATAGAATTCTTGACGGTCTAGCGTGGCCCACAACAGAACTGAGAAGTAGCTTTATCTCTTCCTGCTGGAAGGTAAATCATATCCATCCGATTATAGCAACACTCAAATTTATAGATCCGAATATGCTGCTTGTATGGGAGTCAAGCAAGCTCTGTTTGTTCCGATCCGACTGTCATAAATCGATCGATCATCACGGACGGCTGTGATTTGATTAAAGGGGAAAATGCTTTGGCCGTTAGATGAGTTTTGAACGATCCAAATCGAAACAAGCAGGAAACAAGCAGGAATTTTATTTTACGAGCAGCAGATCCGGTTCCCAAATTTATGTAGTCAGATGTTTAGGAAATACTTTGTTGCTTTCTTATCCGCTACCACAAAAATTAGATTTAGTAAATCTCATAAAATGACGGTTATTGAAACATAATACATCGTTCACAAAAAATGCAAAAATATATGAAGATAACTCAACAATTATTTAAAATAATTGTTTGTGTAGTTAGAGCTACATCAGGTTATTTAAAATAACTGTTGTTTTTAATTTTCAGAAGAAATTTATTCTAAACAAACTAAGGCAATAATTATTTAAAATAACTGATGTTGCAGCTTAACCTATGCCAAGGACTATTTTAAATAACCTTTGCTCTATCTCCCAACCCTAGCTCTTAAATAGCCTCTCTCGCTTTCCCGCCTGGCCACCTCCACACACACACAAACTCTGTCTCCGCACCTCCACATGCACATGTAGCATATCTTCTCATGTTTTCTCCTCTCGTCGACTCCTTCAACTCGACATTTCCTACAACAACCTCAAGAAATAGGAGATCTGAAGAAAGGGGAGAGAATGATTGATTTGTCAAGTTAATTTTTTATTTTGTTAAATATTGAGTCAGCGGCAATTGTCATGGCTCTTGTTAGAGTTGTCGCAACTAGGCTTTCCGATTCAATTGGAGCTCTTGCATGGTAATAGTTGTGTCAGCTCTAACAAGAGTCAGCTGCACCATGTTCCTTGTTCTTGCTAGCTTGCTTGATCGCTCTTTCTTCCTGTTGATTGCTGTTGTTTTGATTTATTATGAAAATTTATGGGCTGATAGGTTCTGTCAATTGTGATCGATCTGATATGAGTTTAAATTGTTAAATTGTTATTGGTTTGATTGATTGTTAGAAACTGATTATTGTACTGTGTTACTTTTGTGTACTAGTTTGTTATACTTGGTGCTCTTAAACATGCTCATATTATGTTAAAGTCTAGTCATAGATTAAGTGGTTTGTAGGTGCTCTGGAACTAGGTATGGCACTATATTGCTTCTTTGTTGCCTCTTTATCACATTGGTATGTCTAAGGGTTTGTATTTCTATGTTTTTGTAGATATAGCATCTTGCAATAGCTATTGGATGGCATATTTCTTAGAATTTTGAAGAAGGATATAACTCCAAAGATGTAATTGATGTCTTAGCTAACAAAGGACAATGAGTCAAATAAGGTCAGGTCTCTTGTTAGGTTGTTTACCAGGAAATTGGACCCTTCCAATTGGTGAGGTTTGATTTGTGTTGGGTGGATGATCTTGGATGCACATGGTATATCTCTATCAAAGGCATCGAGCAACATAGTGTGTCATTGCAGCCATTGACCATGTCTGGCAGGCTCAATAAGTTTCTCGATTCCTTTGATGGAGAGATAATTGATGACTCCAAGGTCATTCCATCCAAACCATTCAAGGCATCAAGCCTCACCAATGGAGGGGTTCAACTTTCTGGTAAAAAATCTAACAGGAGATTCAACATTTGTATCGTTGTCCTTTTTGTTGCTAAGATAGTAATTGCATCTTTTTGAGCTATGTCCTTCTTTGAAAACCTAAAAAAATTGCTATCTAGTTAGTGAGGCAACTAAAGAAATCCAAAAGTTCAGCAACCAATGCCACACTAGCTTTGTTAGGAGCACATTTTCTTAAAAGTTGTTCACTCAGAAGTTCCCGAAACAACTTATGGAGATGTGATCGCAATAATGGCAACACTTCTGGAGGAAAGGAATCTCCTATCTATTTTGTGCTAGTTATAGTTATTTTAATTATTTCTAGTTAGGTGCTTTATTTTCATTTTGTTCTTTTTCTTCTTTATTGTGGTTGACATTGCAAATATCGTAACGAGACAATACATTTGTTTTTTTTGGTATATCATGTTACATGTATATATGTTTAAATTAAAATATGTCTGTAATGGTATGCTAATCTGTTTAATGGTATATATTGGCTAACAACTCTGACAGACTAGCCATCATTTATAAAACGTTCAAAAAAAGTCTAAGACAACCGTTATTTAATAATTAAGCATTGTCTTAGGACTCTATGACAACGGTTATTTAATAAATAATTGTTGCCTTTTGAATATTATATTATTTTTTATGGCAACATTTATATGCCAACGATTTTTTACACGATTTACCAACTTTTGATTGAACAACAATAACTTCATTGTTAGATAAGATGATTTTTAATCGTAAACAGATCTCTTTTTTATTGTAGTGCTTTTCTGTTGCTCACCACTCTTTCAAGGGAGTGGGATTGAATGGAGACTAGAATATAGCAAGTCTCTAATGTCAAGTTCAACCCTTTCGATAACGAGGGTAGACAAACTTCTAATCTAAACCGATCATATTAGTAAGTGAAGCAGGATTTCGTACTTAATTATTAGGATTTATATCAAAAACTTAATACGAAGGAATGTGGAAAAGCGATTTATAAGGTAACTAAACTTCAAGAGGAAAAACTGGAGATTTCAACAAAATTCAATGCATCAAGGATGACTAATATTTTTTTGGTGAAAATCAACAATATCAAGTACGGATGAAGAAAAATGTTTGATAAGGTCTAGAGCTCTTAACTCTTCACCAACCCTAAGTCCTCCCTCGCCCAAAGCTATCTCAATCTTCTTCCCCGAGCGAAAGACAGAAAAGCCCTCGGCGGGGAGGTCACCCCGGCCTCCCCCCGCCTCCCCGCCTCCCCTCCCCCCTCTCCCCCCTCTCCCCCCTATCTCTCTTCTCCTCTCCCCCTCCCCCTCACACTGGTTTCGAGAGTTGATATAGTGTAGATCGAGAGATCGCGGAAGAGGTCGTCGAGACCGAGCATGGCCTGAGAGGCGAGATATCCTGAGATCTGATCCGAGAGTTTGAGACCATGATTGAAGCTTTGTTTGAGATTGAGACTGGCCTCAGACCGGCCCTGGCTTTTCGATCTGAATGCTGAGATGAACTCGAGTCTTGTCTGACGATCAAGGAAAGGATTCAACAGTCTAGGGTGACAAATCTCTCAGATCAGACTGGACGATGGTGCAGATCGTGAGATCAGTCTTGATTGAGGCTAGGGCCAGATTATGAGCTGAGACGAAGGGTGAAGATCGAGCAGTTGTCGTAGCTTTGGCGAGGAGCTGCGAGCTCGGATTAGAGCAACGAGGGGCTGATTGAAGATGGAGGTGTTGATCCGAAGCCTGAGGTGATGTGCAAGAGGTTGGATCATGATTGCTAGGTCAAATCGTGAGCTAGGTCTGAGGATTGAGGTCGAATCAAAATCTAGAATGCTGCATCATCAAGATCGAAGAACAGTGGGTACATCGCTCTGGATTGATGGTGCAGATTAGGCTCTCCATAGATTCTGACAGTTAAAGTGAGCTACGATAATAAGATAGAGATTGACAGAGTAACCACATAGCTTAGGTGTGAGTTAGAGACTGACTGTGCTGGTACAGTGGTGTTGTGAGATAGAGACTGATGGAGTAAATACAAATATTCACTGAACCGAGAGCTAGTATAGTGGTATGGTGCTGGTATAGTGGTAGTGTGCTGGTACAGGGATATTGAGCTGAGACAGAGATTGAAGGAGTAAATACAGTGGTACATATAGTTGGTACCAGCTGGTATATGGTACAGATCAGCTGGAACAGTGATAGATTAGCGGGTACCAGGTGGTACAGCAGATAAAATATGAGATATGGGAGTGTTCATGGGTAATCGGGACTGATTATAGTTGTTGAGAGGGTTGAGGGCGAATGGCAACCCATTCGTGGTCGTAGGCGTAGCACGACCGAACTCTGATTGAGGTGGAGATCTGGGGTTTGGGCGATACAGATACAACCAAACAATCTTGGGCTAGATTTCGCTTTAATTCGGGTGTGATCGGGTTAAGCATCGAAGACGGCAGTTGGTGAAAGCTCAAAATGCCTAATTGATAATTGAGGGATGTACCGATGCTCAAATATTGCAAGGATGTAAAGAATATTATAAGGAACCAGGGGGATTGTTCTAATTTTGTTGTTGGGTTTAGATTTGCGTATAGGGCGTTGGGTTGATTAGTAGAGATATTTTGCTATTGTCTTGGGTGTTAGATAGTTTAGGATATAAACAGAGATAGTGAGTATGGGTCGTTAAATTTGTGTGGTTGAGTTTGTATACTTCGTTTTGTTAAGAAAATGAAGTGGTGGGCGCTTCCCACTTATTTCAAAAAAATGTTTTAATAAGTTGTTTAACAAAGAATATGAGCAAATAAAAAAGAGATCTATCAACGATTAAAAATCATATGTTCAATGATTATGCAATCATTCTTGTATTAGAGATTGTTAAATCGTATAAAATATTGTTGGCATATGAGTGTTGTCGTAGAAAAATAGTAATTTATTATTCAGAATAAGGAAACAGTTATTTATTAAATAACTGTAATCATAGACCCCAAAGACAATAATTATTTATTAAATAACTGTTGTCATATCTTGTCACGTGTCCATGTCAGGTGATCACGTGCCCATGTCTAGAGATAAGGCGACGATTATTCAATAAATGATGGTTGCCTTTGGACTTTTTTTGAATTGATAGCATCCAAAATTGCGTGCCTCTGTAAAATTTAAAATGCATACAAACATCTATAAAATTTTAAATGTGTGCAAACATCAATATTTATTACAAGTTCATTTTTCAAATGCATACAAACGTCAATATTTATTACAAGCACAAATGCATACAAACTAAAATTAAAACTAAAATGAAAAAGTTTTCTTCTTCTTCTTCTTCTTCTTTTCACTACTGGAAAAATATCTACCACATCGGATAATTAGAGGCTTATACACCGATTATCTTTTGTTATAAACGTCGGAGTTGTAAAAGATAAGTTAAAACTCTTCGTAGATGGGAGGCTCATGATTGAAAATCTCCGCTTTTCAACACCTTTTATATTAATAAATATGTGGTGTGGAAGATTTCATATTTTTTATAGAAAGTTCCTCGCCAACGACTTTTTCTCTTCTACACATTGTTAGGACTTGATATACTTGATGTATATATACTCCATATTACATCCTTTCCTTTGTTAATATCAGTCGTAGAACAACAACATTTCTAGAAAGATTTTTGCTGCTTACGTGGCTAGCTCATTTAATTTGTTAGCTCGCCAAAATTTATTCACTAATTAATAATATACCCTTTTTGCTTACCATACACACACACACACACACACACACAATATCTTTCCACAAGATCTTGGCAACTTGGCACACAATCACTCAAGTCTAAACTCTCAATTGACGGCTAGAATAGATGATTAGATGATGGTTGGAAAAAAGCTAAAAGGAAGCATTGGTCTCTCTTAGATTGGAAGAATGAGTGTGAAAAGTTTTCTTATTTTAAGATAAAAGAGATCAACTCCTTAAATAGCGGTATAGAAACATGAGATCTGGAATCTGTGCATATCGATATGTCGATAGGATATATCAATATATCAAAATCGATATGACGATTTAACTGTGACAGTCCCCTCAAAAAGTTCTCTCCTGACTTAGCTAAAATCGAGTCTGCTAAACAGATATATTGATATATCGATATAGTAAATGTTAAAACAAAACATTTGTGAAGAATATTCTATTTGGTTGGAGAATCTAGAGAAAGTTGAAGTCATCTTCCTCATCTTCCTTTGTCATTTCAACAAAATTCTCCACATAATCATCCTTCTCTTCCTCAAATATCACATCATCTTCCTCAACTTCTTTCTCTTTCTTGGCTTTACTAGACTTACCTCCGTCATGTGTCGTATTTTATTTTGATATATTCTCTACCTTGCTCATTATTTGATTCATCGCATTGAATTCTTCTTGAGACTTTGACCCGAATAACACAAACTCCTTGGACATTTGAGACAATTTATTGGAGAGGCTTACAACATCAAGTTGACTTGATGTATGAGAGGAAGTATGTAGGTTGGAAAGATTTGTTTGTGATTGTTTGTCCCGAAGAGGCTTGTACCCTTTAGGTTCCCAATATAGGTTTAGATTGGCTCCCGAAATCGAAATCACTCATTCTTTTCATGACTTTTAGGTGTTCAATAGGGTCCTTTTAACTCCCATGCAATACTAGGATGTATCGAAAGAACATTGATTGATTTATCCATGTCATTTATATTCAGGAAATTAACTCCACCATTTTCCAAAATCTTGTAAAGAAGATGATCATAAGATAGACTAGATTGCATATTTTCATCAATGGTTCTTATATGACTAAGAATGATAAAAGGGATAAGGAATTTCTGGTCTTTGCTCAAGAGGTGTTTGAGGTAAAATAAGACATTCAATTCCATCTTAGTTTTTACCTTTTATTTAGGAGTTAAAACAGTGTTGTTGAGACAAAACAACAATCGGTGCAAAGATGGAAATTCAATCAATGCTGGCTTTTGGTTTGCCCCAAACCCGAACAAATTATTGAGTCTTCCATAGTTTCATTATCACTTCATGGTAGAGTCTTGTATGCATATATTCTATCACCTTCACCTTCAAACTCAAATAATTCACAATGGCTCTTAATTGTAATTTCTACATCTCTCCCAAATAGATACATTTAAATTCCCCATGGTTCATATATTAGCTTCATGTTGGCATGAATCAATTTAACACCTATCTCCAAACACTTTTCATTACATTCAATTAGCTTTTTATTACCCAAAAATCAATATAGTCTTCTAACTTCTCATGCTCCCAAGTGGTAGTACAATTATCATCATTCAATTTAAAGAAGTAACATTGTGATACCTTTCATTTCAAGAACTTCTCTTTGAAGACCTCAAATGCAGGTTTCTTGGAAGAAATGGAGTGAGAATTTGAGTTTTTCTTGAGATTTTTAAGAAGATGGAGCACAAAGAGGCTGGAAGAGAAGAGAAGGTTGGTTTCGCTCTTTTAAAACTATTTTGATAGCTTGGAGAAGAAGATGCTCTTTTAGCCACGCAAATGAGTATAAATAACCTCATATCGATATATCAATTACCCTCATTGATATATCGATCACCCATATCGAGATATTGATGTCTGTATCGATATGGCTTTTTCGACCATTATAGCGAACCCTCGGTTTCTGTCAACATTTATTTCTCCAACATGATCGCTACAACTCCACAAACACCATTTGATATATCGATAGCCATTATCGATATATACAGAAAATCAAATTTTTGGTGCAATTTAAAGAATTTTTTAAAGGTTTTTGTTTTGTTATGCTTCAAATTTGTGTCTTTAAATTTTTCAGGCTCAGTTTAGGTGGTTAATCTTAATACCTTGACTTGAATTTTTCAAAATTTTGGTGCTCAATTCATGACAAGAGTATATACAAGAGAAACACACATACACACACACTTTGGTTTTATCTCCCCCTAAATTTGACACATAATTGGGAGAGAAAATTTAATTTGGGAGTTAAACTATTTTGTCCCACTTGTACTGGCAATGCTAGACAAGTTACCTGAAGTGTAAATAGATTGCACATATTTGTGTTTCATTATTACACAATTGTTTGTTGTATGTCACAAATTCTCACAAAACATACATAAAGTATTGAACTTTTGATCTAAGTGTACAATTTTATTAGTGTTAATTTTCTTGACACTTGATTGTTTGTATGCATTTTTATTTTCAACCCTCAATTTTCATATTTGTAAAAAGGTATATTATATGTATTTTTTGTGAGGTTGAGGGTTGATAATTTGGTTAGTCTAGAGTAATCTAAAGTGTATATTTTTTAACTTCATAAAGGTTTCTATTAGATGCTTTATAATAAAGTTTCTTGTACCTATGTTGATTTTCATTTATCTTAGAAATATTTATATTTTGACCCTTAACATTTTGAATTTTATCAAGCTTCTTGTAATTTGCTTTACCAAAATATTTTTTGTTATACATGAATGCATTCTTGTTGTTTGGTCTAGTGTTGTACATTTTTGGCTTGATCTTTTGAACTAAAGGTTGTATCTTTTCAACAATAGATGTAATTTTTGTTTTTGTAGTCTAAGCCCATTTTATCATGTGGACCTTATTAAATGTACATGCTGGAATAATCTACACTCTTAAAATGATCAAATACATTGACAAATTTAGACTTTGAGCCCAATCAGTTATCTTACTTTTAGGCTTATCCTTCTCTTGAGGTACAATTGTGCTTCAAGAATTTTCTTTTTCAATGATGCTCAATTTTGATTCTAATTCTTTAATTTTCTTTCTCAAATCTACAATTGTGACATCTCTTTCACTTACAATTATTTTGTACTCCAGTAACTCATTTTTCAAACCAATGTCTTGACATGTGTTCTCAATACTTAAAGATGTATCATCCTCAACATCATCATCACTATGAATTTCCTTAAGGACTAAGGTTGACTTGTTAACAATAAAAATATAACTTTAGTAGATTACCTCACTAGCTCGGTAAGCTTTATCTCCCATCAAAGGTTGTTCAATTTGGTGACATAGATTTTCATTAAGTGAGTCACCTTGCTTAGTCTTAGAATGTGTTATCTCCATGATCATGTCAATTGTAAATTGGTGGGTAATTTGTTTCTCTTTTATGACATTTTTTGCCTTGTCTATTATTTGTTGACCCGAGATTGGCAAAGAATACACAAAACTCATCAAGGCAAGATGTGCCTCTTCTTTTCTCCCTAAGTCAATGCCTTCATCATCGCTTATGTCAGAGTCGGCTTCCCAAATATCATTGAGTATCTTCTTCTTTCCTTTGAATCCATTCTCATTTGCATTGAAACTGCTTGCTTGACCTACATTGTTAGCTTTCAAAGAGAGAAAGAAGGAGAAATGAGAAGAGAAAGAATGACCTTCTATATTGCATCCAAGGGAAACAAGCTTCTTGTTTCAGCTTAGTGCTCACAATTCACTTTCTTCTCTAAGTTGAGGCTTCCTTAAATGAGCTTGAAAAGAAAGAGTTCATCTTTGGATGCTTCAATAGTCATCCTTTGAGAGAGCATTCCACTTGAATCCATTTGGCTTGTGTTGAAGAAGTTGGAGTGTTGAGCCAAAAATACAATGGGTTTGGAAGTTAGTTGATAATCACCCGATTGCTTGAGCTTCTCCTAAAATGATCGTAGGTGTGCGTAGACCTCTTTCGGTGAGAATTCAATACTGGTTCCTTGTATTGTCTCCATTGAGCTCACAATTGATTCCCACTTGAGTCGCTTAAGCATAATCCTCATTAATTTACCTACAATTCGCTCATTAGAAAGTAAATCACCTAGCTCCAGATATTCATTTCGCAATTGTACTAGTCTAGCATACACATCTCCACATTTTCACCATCTTCAATTTGCAAGTTTTCAAATTTGATAACTAGACACATGCATTTGGCCCGCCTAATTTGGTTATTACCTTCATAGCGCATAATAAACACATCCAACATATCATTTGCTATGATAGAATTACCAAAGAATATTGCTATACTCTAATGAATATATTTTAGCAAAGTATTGATCGCATTGTCATTATTCAATTTCTCCTTCTTACTATCAAAATTAAGGGTAATACCATCATACTCATATTTGAGTATCCAACCATTTTCAATTACATCCCACAATTCAATAAGATTAAGGTAGTTCACCATACACCTCTTCAAAAAAGGGAAGTTCTTGCAATTAAGGCAAAAAACTGGTGGTTCTTTGACAAACTTTAATGGTGCCATTTCACAACTTCGTACCAAGAATAGATTCTTACTAGGTAGCCTTGGCTCTGATACCAATTGTTAGAAAAAAGAAAGACTAATACTAAGGCTTAAGTGCAGAATATCAAGACTAACAAGAATAGGCACAATTACACAATTGACTCAAACACTTGCAAACAAAGAACTCAAAGAATCAAGAAAGTAATAAAGATAGAAAGAGAGTATGAGAAATGTGACACTAAAAGTAACATAGTTTGGCTGAAATCTTTTCAAAGTCTATGTCCACGATACTTCCCAATTCCACACCGAGGTCGATACACTATTACAAAATGTTCTTACAATGGTGAATTCTAGTTTTCTTGCAAAACAAATGGGCAACTAGAAATCCTAATCCAGTTAAGGGATCAAACAACAAATCCACAAAGGGATTACATAAACTATCTAAAAAGGGATCCAAGAAGGAGGATGAGTCCAGCACTATCTTTTCACAAGATTTTGACAACTTGGCACTCAATCACTCAAGTCAAAACTCTCAATTGATGGCTAGAATAGATGATTAGATGATGGTTAGGGAAAGATAGGAGGCTTTGATCTCTCTTAGATTACAAGAATGATTGCAGGAAGTTTTCTTGTTTAGAAAGGAAAGATGTCAGCTCCTTAAATAACTATATAAAAATAGGGGATCTGGAATTTGTGCATATTGATATATCGGTATGGTATATCGATATATCGATTGTTAAATTGATATGATGATTTAACTGTGATGGTTCCCTCAGAAATTTCTTTCTTGACTTAGCCAAAATCGAGTCTGCTAAGCAGGTATATCGATATATCGATATAGTAAATCGATATATCGATATAGTACATCGATATATAGATAGGTCAATCGATATGAAATCGATACATCAATATGGCTCCAAAACATGTGACAGTCTTTTCTGAGTTTCTATACTTAGTCATCCAACTGGCTACCCCATATATTGATATATCGATAAGCAACATCGATATATCGATGTGTGTCGATATACATTGTTTTGACTTGATTCGATTGATTCCAAGTGCCAAAATTTCTTAAAATAAAAACCTAGAAATAGAAAATTCTATCGTATACTTCCAAGGTATTGCAAGGGCTCCATGATGATTCTCACGCATTGCCTTGTCATGTCTTGCATTTACCTTGCTTTGTACCTACACACATAGTTTCAACAAAAGACATGTTAATTTGCATTTGTTTTGCAAATTGTCAAGCCAAGAAAGTTGCTTAGTACAATAATTATTTCATGTCAGTAATTACCTAGATGTAACTGAAACATATAAATGCATTGTAGCATAAAAGTATTTCTAGAAAGAGATTAAGAAATCAAACAACTTGAAGAATGAAATTCCTCCTTTTATTTTTCTAGTTGATAAGAGATCTTTGGCACTATTGTTTCTCCATATTTTTGTTTCTCTGCACCCAAATGATACTGATGCATCATCCAATTTGACACCCAAATGGCATTAATGCATTATCCAATTTGCATTGTCAAGCTTGCACCCTTTTTTTATGGCAAGTAATTCCTCCACATGGTACAATTTGCTCCTCACAATACTTAAATAAGAAAAGAAATACGATCTTAGACTAGAGCGATGATTACCCTTGTACAAAGAGGAAAGTGAAATCATATATACTTACGTGTAGCAAAGGTTATTTGTAAGTGTTTGCAGATCGTCTGCAGTAAAATTATTTTCATCATATAGAACACGATAGTGGGTGTGCTTGAAAACTGTATGGTTATGCATCCTTCACAAAATATATTGATAAATGAATGTTAGTTGTCGTAATTCAAAATACTAATATACACTAAGAATTTGATAAATATAGACCTTACCATTTTCATTTCCTCTCATGTCTTATTAATTCGATATGAATCGAGTGATCGCATGATATAGCACATCATGATATGTTAGCACTCTCTCATTTAAAAATTATGAAAGATAAGTACATCAATTGTTTCAGAGTCGATCAGCTATAAAAATAAAACAACAAAGAAAGAATCCAAATTTGCGTCTCTTAGTTTTTGACAAAAAATAATCACTTACAACCAAAGGAAAGCAAACTGGAAGGATGGCATGCAAAAATCAAGCACCAATCAAAGCAATTGAAAATTAAAATCAGAACAAGAACTTGTTTAAAGAGGGCTAGGGTTGTTACATTTAGGCTAGTGAGGGTTTTGGACTGTGAACAACGCTGGCGTGACAGACTTGAAACAGAAAAGGCTCTAACGACACTAGAATTTGGGGAAATGAGTAGCAGCGAGAGACATTTGGAGCAAATCACCAATCTGATCTTTAAAATCTGCTAAATTGTTGAAGAGTCAATGAATATAACAATAGTCGGTAGTGTTTTAAAGAGAGAATCATGATCTGAGCAAAAAATATCTAACCTTAAAGAGAGACTGTAAAAGGAGCATGCTCCGACATGACGAACCTGAAACAGGCATCACCAGAATTTGGGAAAAGGAGCAGGAGAAAGAGACACTCAAAGTAGTAGGGAGGAGAGAAAACAAGTTAAGGGGTATCGGAGGTGGCTCGAAGAGATTGAGGGTTGGAAGTTGAGCGACAGAATGAACGAGGATTTACAGAAGAGGGGAGAGATATGTTAGATATTTGGTAATTGGCGGTAAAAAGATTTCGAAATAGGCGTAAATTTGTATTGGAATTCAGAGATATTAAGTAAAAACCACGACAACAAATTTACAAAAAAAAACTGTAAGCCTCAATCGGTGAGGGGTTGTGTTTAAGGTGCTTTCGATTGTGGCGTTCTGGGTTGAAATCCCAGAAAGCAACATTTTTCACATCAATATTTTCTCCTCTATTGTTCGAATATGTTTGTAGGTGCCAAACTTTAAATTCATCTTATTAGTACATATTACAAATTATGAAATTATGAATTTTGTTGTATCTATTAATTGTACTTTTAATTATTTTATTTGTGTTTGTACTTTTGTTGTGCGTATAAAATGAAAAGGTAGGTAATTGTAAGATCTTTCAACATGGATTCTAGATCAGTTGGTAAGAATAGATACTAATTTAAAAGCAGACAACTTCATGGTGCCTAAACATACAAGTATCAATAGAAAATAACCAATATCCAAGCACCTAAAAATCATTGTCCAAGGACCTAAAAATCAGTATCCAAGCACCTATATATATTAACATCACAACCAAGTATCAACAAAAAACAATCAATATCCAACAACAAAAAATAACCACACATAACACCAAAATACACTACATACAACAACAAAAAACAATCTTGTAACCAACAAAGCTTATTGTGTTCATGGTGCCATCAGCACGTAGTATTGTAAAAGCCTATAATTAGGTGATCTCATCCATAGGAAATCCCTCAAATCACAGTTTTTCACTCATATTTCTCCTCTGGAGCTTGCCACCCGACGTATGCCACCTTCTGCACCCGACGTATGCCACCTTCTCTCGATACGTCTGAAACTGATCATCATCGTCGAGAGGAAACACATCAGCAAAAGGAGTGTGTCTGTGGAGTCGAAGTTGTCAAATGTTAATTAAATACAGTGTTGCTTTGTGTCCTTTTTTATTTGCCTTATCAAGAAGCTTGATATAGTTTTCTGTAGAAAAGTTACAATTATAAGCTGCCTAATAATATTTTCTTTAAAAAGAACAACATAATAGTATTACAAATTAAATACCTCTTTAATATAAACTACATAATAATATTAACAATTATAAACTGCCTAAGAGTTAATAACAATTCAAGTAATACATGCATGATGAAGTGAAAAAGTGAAAATTTGTTGACTGATCGAACTAACAAATTGACGATTTTATAATAGTATATATTGCAAATTCAGACACATATAATATCTCTTACGTACCACTGCTAGAACGAAATATGTCTCCTCATTTCCAGCATTAACACAATCTTTCAAAACTTATGTCATAACTTTATCCTGCAATATGATATCTATAAACATTTTGGATATTTCCTTTGTACTGATCTTCGTTCTTTGACCAGGTTGTCTTTCGACAAAGAAAAAAACTTTTTGCATCTGTAGAAACAAGAAACAACAAAAAACAGAGTGAAATTAACGTAATGCATATATATATATATATATATATATATATATATATATATATGTGCAACTTTGGTCATAAATATGTATTATCATAAAGCACTTTCACAAAGTAGTGTGAAGTAAAAATTAATTGATGGATCACAAAATAAAATTAGGCACGGATGAGGCTATAGAGATTGTCAAAAAGGCTGAGGAGAGCTTGAAACAAGATGTGCGAAAACTACCACGATTAATTCTTTAGGAAGCATGGTAAAACATGTCCTCTATATGTTGTGCCGCATCTTGATACTTCACCGAGAAACTAAAAAAGTTATCCAAGTTGTAAATATATCCTTATCCTCAAATTAAAAGTATACTCTATTGCTATTTTACAATATTAATCAAGTTATAACTTATTATTGTCATAAATACACAAAGTTCATGCAATATTTTTGTAGTCCAATTGATGGGTCTTTAGGGTTTGGGTTTAGGGTACTCTACCTTTCTACCTATAGATGGGGCCTTTGGATCATTTCTCATAGTGCATTTGGTTCTCATGACATATAATTTTGTTGCAATTTTATTCATATTGTAGTGTTCGAGCGAAGTTTTGTTTGTACTAATTATATTAGTACATTTTTATTTGGAGGAAGAAAATTAGCTAGGTGTTAAGCATAAATACTTGATCGAGCAGTGGTTTTGCTTCCAACAACCTAAATTAAAAAAAAACATACAATGTAATGAGAATTCTAAGAAAAGTTTCTATTAGTACATGTTTCTTCTATTTTGTTCAAACAAAAATAGTGTAATGAGAAGGATTTGTATTTTCCTTTTTAGTGCAAGTATGTCTTTTTATTTGCTTTTTTAGTGCATACATTTACAAAGTTTCAAAACGTGAGAGCAAGAGTTTGTCGAGAAGATCGATCGGGTGTTTGCGATGGAAACAAAGTTTGTCGAAAGAAAGGGGAGAAATGAGGATGATGACATAAGAGAAAGTGGAGAAATGAGGAAGTATTTTGGAGAATACGATAGTGAAGAAAGTGGAGAGTGGGAACGGTACTTCCGAAAGAATATTTTTATATTATTTTTCATTCATTAATATCGAGAATGTTCTCTAGGATGTTAAGGACTGCGCTCTAACACCGAAGCGGCGACAATTAAATAATGTTCT
This sequence comes from Eleocharis quinqueflora, assembly GCA_964058865.1. Classification (NCBI taxonomy): domain Eukaryota; kingdom Viridiplantae; phylum Streptophyta; class Magnoliopsida; order Poales; family Cyperaceae; genus Eleocharis; species Eleocharis quinqueflora. The sequence goes on along the minus strand of CAXKVX010000302.1, from coordinate 386,965 downwards.
ACGGGCTTTAATGCCGAAAGTGACAGTGATTACACCTCTAATCTTTTTGTTAATTAATGTTAGTTGCAAACTTATGCATGTACAACACAAAACCAATATTTTTGTTCTCTACAATTTGAGAAAGCAAAAAATTTATACAAAATATACAAATTCTGCTATGAATCAAAATTAATTTGATTGCATCATTAATTATTGATGCAAATTAGTTTGATTGCACAATTATTGATGTCAATCAACGATTGTAATTGATTTGCGTTTTAAATTTTTTTTCGTAGCAGATTCACTCACTCTTCAAAATAATCTCAAAACAAAGTGCTAAACATTAACGAAAAATAAATGAGGGTAACAAAATAATCTCAAAATAAATTTGTTATAATATTTTAATTGACTTCTATTTTTTTATTACTGGTAAGTTTTCTATACTGAAGTTCTAAAGTCTGTAAAAGAATTTCACATCTTTCTACACCAGTGAATAACAAAAATAGGGTGTAGATGGTTACTTTTTCTCCAAATTTTCTACACAGGTTTACTAAATAAAGGGTATAGATTTGTTGCTTTATACACCACTTATTTAGCAAAAGTGTGGGGGGATTTGTCTGGAGGTTTTTTATGGTGGACCCGATCCTTCTACATTTGATTTTAATATAATGAGTGCATTTGAGGGGTTGTAGAGTCTCCTAGTGTCTTCTTCTTCTTCTTGTTGTTGTTGTTCTTCTTCTTCTTCTTGAACTTTGTTTTGTTTTTTTTTCCTTCTTCTTCAAAGTTTCAAAGGTTTGATTAATTACAAGGAGAAGAAAGGTAGAGAAGAAATGAGATGCACAATTAGAGAAAGAGATGCTATGGACATTTGAATAGAGGAGAAGAATGAATAGTGTAATTGAGATAGATAGTCATACATGAGAACTAAATGATGAAATGCTATTGGTACGTTTGAACAACCGCAGATCGTGATTTGAAACAAAATAATTTTTTTTGAAGATACGCAAACAGTTATTTAAAATAATCGTTGGCGTGTTACACCAACGATTATTTTAAATAACTGTTGGCTTATCTTCAGAGAATTTTTTACACTTCTGCCAACGATACGTGTTTTGTGAGTGCTTCAATAATAGTTGTTTTATGGAATTGTTAAATTTTCTATGTGTGACAATGAATTGAGCTAGATGACTATTATGATGAAATTATAGACTATTTGTTCGAAGAACTCAACGGTCGAAAATAAAAAATACTTTAAGAAAAATGAAAGCAGGTAAGGTGTTGGAGTTTGAGCACTTTTTTTTGTTGTAGTATGAAAATGTCTTGAAGACTTGAGGATAATATATGACTAATCGAGTCATTCAATAATATTTTTTGGCAAATTCTGCTATGGATCAAAATCAACTTGATTGCACAATTATTGATGCAAAATCAACTTGATTGCACAATTATTGATAACGATTAATGATTGTAATGGATTTGAATTTAAATTTTTTTGTCCATAGAAGACTCATTTTTTTTATCAAGTTTGATGTGTGACAAACATTGTTTCCAAAAGCGGACCGTACTAGCTGGTTCAACCGAAATAAACCGGGACCGGACACAACAGCTGTTCGGTTTCTAGATAAAATCGGATCAGTAACTCAATAAGATAAAAAACCGGTTAAACTATCCGGTTTTGTAAAAAAACATTGAACCAATTTTATTAGACCGGCGGTTTTCTTTCAAATTTCAAATAACGCAAAGGAAGTTGAAAAAAATAATTAATAAATGCATGAGTAATTAATAGAAGACACCTTTATACGGATCCGTATTCGGTGCCATTATTTACCTGTCATACTTCGTTGTTATTGAATCTGATCCGTTGTCTTCAAATTGAACGGCTGTGATTTGATTCAGAAAGAATTTCATTAATTGTGAGGTTCACTCGTCAGTGAGACAATGACAAAATGCTGTCATCACAATAATAACAGCGGATATGAATTCACCTTTATACATGAAAACAACTAAGGAGGCAAAAATAATGAGGACAGAATTAAGCAGAATCTATACGGTGTGCATGCAAGCTACTAAGCAAATTTGAATAATATAAAAAAGGAGAATTTGCATATGATATTTGTATAAATCAACCCACATTATTAGTGTGACTGAGAAATTTGCGTATGATGTTTTTAGAATGTTATTTTCGTCAAAATTGAATGTAAATATAATTCTTTTGACATATGAATTTGTTATCTGATTAATATAAGTGTTTAATAAAAATCTGTAGTTGAATCGTTTGACCCAACCGTCCGACCAGTAAACCGTTGCTCCGACATTTTACTGGGTCGACGTCCGTTCCGATTTTTTTTAATTGTTGACAAGTGAATAAAACCTATATTGGAGAGTAGTTACTCTAAATAACACATATAACATTTAACCTAGCCATTGTTAGAAATTGCCTTCATTTCTTTTTCAAGAAGTTCGAATTTCACACTTCTCCTAAAAAAAATTTGCTGCTAAAGACACAAATATTTGATAGGCAATTATGTAGTATACAATCTAAAATATTCGCAAGATTGATTCCTTTCTTTATTGAAAGATTTAGATTTTAGAGGATACTGATTAACTTTTTATATAATTGATATTTAGACATGACAATTCCTCAAAGCCAATGAGAAGCCATTTTAATGCTTAAGCATATGATATTGATCAAGTTGTAAAAGTAATAGAGTATCAATTGTATTTTACAAAATTTGGAATACTCCATATATTCATAAAATTCTTAATTCATGCTAGCAAACCAGCTTCTTGATCATTAAGTGAAAGAGACTTTGCTAACTATTGTTTAGAAATTTTTATCACATTTTTGTTCATCACATTTATAAAGTTGACATTTTTTCCTTTGAAGGATTATTGAATCATAATTTTCCCGAACAAAATTCTACAATATTAACCCTTCTTTTTCATTGGTGAGTGATTTCTGAGCAATTTTTAGCCTTTTTTTCTAAATAAAATTGTATTAATATAGTAACTTATAAATTCACATAAGAATGGGGACAATGATCTCCTTGTCATTATCACCTTTTACAAGAAGTGTATTCCCGAAATCTTCATTAAAATTATTTTATGTTTTAATATGGACAGAATAATTTGTACATGAATCTACTTTACAATAATTTACATGTGGCCTTTAAAAAAAAAAACACGTTATCTTACAGAAAAAGTTACCTGTAACAAATTTAGTGTCACACATTTAAAATTTGAGAAATTTGGTGAAGTGCATAAATTTCGTACCATTGCAAATTTATTATAGTTTTAATTATTTTTTTATAAATACTAACTAACACTTAAATTACTATAAATTGAAACACAACTGATTTTCAAAATCAACAATATTTCTATACATTACGGGAAAAACGAGCTTCTGCAACCCCCGTTTACATGAATTATATTAAAATCGGGTGTACAAGTGTCGGTCCCACCCTACGGACTAATTTTACCGGCTTTTATAAAAACCGATGTGTAAAGCAAGACATCCACATCTAATATTTAGTAAATTCGATGTAGAAAATATCGGTGTAGAGCGCCAGACATCTACACCTTTATTTATTAATCATCCAGTGTAGAAAAATAGAAAATTCTTTTGCAACCTCTCATTTACACACTTTATTAGAACTCCGGTGTAGAAAACTTAGCAGTAAAAAAGGTAGAAATCGATTAAAATATTGTAACAAATTTAAGACTTGAGTGGAGGGCACCAGAGGTGGCTCCGAAGGAACAAGCCAAGGTTGAGAGATGAAACAGTGAGCAAGGTTTTACAGAGAAGAGGAGAGAGAGATGCAAGATATTTGAGACTTGAGTGGGATAATTGTTAGAAATAGGTGCGAATGTGTATTGAGTATTGACATTCAGGGATGTTAAATTAAAACATGACAACAACTTTACAGAAAAGTTGTAAGCCTCAGTAGGTGAGTGAGACTATGTTTAAGGTGCTCATGACTGTGAGGATATGGGCTTGAACCCCAAGATCCAATTCTTTTTCCACATCAAGATTTTATTCTTTGTTAACATATTTTTTTCACATCAAGATTTTATCATATGTGTTATATAATTAATATATCTCATACTATCACTTATGTTATGAGGAGTAACATCAGATATAATATAAATGCTATTAATTTATACAAGGCATAATATTTATTTCGCTAAGATTCTGAGTATGAATATATATGGAACATTAATGTTAATTAAATATAATTATTAATGGACCGATTATGATTAATTATACTAACACTATTGTTAATGTAAAATTAGAAATATTGTTTGGGCTAAACCAAAGGTTTTGGATCAAAGCCCAAGCAAAACAAAAAATCTGCAATACTTTTACGGTTGCAAGGGTACCCCTTTGCGGCTGCAAGAGATCTGAAGATACTAGGAAAGAATCTGCTGAAAATCCAGCATATCAATTGCGACCGCAATAGCACATCTTTGCAGTCACAATAGACTTGGCATATTTTCTACCTAGTTTGGATCCAAGTCAATTGCGGTCACAATAAGATTTATTGCGATTGCAAGAGACCTGTGCAGAAGCAGAAAACATTGTCCTGTTTTGCCAATATCTTTCTAACTTGTGTTCCAAACAATATCAAATTTGAGAAACGTATTTACAACGGTAAATATGATAATTTGGAAAAGAATTGGAGAGAATATTATTGTATCTTTTCAAGATATATTTTCACTAGTATAAAAGGTATTGGATCTCCAAGCATTACCGATATCGATTGTAGGACATATGTACTGTGAAGTAGCCTCCACTTTCTCCTTCACTATAGAAAGTTATTTCTTGGTTCATTCGTAACCTTGAAAATAAGTTTGGCACCGGTAACTACTAGGAAAGATCCGCTAGCACAACATGGTGTTGCTCGACTATCTCCAACGATCCCTGATCAAGAGACTCGTGTACAAAAGAGATCATATGGATGAAAAGTAAGTAACGCTTCCGCCTTCTTTATTTTACATCTTAAATAGCTTCACGAAGGTTTTATCTGAAATGTATTGCTTAGTTTAGGTTTTCGGTATTTTGACTCAAAGCCTAACTATTGAATTGCACCAATTGTGAATCCCATAACCAATGTGGGTATTTCCTTTCTAATGCGATCTTTTCTTTGATAGCATTGTCCTTCGACAGTTGGGAGAACTTTTTGCATTCGTAGAAATAAGAAACAACAAAATAAAATAGAGTGAAATTAACTTAATGTAAATATATAAATGTACAACTTTGGCCATATATAATGTGAAGTAAAATTATCACAGAGCTACATGCACAAATTAATGCAAAATAAAATTAATTACGTCCACTTAAGGCTGTGGAGATCGATAAAAGGCCGAGGAGAGTGTGAAATAATTTGTGCGAACACCATGACGATTAATTCATTAGGAAGCACGGTGAAATGATCTCTATGCATTTGTCTTTTCATCCTGATACTTCCATGAGAAATAAAAAAAATCAAGTTGTAAATTTAATTAATTATCTCCATACTCAAATTAAAATTCGCAAGTTGTACATTATTTTTGTAAAAAATACATGAAGTGCTTGCAATTTATTTTTTTAGCTAGTCAATTGATGGGTCTCCATAGTTTAGGATTTAGGATCTCTAGAGTTTACTTTGGTATTAATTGTTAAGCATATAATTAACTATTTTTATCGAGCAATGACTTCTCTATCACTTACTAAAATAAACAAAAATAGTGTATTGAGAAGTCAAACAAAAATTCCTATTAGTACAGTTTTCTTCTATTTTGTTATAACAAAAATAACATAATGATAAGAGTTTGTATTTGCCTTTTTAATGTTGTATATGCCTTTTTGTTGGCCTTTTTAGTGCATGCATTTACAAAGTTTCAAATTATGGTTGTCGACTCGATCAGGTTCTTGCTATGCACCAAAAAGCCTGTCAAAAGAAAGGGTCCCGAATGACGATGACGAAAGAGTAAAAAGTAGAGAAATCGAGGAAAGTGTGCTGGAGAAGACGACAGTGAAAAGAACAGAAAGTGGGGACAATACTAACAAGTGAATGTTTTTATATTTGTTAAATATTTTTGTATTATTTTTGTTAATTAATGTCGAGAAAGTTCTCTGGAAAGCTAGCTTGTCCTCTACGCGCAACATGAAGCAAACGATCCAGATTTGCTACGTTGTAGGAAACGATCAGCTGTGATGTGATTCAGGAGGTTGGATATTATAAATTGGGAAAAGAACGAATCTTGATGCAAATAAAGGGCTCAGATTTGCTGACAGCGAAGAAGCAGCAATTAAATATTTTTTATCAAGGGGCGTTGATGTTGCGCATGCGGACATTGATTAAAGACGCTAATCTTTTTGTTCATTAATACTGAAGCGACGTTATGATTAATTTATTTGCGCCACTATTTTTTTTTATAATTAATGTTAGGTGTTGATTCGGAGCATGTCAAAACTAATGAATTTATTCTCTACAGTTCAGGAAAGCAAAAATCTTATACAAAATAGGCAAATTCTGCTATATATGGATCAAAATTAATTTGATTGCACCATTAATTATTGAATTTCTTTGGATAAAATTTTGTGTTTTAAAATTTGTGTCCATATATAACAGACTCATCCACTCTACAAACTGATCTCAAAATAAAGTACTAAACATTAACAAGTAACAAAAAATAAAATGGGGTTACACAAAAATTATATCAAAACAAATTTGTTACAATATTTTAATCGACTTCTATTTTTTCTTTTTATTGCTAAGTTTTCTACACTAGAGTTTCAATAAAGAGTGTAAATGAGGGGCTGTAAAAGAATTCCACATCTTTCTCCATCGGGTGGTTGATAAATAAAGATGTAGATGTCAATCGCTTTACACCGATATTTTCTACAGCAGATTTACTTAATAAAGGGTGTGCATGTCTTGCTTTATATACCGATTATTAGAGAAGTCGATGGAGAATTAATCTGGAGGGTGGGACTGACGTTTCTACACCTAGTTTTAATATATCCGACATAACGACGGTGGTTGCATAAGATCGTTTTTCCCATAGTAGGGATATATTTACTTAGATAACTTTGTTAATTTCTCAGTGAAGTTTCATGATGTAAAACTAGATATTTGATTTACTTCTCGATAAATTAATCGTCACGCTATTCACACGAGTTGTCTCAAACTCTCCGCAGCCTTTTGCTGATCTCTTGAGCCTCAAGTTGACATAATATCTCACCTGCGGAGGCTTATAACTTTCATGTAAAGTTGAAGTCATATTTTTATTTTACAGTCCCGAATGCCAATACACATTCGTGCCTATTTAACCATATTATCGCCCAAGTCCCAAATATATCGCATCTCTCTCTTTCTCTCTCTCGACTCTTCTCTGTAAACCCTAGCTCGTCGTTTCATCTTCCAACCCTAGTTCATTCCCTCCAAGCCACCTTCGGTGCCCCCAAAGTCGTTCTCTCTCTCCTCCCCACTATGACGAGCGTCTCTTCCCCTACTGTTCCTTTTCTCAAATCCTGATGTCGTTTGAGCCTAGCTTGATTCAAGTCCGTCATGCCGGAGCCTGCTTTGTTTCCAGTCTCTCTTTAAAGATAGATAGTTTTCTTTGCTCAGATCATGATTCTCTCTTTTTCCAATCTCTCTTGATGCATTTGATTTGAGATTTGAAATTTTTAAGAGAGAAATATGGGTGTTGATTTGGAATTATATTTTTTTTGTCCTTGTTTTTTTATTTGAGATCATAAAAGGAGAAATATGTGTGCTAGTATAGCATGAAGTGCTATAGCCTACGGGCACTCGATTCGTAGCGAATTGACGAGGTGGAGGAGGAATTGGAAATGAAAGTAGACGATCCACTCTCTATCATATGGCATACTACAATACCATTCGTTTATCTCTCTCTACTCTGAGGAGCAGTATTATCACTCAGCTTGATTTCCAATCTCTCCTTTCTTTTTCCCAGTTGATAAAAATACATCCCAATGGAGGTTTGTTGTTATGTATCTTCTCTAGATCTTTTTCCCAGTTGATAAAAATATTTGTGATGTTGGCCTAATTTTGATTGTTATGTGTTATTTTTATAGGTTTGTCAAATAATTTCTGGTCAAAGGTTTGCACATTCTTTATTTTTGTGTTTTCTCAGATGGCATGAGTGAATATTTCTGTGCATGCTATTTTTCACTGTCTCTTATGTTCAGAAAGAGAATGACTGCTCCTTCAATAAAAAATGACACAAGTCTTATTAATTTACGCCCATGTCATTGATTATCTAAGTTATCAAATTACATAAAGTTTTATGAGTTATTGTTCCTCTCTAGTGATTTTAACTGAATTGTGATTGTATTTGGAATTAAATTGAATGGTGGTTGAATTGGAGATTAAATTGATATATCTTATTGGTATCAAGTATTCTGAGTTAGACAAATTCAATGCAACAACCAACATACAAGAAAACTAAGAGACAATGTTTAAATTTTTCGTGTTGTCTTCTCATGAGATGACATATATAAGTGAATTGTTCTTTGTGTATGCTATTTTCACTGCTAGTTATGTTTACTTTCATTTTGTGCTTGTTAGCAAACTAACTGGCCCACCCACTATCATGTGCTATAAGATGAAAATAATTTTCTAACTCCCTAGTAAGTATATATGATTTCACTTTAGTAGTTTATGATTTAGATAGTGCAATTTTTTCAAATTTGAATATTGCATACTTTCCATAAGCTCCTTCCATTATAAATTAATTCATTTTATTTTTTTCTTTTGGCTTTGTAAATTGTATACAAAGGTAGTCATCGCTATATTTCAAGACCATATTTGTTTTCTTATTGAAATATTATGAGGAGCAAATTGATGCATCATTGGTATATTGGGTTTGACACTAGCATCATTGACGAGGTTGTGAGTGTGCTTGCGAATTTCATTTTTGAAGTTGTTTGATTTTCTAATCTATTTCTCGAAATACTTATATGCTACAATGCATTTGTCTGTTTCAGTTACATCTAGCAAATTACTGACATTGAAGAATGCGGTAATCCAACAAGATATGTACACATTTTTGTTTATGTCGTGTATTATTAATTATTTTACTGTTGATTGGTGATACTTATGATGTTTGCATGATCTGGATGTGTAATCATGTTTGATCGATTAATGTGGATGACATGATATGTATGTTTTATTAATTATTGTATACACAACATGCATGATGTGTGTATACATATATATATATGGTATTAAGCAAAAGGGTATATAATTAATTAATGATTTAATTTTGGTCAGCTAGCAATTAAAAAGGAGCTAGCCAAGTAAGCAAAAAAAAGTTTCTAAAAACGATGTTTTACAACAGATATTACCAAAGAAAGGATCTAATTTAGAGTATATATTACATCAAATATCAAGTCATAATTAAAGGCACTGACGAGTAAAAAATTATTAAATCTTTCACGTCGGGTACTAACTATTAAAAGTGATGTAGATTGGCAAAAGAAAAACAGAGTACGCCCCTATCTCTATGACGGATTTTAACATATTTTTTGCCACCACGACATTTAAACGGAAAATAATCGATGTATAATCCTCTATATATATGATGTGAAAACATATTTTTCCGTAGTCATATATTTAAGTTTACCGAAGTGGTTGGTAAGTTTAACTGGAATATATATTTCAATCCGGTCAAATCAATCTCTGTTATAATTTATGATGTGTTTATATTTTATATGCTAGAATTATTATTATTATTATTAATTTTATTTAGTGTAATGTAACCGATCATAAAATGACAAAATCAATGTATTATAATATATAACTTATGAGCCTTTAATTTTTCTGATTGATTTTGCACTAAAAGAATTAATAATTTATTCATGTGTAATGTTAATGTATTATTTATGTACACACTAAAGATTTTTTTACCAAATTATCAAGCTAACCAGAGTTAATTATATCCGTCCTTTACGAGTAAAAATAAACATTTCGCAATTTGAAATCGTAACACCAATGATGATGCCAACTTCAGATGCAACGATAAAGCCCAAATATCACTCAGTGCCGATCTATTGTATACTAGGTAGAGTTTTCAAAATTGTGTCTGCGTGTCTAAAAACGACACGAAACGGTACGACACGATAAAGAAACGGCACGATTAAGACACGACATACGGGACACAACACGATACTGTTTACGTGTCGTGTCTTAAGTGTGTCGTACTTAGGTTTTCTACTGTAGAACGGCACGACACGACACGACAACACGTCTTTACGATGAAAGCCACGACACGACAACACGTCTTGCGCTTACGAGGAAAGGCACGACACGAAACGACACGAAAACACGACACGACACGGCACGAAAACACGACACGACACGACAACACGTCTTGACACGACACATAGGCACGACACGACGGCACGGGTAGACACGAGTAGGCACGGGTAGACTTGTCCAAAAAATATACTAGAAGTCCCAAAAAAATAATTGTCTATAAAATTTATTTTTTTCATATTTTTATGTTCTTGTAATTTGTTTTTCTATTTTTTAGTTTTTTTTATTATTCTTCGCACGATTAACACAAATAAGTCACGCCGTGCCGAAGCAACACGGCATGAACAAACACATCACAATTAGACACGACACGGTTAAGATACGGCATGTTTAGTCACGACACGGTTAAGACACGACACGGTTAGGCACGGCGTGCCTAAATGTGCTGTATCTTAACCGTTCCGTTCCGATCCCTTCCAATTTTTGGCACGGCACAGAACGACACGATAAATATAATAAAATATTACTTGTGCCGTGCCAAGCCGTGTTTGGAATGAAATGGCACGGAACGGCACGGATTTAGAACACTAATACTAGGGGCAAGTGTCCTTCTGGAAATTTTTTTTTAATATTTTTGTGTATTTGTACAATTATCAATTTTTTGCAAAATAATGATTAATATTTAAAAATATGTGACATTTTGCCTACTCCTGAAAAAATTATATCCTAACAAAAATACTGGATCCGCCCCTAATATCACCAACACGGCAACACCTTTGCAGTACTTTGTATATTATGTGCACAAACAAAGATCGCAACAAGTAATCACGTAACGCAAGTACAAACAACGATTCCCGAAGTACCTCATCAGTATAGAATCTGAGTCGCAAGTCGCAACTACGGGTGCAATATGATCCGATAATATCATATCGGTGTGATATTCGGTAACCATATCCGAATTAATTTACCGTAATTGTTCATACCGTATTTATTTTAATTTTTATATGAACGAATAAAAACTAGATAAAACTTCAATTTTATAGAAAAAACATGTAATTAATTATAAAGTATTTTTCCAATACTATTATAGTATCAACCATAAAAAATTATATATTCTACGAAAATTTATTTTTTAATAATATATTTAATTATAATGGTAAAAAAATAAGTTTTTTAGATATATATGGACAAGGAAAAATTCAGGATTTTCATCAAGAGGGCAAGATTTATAATTTTTTTTCCAGTGAAACAAAATGAGACTCATTTTAAAAAAATTCAAAATATAAGCATATTTTTCAAATAAAAATTGACCAATTATAGGATATATTTTTCAAAAAAATATTTGTCTTATTCTTATCGCAAGGGTGCATGGGGTATACGAATTAGGGTCGTAAAAAAATTCGTACAAACGGTCACAATCCAGCTCGTTTAATGTGTTTGAATAATGACGGGTCGGCTTAAAATTTTAACTTTAACAATTATTTTGAATATTATTTTATATTGTAAAAATATTTATTCTTATACGAAGTAAAATAAGTTACTCATATATGAAATCCAATCAATTACAAACATTAGCACTTATTTATATTTCTAATATTCTCTTCCTGATAGATGGTTCTATGATTTTTCTTATGAACAACAATGATTATCAATACAGTTTATTCATTTTTATGCAATTACTTTTTGTCTAATTGCCTTTTGTGATTATTTAGTTGTTAATATTAAATATGCTACCTTAAATTATGTACAAAATAAGTCAAAACACATAAATTATTTACAAAAAAATTAAATTATGATAAATTTCTAACCTCAATAATAATTCAAAATTAACACTTTTCAGTTTTTAAAAGTACATAGTTTTCACTAGAGTTGCTAAAAGAATCAAATTTTAGTATGATCTAAATGCAAATTCATTTAATCCATCAATATTCACACGGGGATCTATATTCATTAAAATTCAAGGATTCGAATGGGGATCAGTATTCATAATAGTAGAAAATTTCAAATCAAATCTGCATTATATTTGATATTTTAGTTAAATAATTTAAATTTTTAAATGCATGCATATTTTATATTATAAATGTACATGTTAAAAATATAGTGATTTATTATTTTATTTTTATTGTATATTCGTTATATAGAGTTAGGCTATTATAAAAATATTGCTTTTTGGGTTCAAGTGCAAACAGTCCAAATTATATTCTTGACCTCGAAACATCGATTATGTTTGTACAATAAATTTTTCATATTGAAATCTTATGGAAAATCAAATTTCGTGATTTTAACAGCTTTCTAATTATTTTTAAATATTTTTTACCATCATGTTTATTATAAAAGATGACCTCTTTAGGACTGTTTCAAAAAAATATTTAAAAATATCGAGAAAGTTTTAAAAATCACAAAATTTGATTTTCTATGATATTATAATATGAAAATCTTAATTGAGCAACTTAAATCGATTGTCTCGGACTCAAGAAAATATAAACTGGATCTTTGTACTTCAACCCGAAGTGAAAACGCTTTCATAATATCCTAACTGATGTTATATATATCGTCTTCAAGAATCAAAACAATTCCAAAATATATTTAGTATACTAGAATAATAGTATTTATGAAATCCTTAATGAGTTTCGGATTTTAATCGTGTACGTAAGATCAACACTACAACAGAATTACCTTTTTATATCGGGTAAAAGTACTCCTTTAACAGCGGACATGGAGATCACTTTTAAAGGGCGAGTTGTTAAAGGTTGGAACACCCATTATTAAAGCAAACCTTTTATAGCGGAGTTTTGGCTAGACCCGCTATTAAAACCCACCTTTTATAGGGGAGTTTTGGCTAGACTCGCTATTAAAATCCACCTTTTATAGCGGACGATACTGTAAATTCGCTATAAAAAGTCCCTTTTAATAGTGGGTCTCACCAAGGGTCCGCTATAAAAGGTTTTGAAAAATAAAAAAATGTTGTTGTCAGCTTGTGCATTTATTGCAAAATTGACTGATTTGATAGGCATTTTTGCAGAATGTCCATTCATAAGATAAATCAAAAGACAATTTGACTATTTGCAAATATGTCATGTTGTTTAATTTACTTTTCTTTGTATATTAGTTGTAATATGATTTTGAACAGCCTAATTTTATTATTAAACGGCCTTATCCCTCAACCTAATTTTATTTTTACAGTAATAATTAAATAAGTTGTAAAAAAAAACTTTTTTACAGTAATACTTTACACACAATAATATTTGAAGGACGAAAGCAAAATGAGGAAAGATTTATGTGGAAAGAATGAAGAATGAGGAAAGATTTCTGTGAGAAAAATAAAGAATGAGGAAAGATTTCTATGAGAATTAAGAAGGAAGAATGATGAAGAGTTGATGTTTATATAGAGAACGAAAAATTTTGGAAGAAAAAAACGTGTCTTAATCCATGGGACTATGATTTTTTGGAGAGTTGGATTGACAAAAATAACGGTTGGATTGAAACAACATGGTGATCCGTGGAAGCAAATTAATCAGAAGTCTACAGACCTTTTATAGCAGACTAGAAAGCAACTTCGCTATTAAAACCTTTTATAGCGGATCACGTATGTCGTCCGCTATAAAAGACCTTTAATAGCGGTCCAAAGGTAAGGTCTGCTATAAAAAAAGCCACATTTTATAGCGATTCAACCTTACATCCGTTATAATAGCCATTGTTCCCTTTTAATAGCGGCATTTTGATCGACCGCTATTAAATGAGAGTATTAAAGATTTGTTTGTAGTAGTGAAAAATGCAAATACAATATGTAGGTGGATCTTTTTTAAATATTGATATGCGGATGTAACAAGTAATTCATGTTTTTGAGATCCACATGTGAATCCATTTGTGCAGATTCGGACTGATTGTTTTTTTAGATCTACATGTAAATTCATTTTGTGCGAATTAATTCGTACCGGTTTCCTTTACCAGAAAGTACTTTTACTGATAACAGCTCTAATCTTCACCTGTAGAAGGTCTGTAAACATCACTCGTAAATGAGCCAAATTGCTTGCTTTTTCATGCTCTAAAATCTGCCGACATACTACCATCTTAACTATTATGAACAGTTCCTTGATACAAAGACAACAGCTTTTTTTTCTAGATTGAATTGAAGTCTAAGTCCAAATATGAGCTAAAATTCTTTCAGCTAAAATTTGAACTCTCAACTTTTCATACGGAGAGGAGAGCGTTGCTCTTTGCAAAGACAACAGCTAGTTAAGCAACACTTTTTAGCACTACTTCTGATACTAATAATCTTGAAAATAATATAACTTACAAGTTGCACGCAACAATTATAATGCATGTTTTCAACAAATACATACACACCACTGCAAGTACCATGCACTAAAATCATACATATATATATATTGTCACTAATTAATTAGCTGAACGGCGGTAATTTGGGAAGGGTATGTTGCCAGACTCGATCCTTTCGACATCCTCCAATAAAAGCTTATAGTGACTCTTCACATCTTGCACCGTCTTTCCACCTCTGACCATGGCCGCAACCTTCTCCCATCTGTCAGGGGTATCCTTGTCGTACTTTGACAGAGCCTTCTCGAATCGCTTGTTCTCTTCAGCTGTCCATGCCATGATGAGGAACAAAAAAATAGATGGATGTGAGAGAGTGCTAATTAGAGAGAGAATTGGTAAAAATGCTCTGGTGCTTTGCTAAGCAAAAGATGCATGAGGTATTTATACAGGATGGAAAGAGAGATACCAATCATTAAACAAATGAATGTGGAGTTACAAGTTGAGATTGAAATTAAGAAGCACTTCAAATTGTTAGATAACGGATAGACTTTGCTTATATTCCGTGAGCTTAAAAAAGGACAATAGAAACTGTATTAAATGTGCTTTTGTGATTGTGAAATAAATTCTTCCATTCATGTTTTATTTGAACTCAGGTACCAGACTGATTGATCGCGACATGCATCATATCAAGATTCGTATCGCAAACATGTTCATGGAAAAACTTTCATAGCCAATTTTATATAAGATAGAAAATTAGAAATTCCATTAATGCAATGCTGGCATTGCCACAGAATATCTTGTTAGCATCACATTTTCCTTAAATTGTTGAAGAGAGAACATGGTAAGAGCAAGAGACTTTACCGTTCTATGCAAAAGCTAGGAGAGGAAGGTATTGGAAACCGATTGCAACTGAAAATCACGCTTATTTGACTAGAAACTGCTCAGTTGATGCAAGGCTGGTGTGTATTGTGATGTGATTTTCATTGATACATCCCCTCTAGACCTGTCAAACTTGTGGAAAGATCACAAAAAAAAGTAGTTTCGTTAACCGTTTTGTATAATGAACGAATAAGAAATTTTGTTTCGTTAAATAAAACAATCGAAACGATCAAAACAAACCAAAACGATCAAACAAATTCTCTTCGCTCTTCAGTCATCTTCTCTCTCAGTACACTAAAGAAATTTCTTTGATCGTAGTCGTTCATTTGTCACGAAACGAAAACGATTAAACGACCAGCCATTGACAGCCCTATCCTAATTAAATTATGTTTTCAATGTATAATATTGAACAGAGTTCTGATGCAGAAGGTCCTGCACAAATTAATGAGAAACCCAGTGACATCCGTACCTTTAGTATGAGCCAGGTTTGAAGTCAAGATACCCTCCTAAAGTTGGTTTTCTTTTTTATAAGAAAAGAAAACAAAGCTTACCATAGACAGTTGCCTGAGCTGATTAATTAATAAGTTTGATCTGAACATCATAAAACATAATTCATTTTGTAAATGCTGTTAGGCAGCACTAGCTAGGATGCATATGAATCACTCTAGTAGCCTAGTTGCATGCAGCATCTCAATTTATGAACCACCTTTCCTAGTTTAATCCCAACTTGCGCAACTTCACCTTTGTTTAATGAATCTGCATTTCTTTCCTTCCATATAAATACCCCTGCAATATAACCCCTGCTCTTCATCACCCAAAGTTCCTCTAAATTTCCTTTTCAAGGCAATCAATCTTCCCTCTCAATCTTAATTTGATAATATCTTTTCTTTCATAATTTCCAATGGCATGGACTAATGAGGAGAACAACCGTTTCGAGAGGGCTCTCGCAAAGTACGATGAAGACACATCAGATAGGTGGGAGAAGATTGCCACCATGGTTGGTGGCGGAAAGACAGCAGAACAAGTCAAGCGCCATTATAACGAATTGGTGCAAGATGTCGAACAAATTGAATCTGGTAACGTCCGTTTCACAAGTTCCAATCGTCGAAATGCTAGGACCAATTAGTTACTTGTTTGTCAGGTATGTATATGAGATTGTAATATCTGTGTATGGTTTGTGTTTATCTTATCCAATTGCAATTTCAATGTAAGGTACTTGTATGAAGTGATTTATATGTGACTACAGCTACTTGTTCTGCTATGAGATGGAGTCTCTTTGTAATCTTTTTCTTTTATTTTCGCAAGAAAAAGCCCTGAGCTGTGTTGTAACCTTCTCTATAGGTTATAATGAAATGTATAATTAATTAATGAAAATATAACCTTAAATATAAACACATCTTATTTTTCTTCGATGTATTAATTTAGAAAAATATGTGCATCAGTTTACTATAAATGTAAGCTGCAGTCAGTATACTATCAAAAAGACTCCTTGCTAAAATAGTACTAATCTTAATTTATGAAGATAAAATATTATTTGTGTATATGCCGTACTTTTAGTACTTAAATGGCAAATAAATAGCTGAGCAGAGCACTTTTTCAAAACTAATATGGACGACAGGTGTCAGCATAACAAAGAACCAACTCCTTTAAGATTAATATTTTCTAAAACTTAAAAAAGAATGTTTTACTAATTTACAATAATCCAACCATTAAAAGTTTAGCCTAGGTAATGCTAGCTAGTTCTCACCTAACTAGAGCCAAGTTTGAATTTGTACCTTAAATTTTTTCAAAGTGCTTCAGACGTTTAAATATATGCAAGTGCATAAGCTCACATTCTCACATGAAAAAGTTTATTCATGATGAGTGATGACCAAGTACAATAATATAAGCATTCAAAATAGAATTAGATAATAATTAAAAATACTGTCAACCCCAATAGGTACATCTTCTTTTCCATTTATAGAATAACCTCCACAAAGGTCATGTTTTATCCACACCCTCATGCAGAATAGTATTCCTGCTAACACTTCATCAAGTGCCTGTTAGTCATAAATAAATTGGATATTTATTTGGTATTCCTATTTTAGCAACTATAGAAATATGTTGGTATTGAACAGTATGTTAAATATTGTCTTTTTATCAACTAATGATTACAGAGTATGTTAAATATTGTCTTTTTATCAACTAATGATTACAGAGTATGTTAAATATTGTCTTTTTATCAACTAATGATTACAGAGTATGTCAAATATTTTGTCTTCTATCAACCTATGATTACAGATATGCTAAATTAGATAGCTCAAAGTTTCTTTTTTTTGGTGGACGAGTTTACATACGTAACTTTTCTCTGCTAAGAGACAGTTCAGGTAGCCATTATCGAAGAGAAGCTGAATAAAAGGGTGACTGTTGATCATCAAGGAAGAAAAATGATGGCCGAGATTAACAGATGGGCCAAGAGCTGAAAAAGTTATAAAACATTTAAAGTGATCTGAACCGTCCAATAATATCCTAAGGCACAGCTTTGATGTCGTGGCGACCAATCGAAATTCAGAGTCTGTTATTCAGTTGGGGGACATTCCTGCAGGAGAAATGACCACCTGAACAGCCATTTTTCTTTTCTTTTCAATTTACTTTCTTTTACTTAAGTTGTTGTGCGTTGTATAAGACTCATTATCATTTTGGTTAATTGAAAATAGCATTTTTTTGCTGCAATAGGCTTCTTCTTTTCTTTCTCTTCCATTTTTTCATACCAGCAACGAAATTATCATTGCAATTGGTATCAGAGCCAAGATTATCATGCCTCCCACTCGATCTCACCCCTCACCCGCCTCCTATAATATCCTTGGCTAGTGCACCAAAAAGTCAAGTGGATGGTGTCAACACCTTATTGAAGGACAGGAAGGCTGCATTGTTTCAATTGAAGGAGAACCTCAGAAAGGCTCGAGATCGTATGAAGAGAAATGAGGACAAACACATAAATGAAAGAGCTTTCTCTCCAGGTGATTGGGTTAATTTGAAAATTCAACCTTACGGGCAACTCACAGTATGAGGCATTCGAAATCAAAAGTTGAGTCCAAAGTATTATGGTACTTTTGAAGTACTGTAGCATATCGGCTAGGTAGCTTACAAACTTAAATTACCAGTTGGGTCACAAATTCATCATGTATTTCATGTTTCTCAGTTAAAAGAAAGGGTTGGTAACCACAATTCAACTTCTCAATTGAAACCAATACATAGTTCGTTGTTGCCAGAAGAACCCAAACCATTTTTAGTCATTGGTCGTAGAATGGTACCGAGAAACAACACAGCCCATTCCCAACTACAGGTTCAATGGCAAAACCAATCTCTTGAAGATGCCACATGGGAAGACTATGAAGAATTTGCTCAGAGATACCCTACTTTCATTCGTGAGGACACGAATTTCTTTTTTTGAAAGCTTGGTAGTAGCTACCAAGAGGACACGAATTTCTTAGAGGAAGGAGCAATGCTAAGAGACATAGTTCAGGTAGCCGTTATGGAAGAGAAGCAGAATAAAAGGGTGACCGTTGTTCAGCAATGAAGAAGGATGATGGGCCGAGATTCACAGATGGGCCAAGAGCTGAAAGAGTAGTAAAACATTTAAAGTGATCTGAACCGTTCAAATAACATCCTAAGGCACAGCTTTGATGTCGTGGGGACCAATCGGAATTCAGAGTATGTTATTCAGTTAGAGGGCATGCCTGCAGAAGAAAGAACCACCTGAACAGCCAATTTTGTTTTCTTTTCAATTTACTTTCTTTTACTTAAGTTGTTGTGCGTTGTATAAATAAGAGAATAATCTCAATTGTAAGACTCATTATCATTTTGGTTAATAGAAAATAGCAATTTTTTGCTAGACTTATTCTTTTCTTTCTCATCACATTTTTTCCATACCAGCAACGAAATTATCGTTGCATTCTCCTCCCTCAAGAATAAAGGAAACGAGACCTAGTAAAAAGAAGATATTTGACACAATGTGTGTTAAATATTGCTTAGCTGATTACCACAGACTACAAGCCGCTCCCAAAGAAAAATAGTGCAACTTGCTTCTACGAGATCATTGCAAATTTGCAATAGACACATTCTATATTCACAATATAAATAAAAGACTAATTTACTGTTATAAGCACTCCACATAACTCGCACAGTGACATAAATGATATTTCAAAGCAGGCTTGGAAGCGACCCAAGTAAACATCACGCTTATTTAGGTGACGAGTAAAAAGTCTGATTTCTGCCGTTATCTATTTAAGTTAGAAAAATACTAAGCCCACACAAATTGGCCTGCTTCCGGGGAAAAGTAATATTGCTGGAGCCTAAAGTAGCAGAATTCGTACCCTCTGAAATTAGAATACCTGTTCGCACTCTGATTCTCAATGCTGCTACAACATTTTTTATCTGTCTGCACAGTAATTGCTACTGCATTGCTACAGTGCCACTCAACAAAACTGTTCATTCTCTCTTGAAAATTTCTAACCATTCCAGGAGATACTGATTCAAAGTAGCGCCTGCACCTCATTGGAATCATATCCTCTGCGATTTTTTTTCTCCTCAGAGAGCAGAGTTCAATTTGAGCCGTCGGATTAAAAATTAACACTCGACTGCCAACAATATCATTCAGAGAGATTTTTATGCTGTTAATCTAGACCGTTGATCTTTAATCCAACGACTGTAAACAAAAGTTCTTTCGGCCTCATTACTTCATTCCCTATTCCTTGTTTTCATTTTCGTTTGGGTGACTTGATGTTCCCAATCAATTTTGTAGTCGTGACATTGGGAGAAAGGAACTGCTATTGATGGGAAAAAAGATTTCTTCGATGGTAAAATTGGGATACCAACTTTTATTGCGTTTAAGTTTATTTTGAGATTCCACAACTGTGTCGTGCCAGCTCCATATTATCAAGAATTGGCAGAGAAATCTAACTTAAAAACTAGATGGCTCATGCCTTTTCGTTTTCATGACTATTTATTCGTTGAAATCTTCTGCTATAGAGTGTTTACACATGTCCAAAAACGAAGCATTCTGATCAAATGGAATTATTATCTTTTGTAGGCTTGATTACCCGGTGCTGGTTGCGTTGAGCAATCAGTGGAACAGTCCATATTGGGAACAATTGGAGGACAAAGACAGAACAAACACTCACAATCTACAAGAATAACAAAAAGGGAGCTGATATATCGATGCCTTCAGTGATACCACCATCGATACCAACAAGATAAATCCAGTTGAATTCAATTTGCATGTTTTTTTTTTATTATGCATGTTGTTTTTTGTATTGTGCATATTGTTTTTGTTATTATGCATATAATTGATCGGACGCTCCACTGAAAACGAATGTCGCTACGCTCACCGACGCGGATCACTACGATCATCGATGCGGACTGGACGAATCCAGTTGCATTTCTTTTGAAAAGTTGTTCTAGTTATTATGCATGTTGTTTTTGTTATTGTGCATGTTATTTTTTGTTATTATGCAAGTAAATAACATGCAAAATAATACAAATAACATGCATAATAACGAAAACATAATAAATCATAAGTATAACAAAAAACATAATGAACTTACCATATAAATCATAAGTATTTGACTGTTATTCATGTTTTTAGATGCACAATAAAAACAACATGCATTATAAGTAAAACAAATTTTCATAATAAATCATAAATAGAACAAAAAAACATATTGAACTTAACATATAAATCATAAGTATTTAATTGTTATGCATGTTATTAGATGCACAATAACGAAAACAACATGCATAATAATGAAAACAATATGCATCATAAGTAAAACAAATTTTCGTCGGAACTCAACTGGACGTGTCCAGTTGGTATCGCTAACGGTATCGAAGTTGGGATCCGCGAAACATTTTCCTAACAAAAATGTTGTTGTTTTGTTACAGTGCTCAACTGTTAACCAGGATGTTAACTAAGACTTAGGGGTAGTTTTGTCATGGATTGGATTTATATCAAGGATAATAAATGCAAACTAGAGCTTAGTGATAGCTAGCCTCAACCTCAATGCATGTGCACTGACTGAAACTTCTACTCGCTCAAACAACCTGGATTGTTTTAGAGCATAAGTTATTTTTCTAATTACTGTACATGAAATATCAATCTTTTATCGAGACTCAGAACTGATTGTTGTTGATTTTAATGGCATTTACCACTTTCTGTGTACCGTACGTCCCAAACAAAAAGAGTAAAATGCCATGTATTATATATAACAAGGAACAACAACGAAAAGCATCTTCCATCTTTCAACAAATAAACAAAATTGGTCTAGTGCTTAGAAAGTTCCTTCCAAACAACCACTCTCCGAGCTACTCAGTTAAAAAATCAATAATAACCACAAAAATGTAAAATTAGATGTATAAGCTAGATGTGTAATGAAGCAGGTCGCTTGTGAAAATCCAAATTAAGGTAATTATTTGCAAGTTCACTTAAAAAAGAGAGGTTGAGGTTCACCTCTGTAGTATCAGAATGCACAAGATTCACCTCTGTAGTATCAGAATGCACAAGATTCACCTCTGTAGCACCAGTATGCCCAAGATTCACCTCTGATACTATGGAGGTTCAACTCTTAGTATCATTATGCCCAAGATTCTGTAGATTTAGCTGTCAACTAACGTTTCGAGGTCTTCGATTTGTTCCGCTGCTTTTTCTTAACTTTAGTCTCAAACAAAATTTCAATCTCAGGAGGTTAACAAGAAAACCAAACAAAAGCAAAGTTCAATCACCAAGCCGAAAACACAAGAAATAAACTCCAGTTAATTGTCATCCCCATTTCACTTCCTTTCAGTCCGAAACAAAATTGAAGATAAATACCGCAGCTGAGTGTAGACCCGAATTCCTGTTGCTCAAGCTAAACCAAACAATACCAGCCACAACAGCCAAAACAATCAACACCAACACAACCAACAAAATCCACAACCATGTTTTTCTAGTACTGATTTGGTGCGCCTTCGCCTCCTCCAGAGCCACTTTTGCTGCGCTTACATCTTGTTCAGCACTGTCCACTTGCTGCACGATTTTTCCTATCTGTTTTCCCTGTTCCTCAACAAGAACTGACATATCGAAAAACACTTGCTGAAGCTCCAGAAGGCTTCTCTCAACCTCTCTTGCTGATTCTTGCCTGTCTTCCATCTCTTGAACTACTGATAATATTGCTTGGTCGCCTACAGCAATTGCTTTCTTGACAAGCAACTCTGGTGTGTGGCTCCCACTTGATATGATCTCTTCTATGATCTGTCACTCAGGAAGTTTAGTCGCCACAACAAGGAACAAAACAGTTTAAAGATATGTAAGTGGGTTAGATATTAATCTTCACAGCAATTTAATAAAATTTCTGTTATTGCTAAAACACTAACATTTGCAAATTAGATGCTTATACTCTTTTACACTTCTTTTTCTTTATTTCTTGAGGATAGTTGGCAAATTGCCTGACACTTTGCTCTTTCATAGCAGCAAGTAGAAATTTTGCTTCCAACTAAGACAAATTCTGCAGTTAAGCCTCAGTTTAACTCTAAATTACACTTCTTGTTCAATTATGGACAATTAATCTAACAGAGCTCAGCTATGACTGTACAAGTAAACACAGGTTAATCTGACAGAATATGAAAATTCAAATTGAAGGTCCAATCGGTACCAGTTGGTACAGTACTAAACTCCTCATTAATGTTAGTAGACTAGAAGGCTACCAATTTCACTAAAACTTACCTCCTCGGATGGCTTCTCACCAGTAATTGTAAAATAGCACCGCGCTACAGCCTCTCTGTTCTCCTCCACCATTCGCTGCCTCAATCCTTGAAACTCTCCAAGGATTTCTCTGAGCTTTGTACTCAAACCTCTGACAACCGAAACCCTCCCCAGATCCTTGGGTTCTAGACGCCGATCCATTGACTCAAGCCGGGCCCGAACACCGCGGGCCTTGCGCACGGTTTTCACCATGTCATCATTTATTCGTGCTGAGAGGGAACGGAGCGCTTCTCGGCTGAGCTCAGACTTGCGTGCCTCGTTCTCACGGTTGAGTTGTGAGAGAAGTGCTTGAATGGAGAGCATCTCTTGCTTCGCAGTCTCAGCTTCAGATAAGAAGAGGTGAATGCTGGTGCTTGGATCTGTTGATCCATTGCTGGGACCTGATTCGAGGTCTTGATTTATCTGATTGGCTGCTCCAACGAAGGAATCGGTCATGAGATCGTTCATTTGAGAGGAATAGAGAGAGAATGGTGTCAGGGAGAAGTAGAGGCAGTAATGGTGTTTTTGTGGTGGTTTGATCGGGAATGGAGAGGGACGCGGGAAGGAAAGAGACGGGATCCGTTAAAGGAGAAATGCAGAGCTCCAGTTGTTGTCCAGTTATTGTTTTTTTTCTTTTTTTTTTTTTAGGATGAAGCCCGTAGGCCAGTTATTGTTATTTTCCGCAGAAATGGTACTCTGCGAATTTTGGTGTTTGCGCATAGAGCAGGGAGAAAGAATTGGATACCGACAGGATAAATCAATGAGCAGTTGAGCACAAACGAAATTTAATTTAATTTAATTTATATCCGTTTTTTACTATTCAGTGGATGTCACGTCGTTGGATCTGATGCCCGACTAGTGACTTCCCCGAATATACATAGTCTCAGGGATCAAAGCAATATATTACGATAATAATAATAGAAAATAATTATGGGGTTCGCTCAAGCACGATACTTTCCCGATCACACTCTATTCTCAATCTCAACAGACAACGGCGTACGCTTTTTGCATGACAAAATCGAATTCATATCTGTTATTATGCGGAATAACAGGATCTGATCGTCTATTTTTTATCTAACAGTTAAAATATATAACATCGAATTCCGTGCAGTCCATCTGAACCGTCCATTCATCAGCATGAAAACCTAACGATCGAAACAGAGAATAACAAGATCTTATTATCCTTATCCTCAGCAGATACGGACGCGACAAAATCAGCTTGGGCTGAGTAACAAGCAAGGCAACCTTTTACAACTTAGGCCCAATTACTTACCTTGACCAAATTGAAAGTGTTAAATGATAGAGAATTGGAGACGACCCAATTCTCTGTGATTCTTTTTCTAACTGGATATTGCTCGGTGTTTGCACCGATAAATCAGAGGCAACTTTTTCTCATAAACCATAACTTAATTAAGCAAAATGCTTAAACAAAAGCAACTGCTCATTGCTTCCTCAAAACTGCAATAGCTCATTGGTTTTGTCATATAACAAAAAGAGTTTAGAATTAAAGATTTAAACATAAGCAGAAAATTCACAAGTGCGACAGTGAACAAGTTCATAGTTTACAGACCTCCCTCTATTTTACATAAATATAAAACTAGATATTGTGTTTCTTTTATTATACCAAGAAAATCTAACTCCACGCATAACCAAAAAATATACTACTAATACAAAACACTACTTATCGGCTGAAATCCTTAATCCCAAACCACAATTACGTAGTTATCAACCAAGCTGACGTACATATGATCACATGGAACTGGTAAACTATCCGGCTTATGCATTACCAGTAACAAGTCTTGCACCGTTAAATTGTGCGGTGTACTTGTGTACCATGCCATACATCTCATCACATGGCGCGCGGCTCATTTAGGAATGCCGAACTGCTTCGAGTCCACCTGGCAAAGTCCATGTTACGCAATCATCAGTTAGTAAACTTAATTTGTGTAAATATATTTATACTGATAACTGATCTAAAATAAAAGGATCAGAAAACCGCATACAAAGCTCCGGTCTTGCCGGATGTGAAGGCCATCTCCCCTGCCGGTTCGTATCTTGGAGAATTTGGCATACTTTGTGAATACGCAATTGACCATGCATCAGTTTGAGAACGTGAGAAAGGCGTCACCGCTGTTCTTCTGTCACTGTCATTGAGGAATCCTGGTGAACTGACTGGTGGGCCGCACGGGGACAAGTTCATGTTGCTTTCACAGTCTGTTCTCTGTGATCTTGATCTCCAGAAGGCGTTTATTTCATCTGTGGTAAGTGATTTGTTCCGTCGCACCCGAGCTACATACATAGTGAATATGATTAGGTTAGTTTCATGCTCTAATAATGCTGATTTCTTCATTTATTTTTGTTCTAGTTCAATAAAGATATATATATATATATACTCTTGTTTGATTCTCCTTTGATAGCATTTTTGTACAATACAAAATAAAGAAAAGAAGAAACTAATATGTGACCGGATTTGGGGGACTAAGTAAGAATTAAAAGAAACTCAAATTATTTAGTAGTACCTGTATTCTCATCCATAATTGGTGAATCCCAACCTGCCATGAGAGAACCCATGTCTTCTTAGATCTTTATTTGTTCTTTGACAAGTTTGAACGCCTCTTCAGAAATGAGAGTGTACTAGTATAAGTAGTGCTTGATCAAGGAAAAGATCTATGACAAGATCTCCACGGAGGTGTCCCTTTTAAATATACGAGGATAAGGACGAGGGCAGGTACACGGGTGCTAAAAAACTCGTGACTCGTGGCTCGATCGACTCGGAAAAGTTCGTATAATTAAGTTCGTTTGTATTTGACTCGTAATTCGATATCGTATTCAACTCATATAGCTCGCACGTATTACTCTTCAAATTTTAATCATCTCGATTTATAATACGTCGACTCAGAATATAACATGATATAATATAAATTAATAATATAATATATTAAATTATTTGTTAATAACTATTGTTTTGCTTTATAAATTGTGATTTTAAACTCTTATTTTTTATATTGAAGTAATGAAATATTTCTGATTTGTATTTTTTGTAAAAATTTTAAGTTATTAAATGATAATTATATTATTAAATAATAAGTTAACAAAAACTCGTTCGAGATCTATCTAAATTCTTTTTCAGACTCGCAACTCGTTCGAAATCAACTTGAAAATTATTATTTTGTATTTCGTTTAGACACATTTTCATTTCGTGAACCAGTTTGTTTCAACTCGTATTTTCATGAGTCGAACTCGACTCGTTTGCAGCCCTAACAGCAATGTACATGCACTATTGATTGTGCACTTTCTTTCTAAACCGTTGGATTTGAATCAATTAAATGACTGTCTCTCTCATCAAATTAGCTCTTCTTGATCTCACTACAATAAAGTTGCTAATAAAAATTCCTGTGAACAGTGGACCCCACAAGTAAGAAGACGCAAATTTTTTTTTGAAACGCACCATTAATTTAATTAATTATTTTAACTGTATAGAATTATGCTTTCATACTTATACACTTTAATATCTAAAAGGTTTTACAAATTCAATGCCTTATATACTTAAAGAATATATTTACGAAATGCAATGTATTTACACAAAACTTGTATTAACTTAATTGTTTTTCAAACTGTATAGAAAATCCGGAACCATATCCATGATCATGGTGTACCCACACTTCTCGTACGGTGATAATATATATGCTGACGTGGAAGTGATAGCAACAGAGCACACCGAACTGAATAAGGTTAATAAAGTCAAGTCCTGAAATGAACTACGTGCAGTGAACCAGTGATGTGGTTGTATAGTTAGCCCCACTAATGACAGTGATAAATCAACAGATGGTTTCTTCTAGCTAGCTTGAAAAAAAAAATCAAGGAATAGTTTATTTTTTTTAAGAACAGTTGAATTATAATGCACATTATTTGAGTTATAACATGCATAATAACTCAAATAATGTGCACGATAACTTAATTAAAAATGCATAATAAAATCAATAACATGTATAACTATTTCATTATAAAAAATAACATGCATAATAACTCAAATAATATATACGATAACTCAACTAAAAATACATAATAAAATCGATATCAATAATTGAGCTCTCTTTTTTAATATAAAACACTTGTTTAGGATCGATCTTTAACGACATGTTAGCTCGTGGTTTCAAATATCGAACATGTTCCTGATCCTTTGTGACAGTTTTGACACGTTACGAATGTAACGAGTCGCTGACTCTAATGATACACCGTTCAAACCCCTGTAAATTCAGGACTTATGCAACATTAAATCAACACTATTAAATCTAATACATGAGATGAGATGAGATGGGATCATGAGATGCACCTGATCCAACTTCCAACGCAGCTCCATCTGATCGACTTTAGGAGTGGATAGTACTGGATACTTATCTTCAATGGATATTATCAACAAGGATTTTACTAGAAAACAAGAGAAAGTATGGAAATTTACATAAAGAGTCAATGAATAAATTTTACACAAATACGGTCAGAAGCATCCAAAAATCTCACATAGAATTATTAGTTGCGCACTAAAAATTTTAAGGACGCAAGTATTACTTGCAATCTTAAAGTGTAAAATTTGTTTTAAAACTTTAATAAAAATGCACGAGAGTTAGAAAAAATGAAACAATTTAGGAGACGAAAGTAATACTTGTGTCCTTGATCCTCTGTGGAATTTTTGAGGTACTTTTGACCTTATTTTTAGAAAATATTTGTTCATTGACTTTCTATGAAAATTTTCTGAAAATATTGAAAAATATCTAGTGGTCTTTCTCCAGTATTGACAAAGTGGATACAGCCAGTGTCAGATAAGTCACGTCATTTATCTGGTTATCTTTGTGCGATTGTGCATTTGTTATTAACTTATTAGTATCGTAAATTTCCGAGGTGATGTAGTGTATTACAAGATAGGCACGTGTCTATTTTCGAATTTTAGAATGATATTTAGTTCTGAATTGATATTATGTCTACTTCTATTTCACAACGTATATTTATGACTCAAACTAAAATGATTGATTATCTTTTCGCTTTCTTTGAGGTTATTTATTTTATAAGGTTGGTGTACTCACCATATCTTGTAGACCTGCACAGTTGCTCTATTGAATCCACCGATATTTCCACCGATAGATTCCTACGGCTTTCAATAAAAATAATATTGTATTTCGTGCAGCTGTACAGCGTGCTTGTTTTAAAGCTTTTATTAAAGAAAGCGACTGTCCCCCCTTACAAGCCTCCTTACACGCTCTCCATATACGACAAATGTAGTAGTCGTTATATACTGATGTAAGTCTTTATACTCAAATGTAGTAGTCTTTATACTATTGAACTGGATTTATTATAATAAATATTGAGTATCAAGTTTTCGTTTCTCAAGACGTAGTATTTATTTGTAATTTTCTTGTTAATTATATATTTTATTTGGCAGTATCCATTTTAACATGAAAGTCTTTATATTAAATGTTACAAGTCTTTATACTGTATCACGTAACTGTTTGTCGCGTAGCGAGAGACGCGAGAGGAGGACAGAAAGTGAGAAAATGATATATTAACTCTTTATTAAATTGTTTTTGTTGAAATTTAGCATTTAAAAATAATTTATCAATACATCGAGGTAGTTTGCTGTTTTGTACCTACTGGAGGATATTAATACACCGTAGTTGATGGTTGGATTTCTTTTCTTTTGTTTTCTTGATTCTTGATAAGACGACATACGTATGTGTCAAATATCCCTTCTTAGAATTCACACGTAGAATTCATGATGTGTCCTGAATGACACGTAGACGAACTTCCCAAAGAAAACAAAAGATGGAACTTTTTCCTTAAAGAACAAGCGATGAAATAAAATCATGTTTTAAGAAATTATTTCAGATACTTGTATGAAAGAACATGATTTTAATTTGTACTTCATTCAAAGGATTTATATTTTTTCACTTGATAAAATCAATATTATACAATTAAAGAATATATTGTGCAACTTTTTAAAGTGAAAAGAGAAACTAGATTCTATATTATATATTATATAATATATTTCTTGAATGATAGTAGCTCCTCTTAGCAATATATCCAACTATTACCAACACGGTTGCTTCTATTTAATAATTTTAAAAATATTCACTACTACAGATTTTGATTTTAATAGCGGTTGAAAATGAGATTTAATAGCGAATCAAGAGGTGTTTGGTGGACAGTTAAAGGCTGAAGCATCCATTATTAAAAGTGTAAGCTTTAATACCGAATCATAGTTAGAGCCCGCTATTAAAGATTTTTAATATCAGACTTTAGTAAAGATAATCTATTAAATACCACCTTTAATATCAGACCAGAGCTAGCATCTAATATTAAATATAACCTTTTATAGCGGACCTTTCCTTCCACCCGGTAAAAAAGGTATTAAAAATAAAAATAAAATGAATATGCAGCTGCATACGTGACAGTTATGATGTGACAAACATTTATTGCGATGGACTGAGGGACAAATATTTTTTGCAGATATGTATTTTTATAAAATTAAATTAAAATAAAACTTTACTATTTGTGACAAGTGTATTTCATATATACATAATCTAGGATTTATCTTGTGGAATTGACCAAAATTCGTAAGTTTTAATTATGGTTCGAGAAACTTTTCTACTTCTTGTGAACTTGAATACAGGAATCAAGAATGATATATCAAATATTGAAGTAATCTGATCAGAATCACTCATAAATTAAGTACTTGAACATTAAGAACTTAGAGTGGTACTATGTGTTTCTTTGATTTGTTTTAGTGAATGGTTACAACACTTAAATGAAGTACTCGAAGAAGAAACACTTCTCGTAGTAAGATATCATGCTTTGTAGAGTTTTCTTGAAAGGTTACCACTCATAATTTAAGTACTTTGATCAGAAACACTCCTCATGGTAGGATATGATGCTTTGTGGGGTTTACTTTAATGGTTACCATTCATTAATGAAGTACCAGATAAGAAACATTTCTCGCGGTAGGATAAGATGCTTTGTGATGTTTTCTTTAATAGTTATCATCAATAAATGAAGTATTATGATCACAATCACTAATAAACTAAGCACTCGGACATGAAGCACTTAGAGTGGTACTATGTGCTTCTTTGTTGTGTTTTAATGAATGATTACAACACTTAAATGAAGTACTCGGAGAAGAAACTCTTCTCGTAGTAAGATATGATGCTTTGTGGAGTTTTCTTGAAAGGTTACCACTCGTAATTGAAGTACAATGATCAGAAACACTTCTCATAGTTAGATATGACGCTTTGCAGTGTTTTATTTAATGGTTACCACCCATAGATGAAGTACTCAGATAAGAAACACTTCTCGCATTAGGGTAAGATGATTTGTGATGTTTTCTTTAATGGTTACCATCCATAAATGAAGTACTCTGATTAGAATCACTCATAAATTAAATACTCGAAAATGAAGAACTTAGAGTGGTACTCTATGCTTATTCGTTGTGTTTTAGTGAATGGTACAACACTTAAATGAAGTACTCGGCGAATAAACTCTTTTCAAGTATGATATGATGGTTTGTGGAGTTTTTCTTGAAAGGTTACCACTCATAATTGAAGTACACTAATCAGAAACACTCCTCACAGTAGGATATAATGCTTTGTATAGTTTTCTTGAAAGGTTACCCCTCATAATTGTACTCTAATCAGAAACACTTCTCATAGTAGGATATGACGCTTTACGGTCTTTTCTTTAATGGTTACCACTCATAAATGAAGTCTCAGACAAGAAACACTTCTCGTAGTAGGATAAGATGTTTTGTGATGTTTTCTTTAATTGTTATCACCAATAAATGAAGTATTATGATCAAAATCACTCATAAACTAAGCACTCGAACATGAAGCACTAAGAGTGGTACAATATGTTTCTTCGTTGTGTTTTAATAAAGGGTTACAACACTTAAATGAATTACTCATAGAAGAAACTCTTCTCGTAGTAAGATATGATGCTTTGTGGAGTTTTCTTGAAAGATTAACACTCATAAATTAAGTAGTTTGATCAGAGACACTTCTTAGTAGGATATGATACTTTGTGGTGTTTTCTTTAATGGTTACCACCCATAAATGAAGTCTCAGACAAGAAACACTTCTCGCAGTAGGGTAAGATGCTTTGTGATGCTTTCTTTAATGGTTACCACCAATAAATTATGTACTATGATCAAAATCACACATAAACTAAGCAATCAGACATGAAGCACTTAGAGTGGTACTTTGTGCTTCTTCGTTGGGTTAGAATGAATGGTTACAACACTCAAATGAAGTATTCGGAGAACAAACTCTTCTCGTTGTAAGATATGATGCTTTGTGGAGTTTTCATGAAAGGTTACCACTCATAAATGTAGTACTCTGATAAAAAACACTTCTTAGTAGGATGTCATGCTTTGTGGTGTTTTCTTAAATGGTTATAACACTTAAATGAAGTACTCGGAGAAGAAACAATTCTCGCAGTAGGATAAGATCTTTTGGGATCATTTCTTTAATGGTTACCACCAATAAATGAATTACTATGATCAGAATCACTTATAAACTAAGCACCCTGACATGAAGCACTTAGAGTGGTACTATTTCCTTCTTCGTTGTGTTTTAATGAATGGTTACAACACTTAAAAGAAGTACTCGGAGAAGAAACTCTTCTCGTAGTATGATATGATGCTTTGAGGAGTTTTCTTGAAAGGTTAACACTCATAAATGAAGTACTCTGATCAGAAACACTTCTTAGTAGGATATGAAGATTTGTGGTATTTTCTTTAATGGTTACCACCCATAAATGAAGTACTCAGACAAGAAACACTTCTCACTGTAGGGTAAGATGCTTTGTGATGTTTTCTTTCATGATTACCACCAATAAATGATGTACTATGATCAGAATCACTGATTAACTGAGCAATCGGACATGAAGAACTTAGAGTGGTACTATTTACTTCTTCGTTGTGTTTTAATGAATGGTTACAACACTTAAATGAAGTACTCGGAGATGAAACTCTTCTTGTAATAAGATATGAAGCTTTGTGAAGTTTTCTTGAAATGTTACCACTCATAAATGATGTACTCTCATCAGAAAAAATTCTTAGTAGGATATGATGCTTTGTGGTGTTTTCTTTAAATGTTACCACCAATAAATGAAGTACTATGATCAGAATCGCACATAAACTAAGCAATCAGACATGAAGCACTTAGAGTGGTACTTTGTGCTTCTTCGTTGGGATTTAATGAATGGTTACCACACTTAAATGAAGTACTCGGAGAAGAAACTCTTCTCGAAGTAAGATATGATGCTTTGTGGAGTTTTTTTGAAAGGTTATCACACATAAATTAAGTACTCTGCTCAGAAAAACTTCTTAGTAATATATGAAGCTTTGTGGTGTTTTCTTTAATGGTTACAACCCATAAATGAAGTACTATGATCAGAATCACACATAAACTAAGCAATCCGACATGAAGCACTTAGAGTGGTACTATGTGCTTTTTTGATTAGTTTTAATGAATGGTTACGACACTTAAATGAAGTACTTAGAGAAAAAACTCTTCTCTTAGTAAGATATGATGCTTTGTGGAGTTTTGTTGAATGGTTACCACACATAAATGAAGTACTCTGATCAGAAACACTTCTTAGTAATATATGATGCTTTGTGGTGTTTTCTTTAATGGTTACAACCCATAAATGAAGTACTATGATCAGAATCACACATAAACTAAGCAATCCGACATGAAGCACTTAGAGTGGTACTATGTGCTTTTTCGTTGAGTTTTAATGAATGGTTACAACACTTAAATGAAGTACTTGGAGAAAAAACTCTTCTCTTTGTAAGATATGATGCTTTGTGGAGTTTTCTTGAAAGGTTACCACACATAAATGAAGTACTCTGATCAGAAACACTTCTTATTAATATATGATGCTTTGTGGTGTTTTCTTTAATGGTTACCACCCATATATGATGTACTATGATCGGAATAACACATAAACTTAGCAATCGGACATGAAGCACTTATAGTGGTACTATGTGTCTTTTGTTGGGTTTTAATGAATGGTTACAACACTTAAATGAAGTACTCGGAGAAAAAACTCTTCTCGTAGTAAGATGTGATGCTTTGTGGAGTTTTCTTCAAAGATTACCATCCATAAATGAAGTACTGAGATAAGAAACACTTATCGCAGTAGGATAATATGCTTTGTGTTGTTTTCTTTAATGGTTACCACCCATAAATGAAGTACTCTAATCAGAATCACTCATAAATTATGTACTCAGAAATGAAGAAATTAGAGTGGTACTCTATCCTTCTTTGTTGTGTTTTAGTGAATGTTTACAACATTTAAATGGAGTACTCGTCGAAGAAACTCTTTTCGTAGTATGATATGATGCTTTGTGCAGTTTTTTGAAAGGTTACCGCTCATAATTGAAGTACACTGATCAGAAACACTTCTCCTAGTAGGATATGATGCTTTACGGTGTTTTCTTTAATGGTTACCATCCATAAATGAAGTACTCAGATAAGAAGCACTTCTCGCTGTAGTATTAGATACTTTGTGATGTTTTCTTTAATGGTTACCACCAATAAATGAAGTACTATGATCAGAATCACTCATAAACTAAGCAATCGGACATGAAGCACTTAGAGTGGTACTATGTGCTTCTTTGTTGGGTTTTAATTAATGGTTACAACACTCAAATGAAGTACTCGGAGAAGAAAATCTTCTCCTAGTAAGATATGATGCTTTGCGATGTTTTCCTAGGTGATTAAGATCCAAAAGTTTGAATTGTAATTGTTAAAAATGCTTCTACACTAGCACATGGCCTTAAGACCTCATTCTAACAATTGGTATCAGAACTCACGGGCTAATACCTAGCTAATTGTCCAAATCTTGATAATTCTTGACCTTGTATTGTGAAAAATGGCACAATTAAAGTTTGTGAAGGAACCACCAATTTTTGGTGTAGGTTGTAAGAACTTCTCTTTTTGGAAGAGTTTGTGAAGGAACCGCCAACTTTCCAACTACCTTAGTCTACTTGAGCTTTGAAAAGTTGTATATGAAAGTTGGACACCCAAATATGAAATTGATGGTGTTACCTTGACCAAAGAGTCCAAATACCTCAAATATACAATTGACAATGTTATGAGCACTATACTTAGCTCAATTCATGAGACTATTGCACCACCTCTCACTCACTCTACAAATGCCAAATAAATTTGGAATGTCCTAGTACTTAGATATGAGAATAATGAACACATGAAAAAGACTCGTAAAGTTGAATTAGGAACAAAATTAAAAAGCATGAAGTTTGAAGACAACGAGTCTTTTGAAAGACTTTATCATAGACTAGTCTCTTTGAGAAATGAATTTGTAAAGGTTGGTTCTAATATTAATGATCAAGATTTTGTAGGAAAGCTTACTTCCACTTGCGTCGAAGTACTTGAGCTCGGGACTAGAACCTCTTCCACAATTACTTGTGGTTTTGGCTCTTCTGAATGCTCATCAGCCGATGTATCAAGTAATGGGTTTATCTGATCTGGTTCAAATATATTATTGTGTGATTTATCTTGAATTTTTTCAAGTATTATATTACTTTCACTACTTTCTTTTGCGAGAAATTTATTCTCCAAAAACATATCTTGAAGAGAAACAACAAATTTAATCTCAGATTGGTAATAGAAGTAATATCATTTAGTTTTCTTAGGATATCCTACGAAAAAACATTTGTCAGCTTTGGGATGAAGTTTGCCAGATGTCAGGCGTTTGACAAATACTTCACAATCTCATATTTTAAGATAAGACATATTTAGAGTTTTCCCAAACCAAGATGTGGTGAATGTATGTGTTTGGTGGGGATCGCCAAATCTCGGTTGCAAAAGTTGAGGGATAGTGGATGGACATCATTATTTCAAGAAGTTTGTGCATTTTGTGAGAAACACGAGATTGAAATTCCAAACATGAAGGGTGTGCAATAAAAATAGATGTACACGACAAATAAGAACAGATGTGGCTAATTTACACTATTATCATGTTGATATGTTTTACATGATTATTGATATGCAATTACAAGAGCTCAATGAAAAATTCATGGAAACAACTACCGAACTTCTTATGTGTATGTCATGTTTAGACCCAAGTAAATCTTTTTCTAGCATTTAACATTGATAGGTTGCTTAAACTTGCTCAATTTTATCCTTTGGATTTTAGCGAATGGGAGCTTTCTATTTTGGAAAATCAATTGGATTATCGTTTGGATATGTAAGGTAGTACTGATTTTTTAGCGGTAAAGGGAATTGATGAACTTTTTGAAAAGATCGTGCAAAAGAAAAAAGCATATTGTTTATCCTTTGGTCTACAAATTAATGACATTTGCATTGATATTGCCGGTGGTCACCGCTAGTGTTGAAAGGACATTTTCAGTGATGAATGTGGTGAAAGAAGCATCGAGAAATATAATGGGAGATCAATGGTTGAATGATTGCTTGGTGACTTATATTGAGAGGGATTTGTTCAAGGGTGTTGATAATGAAAGAATTATGCAAAGATTTCAAAATATGAAGACTCGTAGAGGCCGACTCGATTTACAGTCGACATCTTGATTTTATTTTGTTTGTGCTACTATATTTTATTTATATTTGTTTTTTTAATATGTAAAACATATTTTTTTTAATGGTATTTAATATTTTGAAAGAAATTTGTATATTTTTTATTTTTATATATAACTATGTCATAGATTCTATCTATGGATGAAATCTGAATCAGCCACGCCACTGATTGCTAACCAATATGGCTGGTTCGAAGAGGCCATCCTTCTATTTATACAAATGTCTATGTCAGGAAAGAAAAGAGAAAGTAACTGTCTTGTGCACCGACAAAGTCTGCACAAGTTGGAACCAACAGTTTGCCTGGTAAACAAATTCATGCCTATGCAATAAAGCATGGTTTGGGCTCCGAGCCATTTGTGGCAACAAGCTTGGTTCACATGTATTCACATCAAGGGCTCTTAACTGACGCAGCAAGATCATTTGAGGCGATTGAGAGACCCGACAAGGCATTGGAATGCAATGCTTGCTAATTATACACGCCATGGGTTGTTTGATGAGGCTGTTAAATTTTTTTATAGAATGAAGGCAGCTGGTGTGCAGCCAACAGAGCATATGATAAAAGAGGTTAAGATGGCTTGTACAAATTGAATTGTTTTATGTAGTTAAAACCTAGTGGCAAGATGCTCAAGGGAAACATTTAGCGATATACTCTAGTCTAGACTTTATCTGTGTACAGTTTGATTACTGTTCAAGGGTACCCCTTCTGGTGTTGTCGTTTCCTTTTCTTTTTCTGTAGTTAAAGTGGCAATGGAGTGCAATAAAAATAACATTAAAGAGAAATTTACAGATTTTTTCCAAGAAAGAAAAAGAAATGATAAACTAAATCCGCAATATAAATTAATAAAAATGAGCATATTCGACTCTCTGACAACAAATAGTCTGTTTGCATCAGGGTTTCCAGCTCTCAAAATGCTGTCCGTTTCAGGAGCTTTAAAAACACTCCCATCTGAGAACCACCACTTAGCCTGTATTATCTTCAGCTATTTCAAAATGAAATTCATACCTATTAAGTTCTTGCACTGTCAAGGTTGTGTTTCCAGGAATATCGCCACCACCTTCGTTGCACTACCCAGCAATAGTTAATCCATGAAATAAATCTGTTTTATGAGCAGTTTTATTTACAATAAGGTTTCTTTATCACGCCTCTGAAAGTCTCTCAGAATTGACTCAGTAGCTTACTAAATGCCGAACAGTTTGCTCCATACTAGAACAACTAATAAGTCAATTTTCCACATGATGTACATTAAAGTAATCTAGGATTATACTAATTACTGTACAAGAATCAGCCAACAGAAAATTGAACTACACAACAAATAGAAAGTGACACATTTTTGCAATGTATCAGCTGACTAAAATACAACATATCTTTTCAATGACACACAAAATGCACCTAGAACAAATAAAAAATCACAACCAATATCATCGTTTACTTGAATCAATCACGACAGCGGGCACCTTGTCAGGGTAACTATTTGACAAATCAGTATCCACCAAAACTGATAGATCATAAGGCTGGGATGCATTTGCTGCACTCTCTTTCAACAAAGATGATTTGATTGCCTCAAGGTCAACCTGAATTGGCACATTGCTTGATGCGCCAATCAGATCTGCACCTGATTTGGGTATGCTGGAGAGTTGTATCTCATCAAGTAGGTCAGGCTTGTTCTTTCGTGCATTGTCCATCTCTGGCCCTGTTGGTACAAATGTGCGGGAACGGTATTTGGTACCATCATTCGCCCCATTGTCGGTGCCATTGTACAGTACATAGTCATGGTATGTTGGCGCAAACTGTGGTAATAGAGTGTCAGCAGAAAAATGGGATCAAAAAGGAGAAATAAGGAATTGTGTATGGTTGCTATATCAAAGCTCACAGATAATTGCTTCTTTGTTTAGTTGGGAAAAGTAAAAGGCTAAACATTCCCATCCTAGTATTTTATTGGTATGTAACTATATATTTTGAAATAAATGCAAACAGGGACCATTCTTGAGAACTTTCTTCTAATCATGAGTTAATTGCTATGCAGATGAAATGAATCGGGGGCCATGAACAACAACAACAAAGCATTTTGTCCCAAACAAGTTGGGATAGGCTAGAAATGAAGCCCATATCGGGTTTCATCTCCATAAGATTGGTTGAATTTTTTAGTTGGCTCGCCAAGCCTATCACAACCCTCCTCCTTTCCGGACTTGGGACTGGCTACTTAAACATAGGATCTGGGGCCATGAACCAAAGTTTTTTTCTTCCTTATAACTGAGGATTACATGAACAATAGTCATTCTCCCCCTTAGCTGTTTCAGCACTTTGTCTCGGGCTCTTAGATAATTCATTGGTACATAATGTATATTTCCCAGCCAGGACATGCTAGCATCAACCGTCAAAATTTTTGTTTCATTATATGCTTGGGGGTTTTGGTTCTGATCTGTGTGCTCACAAAACTGGACAGGTCGTTTCTTTATTATAAGTGAGGACACCATGAACAATAATCAATTTTTTCTCTCCATTTGGTACTTCAGCAATTGTGTTGGACTCTTAGATGCTTCATTGGTACATAATGTATATTACAGCTGAGCATGCTGGTATTAAACAACATTTTTGTTTCATTATATGTTTGGCAGTTTGGGGCTTCCGGATCCGATCATTGTGCTCCACAAACTGGTCAAGTGCCATTGTACAGTAAAACTGTCTAACCTTCCAAAGAATAAATAGAACAGCAGTTTATACAAGTAAATATATAACCTGGTGCACGGTGTCATGATAGAAATCATTAAATTTGAGTGCATGGGCGAGGCTTGCTCTGAAGCCACTTGAATGGCCAACGTTTGCACCAGAATACTCCTTGTATGGGAAGGCGATAATGAGACCAACTGCCGCAGCGAGCATCTCAATGCACAACGCAAGGTTCTGTAGATCAGCTGCTTCCTCAGCATTTTTTATCAGTTGAGACTTAGCTGCCAGGAACACCAGAACACCCTGCCCAGGAAAATAATTTATTACAAGTTCAAGCATGTTTTATTGTACCAAGTTTCACAATGATCTTGATGCACAGTAATCTGAAGTATGAACTAGCACCTAGATGCCAACTAGTGTGGTGGCAAGATGGTGATACCAGCTTAACTACCCCAATATGAGTAAAGCTAGATAAGCTTAAGCTCACTACAGATGTTCATATTTCAAAAACACTTAAATCAGCTTCGAACAATGAATTTGAACTGCTGAACGTGATCTGCTATACGTATGCATTTACATTTAGATTATCAATTTTATTTCATTTCGTACATTTTGGGAAGCATGAATAATGAAATTTAGGAAGTTCATTTTGGTGCATTCATGTTTCCAAGATGGCTAGTTATACCTGGCTACTATTCTGGTTTTGATATTTTTTACTGTAGTACATTGGCA
Source organism: Eleocharis quinqueflora (assembly GCA_964058865.1). NCBI lineage: Eukaryota > Viridiplantae > Streptophyta > Magnoliopsida > Poales > Cyperaceae > Eleocharis > Eleocharis quinqueflora. The sequence continues at coordinate 347,806 of CAXKVX010000302.1, read as the reverse complement.
CTAAACTGAGCATGGTCAAGGCTTAATTATATCAATTTGGGAGAAATTTCATAAAATCAAGGCTTAAATTGAGGCTTCATCCCATAATTGGCATACATTGGGCTAATTGAGTTCAGTTGATTTAAGCTTGTTTAATCAGGCAAGAGCACGTTATATTGGGCTTATATATACAATTGATGTGCAATTATGGAGTAATCAGCATTAATTTCACAGAATCACAATATGGAAGTACGTACCTGCCAATAAGTCATAAAAACAACAGATTTAATCATGACAAACTTAGGCACGGGGTTGAAGGGGCGCAGAAGGTCACGACAAGCCACATAGAAAAGCACCAAGGCGTACAATGCAACAGAATACGAAACGGTGTAGACCAGGGTGATGTACAGGTATGAATGGTTCACACTGAAGTCACCATCAGCATATTCTCCCTTTGCATAGAGTATGAAGGTGATCACCACAAGAATTGGCTTGAGAATTACAAACTGAAGCGCCCCTTGTTTGCACCTTCTTATGAAACGCCTGTTCAACTTTTTGGTGTTAACATTTGTTTAAAAGGGATGTGCCCTTTGAAATCTAGCTCAATCCAGGCCTTTTATAACAAGAAACTTGCTACAAATTATGCCCACCAAAGAATTGTACTTTTGTCAGCAGCATACTTCAGGGAACTTGATTAAATCCCATTAAAATACTACAATGGTGGACACCATTCATATATCAGATATAAATTGCAAAGGCAAGATAAAATGTGCCACAAATCTATACTGCACCAATAATCTGGTGCTACATTTCCTTCTTCTGTTGTGCTTTATTTGCTTGTTCATTAATATTTTTCTATTTGATTCTCTTTTCTGATTGTTATGTTGTTACTGCAGGTGCCAGAGTTTTCAATTTTATTCTGGTTTAGGAAGCATCCAATTTAACTTGCGTGCGTAGTTTTTTTACATAGCCTGTCCCAAGCCAGGGAAAGGAGGGTTGTGATATGCTTGGTGAGCCAACGTAAAAATTCAGCCATCTTGTGGAATGAAAATCAATTTATTGGGTTTCATCTCAAGCCTACCCCTACTTTTTTGGGACTGAAGACTTTGTTGTTGTTGACTTGTTGTTATTGTAAGAAGTATCCAATTTGTAAATTCATAGGGATATAGACGGCACATCAAGGCAAAGTCACTTGTTATTTGAACTGGCACACCTATAAGTTGTTAAAGATAAGATTATTATCACATTACGCACCCATCCAGAGGAATGGCAGGAAAACAACATGTCATAAGAAAACAAGATGGTTGTAGGGCTCGACCCGTCAAACTTGACACCACTGCACCAGGCCCACCAACCCATGCCAGGCACAATGAAAGGAAGTTATATATGACCCAAGCGTCATACCTGAAACAACCAAGCAACCATATTTTACATTATGAAAAAACCAAAGCTAATATTTGGATGTCAAGAACTCAAAATGGTGTGCACAAATCCATGGAGATGCCTCAAGTAATGAATTCATATATGAAATAAAAAAATAATAATAATAATTTAGAAGTTTGAGAAGCCTTCGAGTAATGAATGAAACTTACACTTCTCTAATTGAATCGAAGTAAATTGACTTATTTGGTAGCACCAGGGACAGAAACGACATCACTGCATAAACCTGCTCGAAAAAAAAAGTAGTAATACATTATAAGAACCAGCATGTAAGTGAAAAAATTGGATCAATAGAAAAACAAAAAGTGGAACAGTAATTAAATTCAAATTCCTGAATTGGAAACAACAAATCCAGTACAATTCCAAAAAGGAAACTAATATATACACTACATCAATGTCAATCCACTTAAATCAGTTGAACTAACTTCCAATTCCTTACTTGAATTCGGAACAAAAAGGAAGGAGATAAACCTACCGGAACCATGAAGATCATGCGAACTATGAATCGTTGGTATGTAGGTTCGGTGTAGTTCAAAAGATGGCGATAGATGTGAAGCACCGCAAGTACAATCGCGCCGACGGAGCACGGGAAGGCCACCGCGATATACCACACCGCCGCCATCCCCTCAGATCTACCCTTCTCTCTCTCTCTCTCTCTCTCTCCTTCCTCTCTCCCTCCCCCTTTCCGACTTAATCAGATAGATTAAACAGTGGGGGAGTGAAAGAAACGAGATTGAATCGAGAGATGAAAGATAACGAGAGAAATTCAACGAAGAAAATGGGGATTGATACGGCGAAGTGGGAACGACGATTCGAAGAACAGTGGATTGGGTTTCTAAGTGGGTGGAAACGGGTCGATTGATTTGTTGTACCACTTTTTTCAAAATTTCGTTTGCTTTTGTGATTGATGGAGATCGGGACGAATGATACTACGATTGTTGTGTATTGGGTGAGATAATAGAAGTTGCCGTAATTAATTCAGATTAGATTTTACGCGCTTCTGTTCTCAAATGAGATTTCTACCGCGCAGCCAAAATAGCGTGATGTAAATTTTAATTTTTGATTTGCATCGAGATTTGTATAAATTAAATTTTATAATATCAAATTTTCAAATTAAATCTAAACTATCCGTCCCTTACAATACAAAAAATCAGCACCATTCATTCCTGTTCTGGATTTGGTCGGCTTTTTCAGGTGTCCCAAATCAGAATTGTGGATCGGCTCCATCTAGAAATGCTATTTGCAACAGGATCCAATATATTCACTATTCAGGTCTATTTCACAATCCGGGCAGATCTAGGCCCCTGACCAAGCAGCGGTACAGTTTTATAAGTTAATTTGAATTTTTTTATGGGTGATGCTAAGTTGCTAACATCCCCTTAACCACGCTACTCTCGCGCTCTCACTATAAGACACGAACAATTAATGTTCTGTTTTGTCATTTCAGTTTTGTAGCTTTGTTCGTTTTATCTGCTCTCATGCATGTCTTTATATTTAGATCTAAAGTTTTTTATTTAAATTTGCAACAAAAGTGTTACGTCCGTCATGTCGCTCCCAAGTGATATATACATATCACTGCAAGTCTTTATATTATAAATTTTGCAGGAGTTTTTCAAAAAATTTAAATATAAAAACTTGCAAACAACAATATATAGACTTTATTTTTCTAACATAAAGACTTGCAATTTTCATACCAGTTATGCTGCAAGTCTTTATATTAGAAATTTTGCAGCAAATTTGTTGCAAATTTAAATATATAGACGGGTTGGCCAAGCGTTACAATAACGCACGCCTCTGTGAGGCTCTACTTTGCTCCAAAAATGGTTCTAGCGTTACAGCATCTTCTGTAACCCGTTATGACAGAAGAAGGTGTCTTATGTATATTACCATAACCTTGCTTGATCATCAAATTTCACATACGAACTGTTAAAATTTCGAATTATCATGCTTAATAATTTATATATATCAAAATTTTGTGAGATACCAAATTTTTCTATTTTTAGAATTGTTTAACTACTTGTTTTGAATTTTTGAAAATGGCTCCAAATAGTAATAAAATATTCAAAGTTTATACATCAAATGAGTCACTTTCAGAAATCCAAAACAAGCACTTCAAAAATTCTAAGAATAAAAAAATTTGGTATCTCACAAAATTTTGATATATATAAATTAACCATGATTACTCGAAATTTTAACCGTTCGTATGTGAAATTTGATGATCAAGCACGGATCCCTTGGTGCTTGATCAAACACCATAGCCCAATTCTATATATATGTATGTATGTATGTATGTATTATTAGATTTTCTTCAACTTATTTACTTAAATAAGTAAAATTAGTGTTCTCAAGAATGAAAATTTCAAGTTACAATAATTTAAATTTGTAGATACATGCTAATAATTGTTTAGATTCTAACTTATATTGCATTTGTCACTAACAAAGAAGTCGCTTCATAATTCATAAATCTCATATATGTAAAATCAATGTTGATAATTCTACTATGTTCAATTTATGTACAAATTTATTTTACGTAATAGAAAAAGTTCGTAATTTTATGGTGATAAGTGTAAAAGTGAGCTCAGTAAGTGGGAATACTATTTTCTGAATATTTTTTTAGTGAAGCATATGCATGTGCAATTCGCCAAAACAAAGATTTTTTCTGTAAAATATCATAAGTCTTTGTAAGTTAAAATTAGACAATATATCAAATATAGAAATTAGTAAATAATATTTCGATTGGATCTTGAATATACAACCTCTTACTACACGAACATTGTTTCAATTACTGGTTTGAAACTCTGAAAAAAAGATTCTTCTTTTTTGTAGGTTTTCTTGCAACCGCAACTTTAAAATTTGCAAGGTTAATCCTGCAAACTATTTGACTGAGTCGTATCATACCTTTTCTTTTTCTTTTTGTTAATGCGCTCGTAGGGACGGTAAGAAATTCTAGAATGAGGTATACCAAATAGAGAAGGAACAGCGGTTTGCCTTTCATCCGTCGAATTCCCTTATGAATTAGGGGTGTCAACGCAAGGAATTTTTGCGTTTAACTATTTCGTTTCGTTCAAAAAAAAATAGTTAACACAATTTTTTTTTATTTCGTTTACTAAACGAAACGTTTAACGAAATTTTCAATTGTATCGTCAATTAAAACGAAACAAAAATGCAACTTAGTTGTTATTTTTCATTTATTGCGTTGTTACATCATGTTTATATAAAGCATCGATAACTCGATATTTTCGAAGTAAAATTACAACTTACAAGTTAGTAATTAATTAATGTTGATATATTGTCTTTTCAGTTATTGTCTTTTCAGTTCCTTATAGACTTTTAATTTTAGTGCCTTTTCAGTTCTCTATAGGGTTTATAGCGTCTTTTCTTTTCGTCTCCTCTAAGATACACCGCGTTACTGTCACTTCTTCTCGAGGACTTTCTACACCATTCCTTCCTCTCTTCTTTTTAAGGAATCTTTTATTCTCTAAAGTTTTCTCTTAAGCTTGCTTCGTGCACATTTTAATATTTAATGTTCATTAGTCCAAAATAATTTAAGCGCAATGTTCAATGTATAGATGTTACTATTTAGTTCAAAATTGAAAATTATTGCTTTGCAATTAGTCCAAAATTAGTTCATTGATCAACATTGGAATGATTGCACTCTCAATTTATTCACTAATTGTTTTTATTATTCAGTTAAATTTAGATATTTTGTGTTAAGGTTTAGGGTATAATCACTTATGAGTTGGTTTAGGATTTAGGTATAGTCACTTATGTTCATTTTTTTTAGAAATATTCATCGTTATATAGTAATAGATGGACCAATTATAATAATTTGTTCACTTTTTTTACAAAGCAGATGGACCAATTAGAGACCAGGCAAGTCGCCCAGATTCTACTCAAGGAGATCCATCAGTACAATACTGTTCCCTTCTTTACAGTCTGTGGTCAAGGACGCTCAAGAGCAAGAGCAAGGAAAAAGAACCAGCGGCAGAAAGCAGCAAGCCAGCAAGCAAGAAGAGGAAAAGGCAGCCTCAGCCAACCAAGTCCAGGAGCAAGGAAAAGAAGAAAATGGTGGAATTGGATGAATGTTGGGACTCTCCATCTGACACTGACACTGATAGTAAGAACTAAGAACTTTCTTTATCGACATTAATTATTTATAAAATCTAGTTTCAAATACAATTTTTGGAAACACAATAGTAAGAACTTCTTTTATTTATTTCAGGTTCAGTAGATTGGAGACTATTTGAGGAATTTGAGAAATTGAATGATGAAGATGAAAAGGCCTTTGGATGGGGGAAGCCGTAGGAGTGAAACATAAGTCCTCGAGAGAGGACCAAGGTTGTTTGTATACGGTTTAACTCCTGACTTTTGATTTTGTTTGTATAGAATTTATACAGGAGTTTTTTGTTTGGCTAAACCTTGACTTGTTTTCTTCTCGTGATTGGTGAAATACAGTTCTTTTGTTGAGAAAATTGGTAAAAAAAACAGTTGAAAAACAGTTAAGTTAATTTTAGTGTTATGTACTTGAGTATTTAAATGATGATGAATGAGTCTATTATGTTTAAATGCTTTTCTTTTTAACGTTTTTTTGCAGCTTCGAACGAAACGAAAATTAAATGTTTCGGACGTTTAACCATCTAACTTTAACGAACGTTCAGCGAAACAAAAATTCTTACGTTAAATTAACGAAACATTTAACACAAATTACTCTGTTCGTTTTCTTAAATGAAACGTAAATGCAACAACTCATTTGCTCATATGTTTCGTTCTTTTGACACCCCTACTTATCATGCTATTAATTAGCTTGAATCCAATTAATTAATGGATTGAGTTATTTCTGTCAGGGATTCGGATGGGTTCGGATTGTCTATCAATGCAGTGGACGGTTCAGCTTTTCGGACTATGTGGATCAACCGTCCAAAATGAACCGCAAGAAAGTGGGTTTTATAAGTACGAATTTTGATGCAGCACAGTTCAGATTGGGCGATCTATATTTCTTGTGCTGAAGGTGCCGCGCGGTAGAGAATTTCATTCCCTTGGTATGGTTGGTCGCCTATCACATGGTGACAGCTTGTGCTCACAATCCATGGTCCCTCGTTTAACTTACAATTAGCAAAGAAATTGAGCAATTTGGCTCCACTTATGTATTAGTTTTTTTTTATTGTTTCCACTTATGTATTAGTTAATAGTTTGTATGTAGAAATAGAAACTAGACATCCCGAACATCAGTATAAGATCTAACGGTGGATCCTACCAGGAATCTTCTCCTCTATCCAGAAATATATCCAGTGTTATTGTGTCAACTGTCGGTTAAAAGAAGAAGCGTATATTGCATGTGCCATCTGCCAAAGACGATAAAATTCCATGATTTCTCTCCTGTGCCTATGCAGCAAGCTCATTTCTAAAATTGTACCATGTGCATTGTGCATAATTGCGCCGACGAAATTATTTTTAAAACTTAGGACAAAACTATTTTATTCTCTTTTTTACTTGTGTATCTTCGGAGCTTAAACTTCCGATCTTATCCAAAAATGCGTATATATATAACTATCACGAGATACATTATTACTTGCCATCTTACAAAAATGGATGTTTCTAAGATGTTTATTTTTCAGCACATCTTAAAATTATGGGAGCTGATGTCTAGATACTACAATCGATATCGATTATAGATACGAATGTTATTATGAACTTTGTTTGAGTTATTATGCACTTATTTGAGTTATTATGCATGTTATCTTTTGTAGTGAAATAAATATACATATTATTTAAGTTATTATGCATGTTATTTTGTTAACATGCGTAACAATTTTTCAGTACAAAATAATATGTATAATATATCAAATAATGCGCATAATAATTCAAACAATGCTCATAATAACATCGGTATCGATTGTGATATATACGAAATATTTTCCTAAGATTTTAAGAAAAAATATACGCACTCAGTTGGCCATTGACAGTCGCACAGTTCTGATCTCTATATAAGAGCAAATCAATTCAGTTTATCCATCTATCACTAAAATTCCTATCTTGTAAGGTTTATAACAAATAATTTCAGTTAACTTCACCACAAATTTTTTCAAATTTAATTCTAGCAAACACATTTTTCTCTATTAATCTTGGCTGTGCAATATCCCCGTGCACAATCCACGGTGTCTAAGATATATCTTTCTTTCATAAAAACCATCCTGGGACTGATCTAAAATTTAATCAACAATTGCCAGCGTCCAAGATAATTCTTCCTTCCATAAAATCCAATTGGAACTCTATTTGTGTTGTTTCAACATAGACGGTCCCAATTCAGTGGACAATATGATTAACTGTTATTGTGTCAACTGTCGCTTATATTCTAACGAATATATTCCTACATCTGTGCAACATGAACATTCTGGAAAACCACTAAATTGCATGGGAAGGTTCGAAATAATAAAAAAAAACAAAAGGAAGTGTTTATTACAATAACACGTATTCTTATAAGCCGAAATGCACATACACATACTGTAACATAAAACTATAAAGCAGAAAGGACAAGACATAAATTAAATATAAAAACAGGCAAAACAATGCTTACCACTAATCCACTAATAAAAGCCAAAATAAATAGAAAGATAAGATGACCTAATACAACCTCCTCTCCTTGAAAGCCTAAAGCAAATATGTCTTCTTTCAAGCCACCCTTATAGATGGACATCTATAAATCTCTGAGAGAACTTTCCAATGAGCTTCTTCACCTAGTATGCCCATTTGGTTGTATCCAAAATTATCTTTGTTAGATATCAGGAGAGCCAAAAATAGTCTTGACATGGATGGAGACTCATCGGGTATGCGCGTGAACTTAATTGCTTGGGCAGTCTGATGCACGGTGTCCCGTTCTACCACATTTGTAGCAAGCACCTCCAAAACCACCTCTGTACAAATTGGAAGTATTCACAAGTATTCAGTGCCAGAAAAAAAAAACATTAGCATTTCTTTCATTTGAGATTTAACTAAGTGGACTAACTTTGTAGGATGATTGTTAATTGTAACTATTGACCTTTTCTTACCAGCATTTACTTCAACTGCAGTAGTGCAGTGATCGTAATCTATTCATATATCTCATATTTGGTATTTTTTTAGAATGTGGATTTTGTCTATGTATTAAACAGATATGCTTCATTGACAATGAAAATACCCATATTTCCACCTATTAAGAGATCTCCTTTAGAAAGATACTCATTTTGTGAAAATTCTGCTACTGTAGTACAAATTAACTCACAAACAGATATGCCCCCGTTAATTTAACTAAATTGCACTGTACTTGAACTAAAGGATAATACAAAAAATAACTCACAAACAGATAAGCCACATTAATTTAACTAAAATGCACTGTACTTGAACTAAGGACTTTTAAAGAATTTATAGAAATTCATATACTGAGGTTTAATAGAAGCAACGGGCTAAAAAAAACCAATTAAATCCAAAAAAGTGAGTTTTAAATTATTGCAGAATATTAGGTGATTACCTATCTCCTCCTCTTCCACCAGAAGAGAATGAACGGCCAGACCTTCTACCCCCTGACCGATCATCATCAAAGCTGCTTCCACCTCGAGAAGAACTCCAGTCGTTGCTGCGAGGCCTGAAGCTGCGCCCACCACCACTATATTCATCATCACTGCCTGACTGGCGGCCTCGGCCCCCACCCCAACTTCTAGCACCCCCCCTACTGGATCCACCGCCCCGGCCAAATCTTGCACCGCGTTCGCGGTTTGAGAATCGGTTATAGTTGTCCATTGTCGGGCCATCATCTTGCAACGGCGGCAGCTGTGAAGCAGCAAAGATAACAAGTATACGATGCCAAATTAAGAATGTAATCATGATAAAACAGTAAAAAGGCCATTATAAACAGATAAAAATATGAAGTCTGCAAAGTTGAGATTCCTAATCAGTTATCTTAAAATATGTAAAAGACCATTGTAGTTCCATTAGCAGTGGTTTTAGCCATTTTCTTATACGAAAAACTCTTTATCTTATAAACACTGTTCATTAGCTTTGTTGATTTCAAGATTCCAAGTCAAATCAGCCAATTTGGAGTAGAATCAACCAGAGACAAGACGAAACTCAACAAATTTGGTGGTTTATTGCTTTGTGCAGTAAAGTAGTAAACCATGACTGGCAATTGGCCACAGATTGATCCTCTTGAACTCGAGCTTATTTTCATACATTTTTGTTCTGGTGTAAAGTTCTGTCTTGCATTTAATCATGGATTTACCACCCTAAATTCCTCCTAAAACATAATTAGAAGTAACAAACAATTTGGAAATTCCGGTGAACTTTTCATTTTGAAACTAGGTCATACAATTTATTGATTCAATGTGACAACACTACCAATGTTTGAGATTGGTCCAAATGTTGTGTGTCAACAATAACTACAAAATATTATTTTCTAAATTTTCTCAAATTTTCCTAGCATAGAAATAATTTTAAGTAAAAAAAAACTCGAAGTTTTTGGTTGGAGTTAACCAATTTCAATCCTGAGCTTCATATCCCAAATAGAAAACTGAGTTTTTGCCAATGCTAATTCTTTTGTAGATTCTAGGTAATCTAATTTTTAACTATATCAAATAGAAAACTGAGCTTCTTTATGGATATATGAAACAAACAAGTACCTTTGTGATCTTGGAAAGGGTGTTTCCAGGTGGCAAATCCTTATTTAATAACTCCCTTGCAACTTCCTCTGGTAAATCAAAAACAGCTCCCTGGACCTGAAAGGAATATGGATATATTATAATGCAACTTGAAAACTAGGTTGTTCATCATTCCATGAAATATGCTCATCTCTTGATTAAAGAAACAATTACCCCCTCATCAGCAAGCAATTGTATTCTCCCGACTTCATCAGCAGCATCAGGATAGACATCCGAGAGAAAGCCTGTGACAGTTCTTGCAGAAAAGAATCCTCTGGAGTACCCTGGCTCTCTAATGAATTGTAGTGTCACATGTCCCTGACAAATGATATTGATTAATTATAAAAGATATAAAAGTAGATCAGGTAGCATACACATCTAAGCACACAAAAGAGGTTTCTTCGACCATTGTATCATAACAAAATACTTGTTAAATATCCACTCAACATTTATACTTTGCAACTATAATCGCAATGTTTCGTCGAATATAAACTAGCAAAATTCCTAGATAAACCAGAAGACTTGGCCCCTAAATTTTGAATAGTTAAAGAAAGGAAATCATCTTGTGAGCAATACAACAGAGTCCTTGTTTTAGTTTGGGTATTACTTCCAACAAATATTCATTAACCCGATCAAGAGTGATTGATGCCAAAAAAATGCTCTGACGAAACATTTGAATTAGCATCCTCAATGTGTTGCCAAAAACCAGAGAACAGGAATTCCTCTGAAGCAAGGACAATCTCCACAGTTCATATAAAACAACTTATGTGATGCATGTACTTGAAGAGACCAAACAGTAGCATAATTTGTTTTTAGAACTTCCAAAAAAATTGAGCATTTATAGAATGGTCAAGGGAGTCTTTCATACAATTCCTAGAGAGAAGGTAGCATTTGCACATTCTCATTCTTTTACCTGCTCATGACTGATTAGAGATCGTGACGACGGTGGTTGACTGAACCCGCTCATTTGGGCCAATGCGGCTGCAAGAGCATTGCTGCCAAGTTCAGCAGCCAATTTCTCTGCTGCAGGAAGGAAGTACTCAATAGACTGGGGGTGTACCCCATGGAGTGTGGCAGCTGCATGCTCTGCAGATGATGCCAAGACATCTTCAATTCCAGGAGGACTCATGAACTCAAATTTGCAGCCAACATCCCGCTCAAGTGACTTGATAGTGCGTCTCTGGTTGTTTGTAAACATCAAAATGGCAGTTCCAGCTTTCCCAGCACGGCCAGTGCGGCCTGAGCGATGCACAAAAGTCTCCGGGTCGTTTGGAAGCTCATAGTGTATAATCTGCATTGAAGTTACATAATGATCTTAGTGATTCTTCTCTCAGTGTGAAGTTCAATAATATGAACCATAGGTTAAGACATCTTTCAGTTCCAAGTACAATGGCTCAGCATACAAAGTAATTCCAGGATAAGTTGGAGAATGAGAAGTCTTAACATATCAGCGGAGGTAAGTATGTTCTGAAAATAGATGTGACTAGTAAAATATTTGAACTGGTACAAAAGTAAATCCTACAAGGCATTCTCAGCATAGTGCAAGCCACAAAATAACATGAAGCAAACAAGATGCACAAGAACATATAATTAACCAAAAAGATAAACAAGTTGAACCAAAATTCCACTAAATACACCAAAAAAGATGTTTACTGATGTGGATGCTACATGCTCTTATGACACCATTGCTACTGTATTTATAAAATTTTGCATAAAGTTCTAATAGTTACCACTAGACATTCAAGCAGATCGGATTTTATCCAACCGTATCCAGATTTCACTACAAATTTTAGTGGAAATGAATATTTTTGGATATAAATATAAATATTTTTTCCAATGGATATGAACATGGATATGTTTATAATTCGGAAATAGATAATCATCTGCATACAAAAGTTTCAGATTCATGGAAATTCATCAGTACAGTCACAAAAATGTATTTTTTTTCCTATATTCCTATGCTAAGTGACATGCCAAAAATCAATTCACAATCAAGCTACCAAAAATGATCAGGCAACATTTCTTGATCGAACAAATCAACTCCAAGCCATTGGTTGCTCTCACAATATTATCTGTGTAATTAACTATACATCCATTTATTATAAGAGCCTATACTTGAATTAAGGTATGCAATTCCTTTAGTAAAACAAATTATTTTTCCTTCTTCCAGGGTGTAAATTTTAATCAATTAGGTGCATGCATCGTTGTCTTTCCTTTACAGAGTTCCTTTCATTTAATGATTGAGTAATAGAAGTATCTGTATTCAAGTTTGCTAATATTCATCCATATCTGTATTTTTAAATGTTCAATTCAAATGTGCTTTAGGAGGTCTGTATCCATATTTGTATCCAACAAATTACTAACAGATACGGATACCGTTTGACTAGAGTCCATCCAAATCAAACCCATTCCCCACCAAAACCCAAAAACAAAAACTAATTACCACTGTTGCCACAGATTGATGTTCCCCATCAAATCTTAGATGGAAGTACAAAACTCCATATCAAAGCGGTTGGAAGTTTGGCGGTTACGGATCTCTCATATATATATATATATATATATGAGGAGGGATCGTAGCCGCCATCAATTTCGTAGCCGCTCGCAACCGCTCCATCATACCAAATGTAAATCGTCGATCCGGACAGTTGAAAACATTATCCATGCTAATGTAGACTTGGAGATCAAATTTTATATTTTTTGGAACTTTTTTTACTATTTTATCGGAAGGATTGAAAATTGGATGTTTGTAAATCGTTAGATAAATAAATTTTCAATCCATCCGATAAAATAGTAAAAAAATTCAAAAAAATGTAAAATTTGGTTTCCAAATCCATATTAATATTAAAAATGTTTTCAATGGTTCGGATCGATCATTTACATTTGCTAGCATGGAGCGGTTGCGAGCAGTTGAAAGTTTGGCGGCTACGGATCCCTCCTTATATATATAGAGAGAGAGAAAGGCTAGGGTGCTCCATGGAGCACCAAACCTCTAATGCTCCACATCGTATCTTCAATTTAAAAATTTCAACGACTGATCCGAACCGTTCAACATGATCTACATATTGAAATCTACTTGGAGATTGAATTTTACATTTTTTTTAATTTTTTGCTATTTTTTAGAGAGGTAAGAAAATTGCATCTTTTGTTGGTTCAGAAACCGTTTGATTAACTTTTCTACCTCTTTAAAAAAATAGCAAAAAATTTCAAAAAAATGTAAAATTCAATCTCCAAGTAGATTTCAATATGTAGATCATGTTCAACAGTTCGGATCGGTCGTTAGAATTTTCAAATTGAATATAACGGATGTGAGCACGAGTGATTTGGTGCTCCATGGAGCACCCCATATATATATATATATATATATATATATATATATATATATATATATATATATATATATAAACAAATCAATAGGCTAAAAAGGGGATTAGAAGACATACCAAATCAACATTGGGAATGTCGAGACCTCTAGCTGCAACATCGGTTGCAACAAGCACAGTAAACTTCCCTTCGCGGAAACCATTCAGAGTTCTTTCCCTCTGACGCTGGGATATGTCACCGTGGAGTGCCTCTGACACAATACTGTTTGTCAGCGCCATTGACACTTCGTCTGCATCCCTCTTTGTTTGTGTAAACACTATTGTCTTCCCTCCCTTTGCATGCACCTAAAGATATGCAACAAAGAAAAAAAAAGATATGCAACAAAGAAAGAAAAGTTCATTGAACTGTCAAGCAATATAACTTAGGTAAATCCAGGTGTAATTTGCAAAGGAGAAGTTGAGACACTTTTTGGGGGTCTGTGCAATCTTCTGGAAAGACTTTTGGAAATAGGCATTGACACGGTAAAAGATATCTTAACTAAATAAAAAGTTGTTTGTCTAGGAATGAACATACCGTGATTAAGTCACTCAGAACAGTGCGTTTTGTTGTAGGTGTAATTGGGAGTGCGTATAGTTTTATTCCCTCCGCAAGCTTCTCTTCTTGTTCGCCAACCTAATTTTTTTGGTACAAAAATATCAGAGTCCAATTCTATTCATTTCTTTCTCTTCTTGAATCATACTGAAATTGAATCACTAAAAAAAAAAAGTTGTAAACAGTAAGGCCTATAAGACCATGTGTGCAAAAGACAAAATATTTGCAGGTTTGTTTGCATGCAACAACTGTTTTAAAGAATAAACCAAGCTCAACTTCAATGAAAGTTTGGTCAATCAACTATTTATATAAACTGCAAAAAGTAAAGTAAAACAAAAAAAAATGACAAAGTTATACCAAATCAATTGTCAAAGGGTCATTCAAGTATTTTCTTGCCAGCTTCTTAACCCATCCTGGCATAGTAGCCGAAAAAAGCATGCTCTGCCTCTCAGTAGGTACATTATCCAATATCACCTCCACGTCCTCTTCAAACCCAATTGCCAACATTTGATCAGCCTCATCTAACACCAAAAACTTGACATCATCCAACACAAGAGTCCCACTTTTGATCAAATCAATCAGCCGACCTGGCGTACCAACAACTACATCCACCCCACGAGATAAGGCATTTTGCTGTAGTTGATAAGAGACACCACCATACACGCATACAGTGTTCAGGTATGGCGCTGATTCTTTGATTTCTTTCTCAACTTGTTTTGCTAGCTCTCGTGTTGGTGCAAGAGCTAAAACCCGTGGGAGCCGGTGAGCTGACCGCCTAAATGATAAAGAAAAGAACGATGATAAGTCTAAGGAAAAGAATGACAAATTACAAATGTCTGACTGCAATTAGCACCGAGGTTCTTTTTGTTTTCTAATTTGAACACTTGAAACTTTGATAATTGGCAGAGCAAACAAGAATAACCAACTTGAACCTAGAAAAAAAATGAAATGCCTATAGTTGGTTACACTAAGTTTCAGACCTACCACCAGTTTTATCATAGCACCACGAGTCAAAATGTTGCAAATTTAATAGCATACATCTAAATGCAAAGTCAAAAGACTTATTTGCTTGTTGAGCTGTTAGGTAAAATTTGCAAAGAGCCTAATTACCCAATACCAACAGTCCTACCTTCCGGTACGAGCTCCATCTTCTTCCATGAGTTGCTTAATAATAGGGATTCCAAAAGCAAGTGTTTTCCCGGTACCAGTCTTTGCACGTGCAATCAGGTCACGGCCTTGTAGAGCAGGTACCAACACAGCTCTCTGCAAGTGTCCAAAATAGAAAAGATTATTTAGGATAAACTACAGCAACTTTTGTTGCGTTACTTAAAATAAACTTTTTTTCAGAATTCTTTCAACTACTTCAAAAATATATCAGTGGAAGAGAGCATGGAATAATTACTCAGTGTTTGTTTTACCTTCCAAATTTTTACATGAAAAATAAGACGACTAAATTTATTATTATTTTTTTTTTTGAAATAAGTGGAGAGCACCGCCACTTCATTTTCTTAATAAAAACGAAGTTACAAACTCAGTGACACAAAAACATAACCCAATCTCACTATTCTATCTGTACCCTTCCTATCTAAAACCCATGACAAAATCAACATATTTTTTTCTAAATCCAAATCACACTGTTTTATAAACTATCTAACCCAGCAAAATCAAAATCAAGAACACGACGACTAAATTGAGAATTGAGCATCATATATTGCAAAAAATTTAAGAAATTCATCCATTAAGGGTCTATACAAACACTAGTAGCAGTTAAAAATTCTAATTGAACACAAAGAAAAATAACATATTATGGACCTGAATAGGGAAGAGGTTTGTAATGCCTCGCTTCTCCAAGCTTTTAACTAGCTCCTCAGGCAACCCGAGTTTAGTGATGGAGAGCTCATCTTCACCCCCAGCGGACACCCCTCCATCGTTACCCTCCTCCATATCCATTTCAGATAAGAACTCATCCTCGCTGAAATCGTCGTCTTCATCCTCTCCTATCCTCGACTTAGATAAGTCGCCTAAACCCTTGAACGCCTCCTCGCTGAGCAACGAGTTTACAGAGTTTGGCGAGGCGACAGCTAGCGGCACTAGATAGCGGAGCTGTGGCTTGAGAGGGAGCCGTTGAGACCTGATAGATAGTTTGGTCTTTGTAAGCTCGATTGAAGGGGAGAGAAAGAGGGATGAGGTGCCTAGGAGGGACGCCATTGTGGAGGTGGAGATGGAGAGGAGAGGAAGGGGGTGAGAATGTGAGAGAGAGAGAGGTAAGAAGAGAGGGATAAGGGAAGCTATAAAGGAAATGAATGGACAATTTGAGGTACACCTCGTCGGATAGGGCTTCGGTAACAATGGTAAGGGTTTAAGGATGGAAAATGGTCAAATGGAGGTAAGGGTAAGATATTTGTTATTCTTTTTCAATTTAGTCCCTGGAAAATATTTAACAGGTAATTTCTGGATTGGGTTAATTTTCGTTGGATCTTTTCAAAATTGACGACCAAGATTCGATTGAAAGTTTGGAGCTCACTCATTTAGTCGATTGATTGTACTTACAAAAGAAATTAAAACAAATATGATCTTTTGTAGGGTTATTGGGAAACTATTACTACAAAATCTTGTGAAGCAGTGAAATTGAATTCAACTACTCAAGGCCCAGTTTCTCGAAAAAGATACCAAAGGCCAGTTGATACTGAACTGGAGCATCCAAATATGGAATATTGGAAATTGTATACTTGAACTGAATCTAAATTTAGCCCAAATTTAACCAGGCCAGGCCTGTAACGCTTTTACAAACCAACTCATATACCAACTGTTGTTTTCCTTTGGGCCCCATTTGAACGCAACATTTTGTATTGAGAGGTAGAGAAATTTTCTTTTTCTTATGCCATTTTTGTTCCTAATTAACACCTTTTGGTTTTCCTTTTTTCAATTAACTTGTATCACTAATTAGGAAGTTTAGGATTTGTATCTGTTTCAAAATTCAAAACAGTATTCGTATTTGTATCCATTAAAAAATATTCATATTTATATTGATATTCGTATTTGTATTCATATTCGTATTCGAATTCGTTTCTATATTCGAAAATATCTGAATATAACCAGGGGCGGATCCAGGATTCTCGCCAGGGGGTTCAAGAGTTACGGTATTTTCCAGGAGGGTTCGAAATGATGGTTATTCTTAGAAAAAAAATATTTTACATGGTCATTTATGCAAAAAAAATTCAAATATATGATCATTTTTGAAATTTTTTTTAAAAATATATGATCATTTTTGAAAAAAAAATTTCCAGAGGAGTTTAGCTGCACCCCTGATGCAAGGTGGCTCCGCCCCTGAATATAACTATACATATCTGCGAAAATCCGAATTTGAATTCGATTCCGGATATTATATAAAAATATCCTGGCCGCTGGGTAACTACTAACGAGCAAATATGTCATTTGCTGACATAGTGCTTTTGATATTTTGTTGTGTATTGTGAAAACGAAAGAGTTTGCCAAGGCCAAGCATCCATTGGAGAAAAAACTGCTTTGCTCCTTTTTACTAAAGTGGTCAAATAATGTATGTACCTACCTCGTATTTAATTATTTATATAAGCTCGTTTCTTGAAATACTGAGATAGTGAGATAGGCAGATCATCAAACATTTAACCTAACTATTAAGCTAGTTTTCTTCTTCTTTTGAAACGGCAATAGCTGAATATCATTTTAAATGATTTCCAGAAACTTAAGAGAAATCCTGAGATAGGCAGAGTATCAACACTCACCTAATATTTCTTTAGCAATCGTTGACATTGATTATGGACTGCCCGCTTCTTCTTTTTTTGAAACTGGGAGCGTCTGTCACTTCTATTTTCATAAAAAAAAAGTTACAAAAAATGAAAAACACACAACTACACGAATTATCTTCTCGTGCACACATCTAAAACTCTATTCTAATCTAATCAAAATATCTCCATATCAGCCATTATTCATAAATCTAAACTCAAAAACAAAAAAAAATCTTATCGTAATCCCCTGGCCCTAACACACTAATTACAGCCTTTCTGCCCGTACCAGCTGGTACCTACCTTGCTGGTTATCTCTATTTCCATTTGTCCTCTGGTATATCAGCAAAATTACAATCTCCTTCTGATATGCAACATCTCACTATACCAGATCTTACAGGTGGATCAGAACCTTTATCATCCACAGTGGATTGATACCAGCATCTTCAAGGGGGTGCCCCACCATAGGAGCTCGGATCAACACCTTGACCTTCTCTGCTGAATGCACACTATTCTCTGCTGATTGCAGCTAAGTGCTGACAAATCTCCCTGATCCTGAGCTCCAAGATCTACATCGGTTATCAAGTCTCGCGCCCATCCTGACATCGCCTCAGTGTCTGAAATCGGGCTGGTCTCACCCAGTCGTTGTCACAGTCTCCCCCTCGTTCATCCCCAATGTCAGAGCTTTGCAAGCACCGTCGATGCCTTGTCTTTATCGTGAACAAGGCACGAATAACCTTTCTCCTCGATCGGTTATGGAAGCCAGGTTTAACCCGACGGCGTGCTCAGTGAGACACCTACCGAGTTCAGGCACCTTAGCACCAAACCTTCTTTCTGACAGATCTGTCTCTATGTTGTTGATCCAGTACCTCCTGCCACAGCCCTTGCACCGTTTTCTGAATTCAATCTATCTTCACTTCGATCTGAACTCTCTTTCATGACCTCTTCGTCAGATCTGCCTAAGAGCTTTCTCCTTCTCGACACCTGCTTATATCGTGAGCGAAGCTCGAGTTGCATCTCAGCAAATCTGAGAATCAGATTTGAAATTGAATGCAGTCTAGGTCTCTTGCTTATATCAATTTTATTATGCATCTTTAATTGAGTTATCATGCACATTATTTTAAGTTATTATGCATGTTATACCATAACTATTTCAATGCAAAAAATAACATGTATAACTATTTCATTACAGAAAATAACATGTATAATTACTCAAATAATATGCACGATAACTCAACTAAAGATGCATAACAAAATCGATAACATGTATAACTATTTCATTATAAAAAATAACATGCATAATAACTCAAATAATGTGTACGATAACTCAATTAAAGATATATAATAAAATCAATATCAATAATCGATATCAAATATGATATCTACGTATCAACTCTCAATAAATAAATATATCTACTTTGCCGATCACGCAATTAGAAACTAACAATAGATTACTAACGAAGTCAACAACATAAAATAATTAGCAATAACGTAAACCGTCACATCATGACTCATGAGCCAAGACCAAAAAAGAAAAGAAAAAAAAACCCCATCGTATAGGCGGTTATGGATACTTTCAACTTTCAAGTTGTAGTTAGTATTTGTTGGGATAGATGGCCAGTTCATTAACCAATCTCTTACTTCTTCTTTCCTTCATTTTTTATGTACTGCATGCCTATCTTGTCTTGTTAATTAAGCAAGGCGCTTGCTTAAGTGACCATGAAATCTTGTGTTTTGCTCGTTCATGATTATAATTAGTAATTAATTGCAGTCAAATTCTATCTAGTGCATGTAGTGGTGAGGCATAAGATTTTAATGGAGAGATCTGGGGTTGGGGTTCAAGTCCCGCTGGGACTACTTTTAGGAGGAGTTTTTCAAATTTATTTTCTGGTTTGTTTGGAGGTGTGTGTATTGTAAGCTTACGGACAATGAATCAAAAATAGTAATTAATTGCAATATTCTTTCACTATAGCTGAAATCTTGTGATCACGAAATCTTAGTGTTTTGAAGGGAAAAACACTTTAAGAGAGCTGATATATATGCGTCTATAAATATATTATCATTGACATTGTTATTATAATTCAATTCAATTGTCTAGGTTAATTAATGACTTTGTTGTTCAGTTGAATTTGTATAGTATTTTATCATTATTTCACTTAAATATGGAAACTATGATTTCCATAATTATGCATTATGCATTCGTTTGGTTGAAAAAAACCGGCAAGCTATTAAAAATCTTCACGTTGGATCTAACATTCAAAAGACAATAATTGTTCATAATTCAAATTGTGTTTATAATGTTTGTACTACTTTTGTTTGCAAAAATGAAAGTAATGGATGTTCCCCATTTATTTCAAAAAAAAATTGTGTTTATAATTACACCGTCGTTTAGTTGAAAAGGGCATACTAATTAATCACTTAAAACTCGCAATAAAAACCCTCTGCACCTGTATACCGAACATTATGAGTTTATGACATAATCTTTGTATTTGTTTACACTACTATGCATAGCGAGTTTGAAAGGTCTTTAATAGCGGATGATAGAATGGCTATTAAAGGAGGTTGTTAAAGGCTCTACAATCCGCTATTAAAAGGTAAAAGTAACATTTTAATAGCTGACCCTATCAATCATCCGCTATTAAATGAAATATTTTATAGCAGGCACCGGCCAGATCCGCTATTTAAAGGCCGCATTTATAGTGGATGACACTGTACAACCGCTATTAAAAAGCAACATTATATAGCGGACCTCACCAAGGGTCTGCTATAATAGATTTTGGAAAAAAAAACTTTGTTGTCAGCTTGTACATTTATTGCGAAATTGACTGATTTGATAGACATTTTTGCAGAAATGTCTGTTCGTAATATATAATCAAAATAAAATTTGACTATTTGCAAATATGTCTTGTTGCTTAATTTACTTTTCTTTATATATTAGTTGTAATATGATTTTGAACAACCTAATTTTATTTTTAAACGGCCTTATGAAATAATCTAGTTTTACAGTAATAATTAAACGAGTTGGGAAAACAAATTTACAGTAAGACTCAAAACTCATATATATGTTTTTACAGTTATACTTAAAACACAATAATATTTAAAAGATGAAAACAAAATTAGAAAATATTTTTGTGGGAAGAATGTCGAATGAGAGATTTCTGAGGAAAGAAGGAAGAATGAGGGAATATTTCTATGAAGGAAGAATTATGAAGAGTTGATGTTTATATAAAGAACAAAAAAAATTGGAAGAAAAAGGGTGTCTTAATTCATGGGAGCGTTGAATTTTTTGGAGCGTTATATTGACAAGAATTAATGGCAGGATTGAAGCTGTATGATGATTCGTGGGAGCAAACCTTTTATAGCGGACCGTTGGCGTTTCTGCTATAAAAAAAACCTTTAATAGCGGACTCTTGATATTGTCCGCTATTAAAGAAAATATTTTATGGTGGATAGTTTCTCAATTCGTTATAAAAGACCTTTAATAACGAGTCAATGGTAAACTCCGCTATTAAGTTTTTTATAGCGGTACATTCCCACATCCGCTATAAAAGCTTTTATAGCGAATCTTTTGCCGACCCACTTTTAAATGGGGTTTTAAAATTTATTTCTGTTGTAGTGTTATTAGGCCCTACTAGTCGAAAAAAATCTGGATTATGCTAGAATTAATCTTAATCTTTTTTTAAGGTACTTATATATGTAGAATTGATCATAAGTTACTTAGTTACATATAATTATCAAGTGGAGAGGAGATTATGCTGGAATATTTACAGATGGAAATTTTGAGTTTTCCTAATTTATAATTCAGCATTAGTTAGAAATTGATATTTAAAGCACTGGGATATTGCACAACTACCCAAAATGGTGGGAAGAACATGGCAGGTGAAATAAAAAAAATAAAAAAAATACATTCAATGTTTCAATAGTGAAAGATGAATTTAGTGAGAACGATAGTTATAATATGTATGATCAGTTTTATTAGAGCATGGCTAAAATAATATGCATAGTACATCCCATAACGTACTATGCATATAGATATAGGTCATTAAATTGAAATTTAAGTTTCTCAATAAATTTTTCATATGAAAATATTGTAGGAAATAAAATTTCGTGATTTTTAGAGCTTTCTAGCTATTTTTTAAATATTTTTTAAAAACAGTCCAGATTTAATACTACAAAAGTGTCATTTCTGGGCTGTTTTTAAAAAATATTTAAAAAATAGCAAGAAAGCTTTAAAAATTACGAAATTTTATTTCCTACAAGATTTTGATATGAAGAATTTATTGAGTAACTTAAATATAAATTTAATGAACAAATTAAATATAAATGAGCGCATAATACGTTATGGGGTGTACTATGCATATTATTTTAGCCATGCTCGTTTTATTATTGCCTTCTATGCTCACAAAACTGTACTGTCTAACATATACATCTAACTAATGAGGATAATTAATGAGAAACAGAAATTTGACTTCGCAAAAAACTTGAACAAAATATTAGAGGAACATGGTACTATAAATAATGTATGGTTAATCTGTTAAAATCGTTTTTAACATCAGTGGTGGACACATGTACACTTCATTGGAGTCACAAGACTCCACTCAAAATTCTCCATTCACTTAGAATAATTGAAAAATAACTAAGTTCTCCATTCACTTAGAATAATTGAAAAATAACTAAGGTCTCTACGAGGGATGTCTAGGGTTCAAGCTCCGCTAGAAGCTTTTTTTAGAGGGGTTTTTCAAATGTATTTTCTGGTTTGTTTGTGGGTGTGTGTGTTGTAAACTTACGGACAATGAATCAAATTTTTTTTGAAAAATAACCAAAAAAATTGTAAATTTATAAAGAGGACTCCGCTGTAATTTAAAATTATGTTATATGAGATCTCATCATTTCAATTTCATCTCGTAAATTTGTTAAAGAATACTCCAACAGATCAATTTCTACCTAGTATGTATTGTCTTCTTTTTATGATGATTCCACTAATATGATATTTTGGTTGCGCCAATGCTCAGCATCTGTCTGCAAAATAATTGAGTTAACATTAATTGTAATTGTTACATCCCTATCTAACATTCAATTACTTTATGCAATTATAATGTGTCTTTTCTTATTCATACATAACCTAACAAAATTGCAACTAAAAACTAATTTTCTGCTGTCTTATTCATATACGACCTAACAAATTTGCAATTAAAAGCTTATAAGGCCGACAAAGGTCAGCAATAAAGAAAAACAAAAATAAATTACGTACGTTTATTCCAAATGAAAATGAAATAATAATTTTGCAATCTTTTTGATCCAGAGCCCATAGGTCACAAAATATTACTGTAACAATGTTTTGTATGTACCGTACGCTTCGATTTTTTTAATGTAATAATATTATAATATCGAACTAAACAATTAGGAAAATAACATGGTAACTTTCAGATTTAAAATATATGGATTGAAATCATATATTATTCAAAAGAAGAAAAGAAAGGTTCTCCTTTTCACATCTGAACCGTTAGATATAAACAAGCGAATCATATTTTTTTAATGGAAAATATTTCGCGGATCCCAACTTTGATACCGTCAGCGATACCAACTAGACACGTCTAGTTGAGTTCCGACGAAAATTTGTTTTACTTATAATGCATATTGTTTTCGTTATTATGCATGTTGTTTTCGTTATTGTGCATCTAATAACATGCATAACAGTTAGATACTTATGATTTATATGCTAAGTTCAATATGTTTTTTGTTCTATTTATGATTTATTATGAAAATTTGTTTTACTTATGATGCATATTGTTTTCGTTATTATGCATTTTGTTTTTGTTATTGTGCATCTAAAAACATGAATCACAGTCAAATATTTATGATTTATATGCTAAGTTCATTATGTTTTTTGTTATACTTATGATTTATTATGTTTTCGTTATTATGCACGATGTTTTTGTTATTATGCATGTTATTTGTATTATTTTGCATGTTATTACTTGCATAATAACAAAAAATAACATGCACAATAACAAAAACAACATGCATAATAACTAGAACAACTTTTCAAAATAAATGCAACTGGATTCGTCCAGTCGGCATCGATGAGCGTAGCGATCCGCATCGGTGAGCGTAGCGACATTCTTTTTCAGTGGAGCGTCCGATCAATTATATACATAATAACAACAACAATATGCATAATACAAAAAACAACATGCATCATAAAAAAAACAACGTGAAAACTGAATTCAACTGGATCTGTCTTGTTGGTATCGATGGTGGTATCAATGAAGGTATCGATGGTGGTATCAATGAAGGTATCGATATATCAGCTCCCTTTTTTAATAGGCTCTTGCAGTTCAATAGTGTTGTTTCGGTCTATCCGATTCTAATCCAATGATCCAAATGTAAAAAGAGAATCCTCCTTTTTTCTCAAAATAATAGCACATTCAAATTCAAAATATACAAGATGACAGTTCTTTGTCCAGATCATGAGAGCGAACTGATGTGCGAATCATACATACTAAACTTGATGTTCTTGTGTAAATCAACCAAATTTAATGACATTTAGTTAGATTTGTTTTTACTTTCTTCAAGAGTTCAAGTTACTACTTTGGATTTATTTTATGATGTCGGAAAAATAAGAAATGAGACTATCGAGCCAAAGATCAGGGCAAATGGATTGGGAACAGCTAAATTGAGCATAAATCGACCTATATTGTGGGCAGCAATCCACCACTTGCAGGTTGTAATCTAGAGACCTCTGCACTTAGCCAAAATCCCAACTCTATGAGAGATTGCAGTGCGCAATTCTTCCCTTGCAAGACGCAATCTAGAAGAATTTTGATAGAGAGCTGAGGAATCAAGATTGGAATGTCAATGAATATAAGCTAAGACTGTAGGGCTTGTTCTTAGCTTCGCAATGGATTTTTAGTTGCCAATATCGGAGTCTGAATGAATAAATTTTGGCAAAAATACGAAGTTATGTGTTGTAGGCTAACAATTGCAGGCCCAATCTGAATGAAATTCAGCCTTGTTCATAGATTGCATGGTGCAATACATGTGTTGCAGGTCGTAATCTGGAGTCGCAACCTTGTGCACAAATTGTAGGATACAATCCACCATTGTAGGACGCAATGAGCCACATTCTCCACATGTTGCACATTTGAAGTTTTCTTGCATGTCGCAATCTACTGATAGCAGGCCGCAATCTAGGTTCAGAAAATGCATCTTTTGTTTTTTAATTGAAAATTTAAAAATTTGAGATTTAAAAGAGGGGGGAATTCGCCCAGAACATCTTATGCTTGTTTTTTAGAGTTCTTTCACAGGATAGTCTAGGGAAAGAGAGAGACTTAGAGATTGAAGATTTTAGAAGAAAATGTAGAAGAAATTTAACTCGGTTCTCAGTTTATCCTTCTCATTTCTTTCTCATGCTTTATATTGTTCCTTTATACTATTTTCTTTTCTCTTTTCTGTCATAAGAGGCAAAACCTCTCTCTAAGCCTTAGGATGTAAAACTCGAAAGTATTTTAGTTTTCTTACCCGGTTTGTTGGATTTGATGTTCATTTATTGTGAATTATTTCTTATGATTGCTATCTTAATACTTGATAATTGAGTCATATGATTGCTTAGAGTTTTAGAAATAATGTAATTGATAATTGAGTTATGAATTCAGGTTTTAGCCATGAATTGAAAAGTGAAAGTAAAAACCTAAGAAATTTTGTTGATTTGTACCATTGTACCGTGTTAGAATCTAAGAAGAGGTACATGATACTTGATATCAAATTAACTATTTTAAATTGTATTAGTCTAAATTATTAAAGTTAACTATCGAAAGGCGACACCAGAAATGATTTGAATAGGATCTTAAAATAAAGAAATTTAATTTAATACTGGCCTTATTCATGTAATTCTCACAATGAATGAAAAAAAACCAATAAACTATTTCAATAATTGAATGAATAGACGGTTAAAGTCCTAAGCATGTACCATTTAATCTATATGTATATCTTAATTGCACTCGTTTTAGTATTAATTTGATAAATTCAGAATTTCAATCAAATCAAATTTGAATTGCATAGACTAAAGAATAGTTTGAAGAATAGTAAATATGTTGTTTTAGTGAATTTCAACCTCCAAATACTATCCGACTAAGGCATACGCTTGTGACCAAATTAGATATATTTTAGTAGTTTATTAGGATTGGATATTTTTCATCATGAACATGATAGTTGCATGTCAAAAAATTAATAGAAAAATAAAAAGAGGAGATCACATGACAATGATTATTTTGATAATTTTAATAATTTTAATGAATTTTCAAATAAATTAATAAAAAAAGTCTTAAAATTAGAAAAGGACATATAGACATATTCTTGAATTAGTTATATTCTAAATACTGCAAATCGAGTGTCGTTACATACTCCATTATGCATCACTAATTATCAACCGTGAAAAAGTTACATGAAATTTGATGGCCTTTGATGAAATATGAAATTGAAATAACACTCAAATCTCATCAAATTTACAACACTACTAATCTATCAACTTCAAAAATGTGTTTACAAAAATTTTGCTTTTCTTTTATTTAATTTTATTATTAATTTATCTAAATTTTTATTGTAAAATTATCAAAATAACTGTTGTCAAGAAATCTTCCTCAAAGAAAAACTAAAAAAAAAATTATGAAAGCTAGATTGTTAGTCATGTTTCCAGGCTCTCGAAACGTAACTGACAGTTATGTTTGTCAAGTCATATCTAGTATAGTAATAAAATACAATACTTTCATGAAGAGTTTTTGGATTCAAGCCTCACTAGAGATTATTTTAGAGAATTTTTTTAAATTTATTTTTTGTTTATCTGTGAATATGTGTTGTAAGCTTACGAGCAAATAAATAAAAAAAATGACAGTCACATTTTGTAAAATATGTCTCTCGCAAGTTCGCTCCAAGAAAAGTTCTACACTTTGCAAAATTCCCTCCAAGAATTATTTTTTCCAAAACGGCAAAACGTTGTCCGAAAAATCAGCTCTGGAATCGGTTGGGACCGGTACGTCTTAGACATGGAAGTTCATTTATTATTTTCGTGAATATTTAATCTGATAAATTATAATTTTTTTATATCGGGATATGTTTGTTATGCCCATTGTCAACAATCAATAGTGACATTTTGGAGGGATTCAAATGCAAGTAGTATATATTTCATTATTTTGTAGTAGAAAATCTCTCAAGTCTCAGCAATTGGTCCAGATTCTCTCATCTCTGTTACTCATTGACGAAAGAGGATAGTTGCGTTAACCGTTTTGTTTAATGAACGATTGAGAAAATTTGTTTCGTTAATTGTTTTGTTAAAGATAACGATCAAAACGTTCAAAACGAAACATAACGATCAAACTCATTCTCTTCGTTTTTCAACAATCTCATCTATCATCACACTAAAGCAAATCAGAAACTGATGGTGAACGATTCTAATCATATACCAGAATCAAATCATTCATATCCTTATTCGAGCAATCCTTCATCTCATCTCTAATTACCTTATCTCAACATAACGTTTTTCTCTGAAATCAAAATAATTCTAATAATATACACTCACAAACGAAACTACGAAACAAACGATCACGAAACAATATGTTTTCGTTAATCATTTCGTTATTTAAACGAAAGAAATATTTTTGATCGTAACCGTTTCATTTGTCACGAAACGAAACAAAAAACTACTAAACGATCTATCAATCAATAATAGACCTAATCCGTGGGAACGCTACGACTACGAGTGATGTACTTCGGAATAGCAAGTCACATGGAATGCATCATCTGACTGAGATTTGACCAACCAAATTAAGTAACACAATATATTGAATTAAATTGAATAATATAATTGCCGAACTGAGCTTGAGCTAGGTGCTGATTAATTATCAGCGAATCAATGAAGCTTCAATAGTACGACTGTACAACCATCCCCAGTCCCCCACCAATTGTCCAATTCAACCTAATTATTACGCAAATCGTCGAGTTATAATTATATTA
Source organism: Eleocharis quinqueflora (assembly GCA_964058865.1). Lineage (NCBI taxonomy): Eukaryota > Viridiplantae > Streptophyta > Magnoliopsida > Poales > Cyperaceae > Eleocharis > Eleocharis quinqueflora. Next base: position 320,040 of record CAXKVX010000302.1, on the reverse strand, counting down.
TTATATGATTGAGAGTTTGAGACATCGATGGAGTGAGAAATTATCTAATAATTCAAATGATAAGTAATTATAATGATTTTTCAAAAAAATATAATGTCTGTGAGCACCAAGAAGAGATAAGATAAGTCCTTCATAATTTCCCAACAAAATAATGTCATATTGGTTACACCTGGAAGGATATTTTGTAGGGGTGCAAACGGATCGGATATTTATTCGATTATTCGGATTCGGATTCGGATTTTAACGGATATCGGATATTCGGATTCGAATATTTCGGATACGGATACGGATAATTTTTTATCGGATACGGATACGGATACGAATACGGTTTCGAATTTTGAATCGGATACGGATACGGATTCGGATAATTATCCGAATCCGGATGTTTCGGATTTTCGGATATCCGGAAAAATGTCTGCCCAAATTTTTTTTATTTTTTTATAGCTAAGTAAATTAATTTTTAATTATTTTAAATATTTATAATATTAGAAAAATAAATTATAAAGACACTACTCATTACAACATTTTAATTATTTCATTAAATTTATTTTATAATATAATTTAAAATAATTTTATTGTTGAATAATGATATATTAACGATTTTTCATAATGTACTCATTCTATTTAATTATCCGAATTATATCCGTATTTGCATCCGTATCCGTTTATTATCCGATTCGTATCTGTATCTGTTTATCATCCGATCCGTATCCGTATCCGGAACTATCCGTATTCGTATCCGTATCCGTATCCGAAAAATAAAAGCGGATACGGATATGATAATGCTATTATCCGTCCGTATCCGATCCGTTTGCACCCCTAATATTTTGGGAGTTTTGAATGCGCATCTTCTATTGTTGTGTATCTAAATATGTAAACTAGATACAAATATACAATACAATCCAAAACCCAACATTTATTTTCGGAAGATACAAAACTTCAACGGGCATGCATGCAAAATTCTCACAACTCCTGAAAAGTGAAAAGTGAAAAGTGAAAAGAAAGGTTGTGAGCAAACGGATGGTCGTGAATTCATAACTCAGTTGGGGTTCTAGCCGTAAAAATAAAAATTACTTTTAATTACCTTGAATTATTACCGCTACATCTCCCCACCCTCATATTAATCCCCCTATCTCTCTCACACCAAATCATTCTCTCATCAAACATTTCCTATTCTTCTCCCCCTTCCCCTTCTCTCCATCTCTCTCAAAGAAAACACACACAAAACTTGTACATTCACATGGATCCTCTTTCAAGTGGAGGAGCAATTTCAACAGAAGGCGGTTCGATGATGCTCTGGTATGCCGAACAAATGGCACAGTGGGAACGACAAATCGAGCGTCGACAATTGTTCTTAAAATCATACCAATTCTCAGCCCCGTCTCCTGCTCCGCGCACCTTCTCCAAGCGTTTGGGCCGATCGCTCGTGCAGGCTCGTCGCCTTGTGTTGACCCGCCTCCGACGCTTTCCTCGCCTTGTCTGGTCGACTGTCCGACGCCGGAATGGGGCCAGAAAGTGGGCCAGACTCGTTGTATTTCCGAAGGGAAACGGGTATTACCGGAGTAGGCGAGTTGTTGACTGCTTCTGTTAGTTCTGGTTTGAAAGGGAAGTGGCGGTTTAAGTATTAATTAACTTTCTGTTAATCACTTTTCATATGCTAGGATTTTTTTCTATTTTGTTAGGGTTTATTTCGTTATTTATTTATTCGCTTTTTGTTTTTTGTTGTTGCCTTTTCTAAGGCCTTTAGATGGATGTGAAGTAGACATATACAACTTGGTAAGTGGTTAATTGGTTATGATCTGCATCTCTTAATCTCTTTATCTTTCTGTAAAAACCAGGTATGAAACAGATACAGTTGCTTAATGTATTTTATCAGTGTTATATATTATTGTTGGTTTATTATACTTATTTAACTCGGAATTACAATTTCCTCTCGGATGAAAGTTTGATGTTTTATTTACCATAGAATGAACAACTTTCTGTTTTTATTATTCCGGCGTACAGATTTTTTAATAATAAAAATTATGATAAATAATGATACGAAGAAAGAAAGATTATTTTGGAAGGTCGAAAAATCGCTTGTGTCAAAATCTTTGCAATTTGTATTTTCTACCGTCCAATTCATCTATTTGTCAAAGTTTCATAATTTGAAATTTTCAATTGAACGATTTGCCAACACATTTGTTGCTATTTTTCGACCTTCTCAAACAATCTTTCTTTATATAATTATTTATCATAATTTCGATTATAAAAAAATCGGTCCGGTGTAGCACCCATACTGCATGCTTTGAATTGTTTTTATTTTTTGGCGATTCACCTTTTAATAAACTTTGTCGGATGTGCATGTTTTGCTGCTTTTAATGTGGTATATCTGCTAGTCGATATGTTATCTGAGAAGAATATGCCCTTGTAAATAAATTACATGCATGCATATTGTATTTTTCTTTTTGCAAATGACATTGATAATATGAGAGGGATCAATTGACATTTGACAATCTAATAATTTGGTAACCGTTATAACTTATAACTATAAAAAATATTTTTTAATACAATAATAAACACATATTTTATACACCGATATACGATCTATGCTGTCACTAGGTGGAAAATTAGTTTTAATGAACAGTGCATTAATGCATTACAATATTATTTGATGAGTTTTCATATGATGTCTGTCAAAGTTAGAAAAAAATTAGACTAAATTAGAAACATGTTCATGTGAGATTGTGAAGGGAAAAGAAAGATACATTTGCGCTATTAGAAAGACATTTGCAGGCCAAAAGATGAAAGAGGCTTGGTGTGAACAATTTGAGAGATATCTCTCTTGTACAAGTGACTTTGGAGATTGCTTGAATCTTGATCCAGACATCATAATTCTAAAGAAAACAATCCGGGGATCAAATGCTGGTCAGAATTAGGCGGAGGCAGGAGGAAACTGAGAAAGCTGTGAAAGATTACAAATTATAAATTATTGCATTATTAAACTTTAATTAATAAGCAACAGCTACAGCTACACAGCAACTCCTCACAGAAGATCAGAAGACCATAGGATTAGTTACAAACAGAATTCAGTTAGGGAATAATTGTATCTACTTTCTATAAATACCATGTACATCTGTTGTAAAGAAACACATCAGAAAATAAAGAAAATTCTTTGTCTCATTTCTTTCTTTCTTTCTATTATACCAATCTCTTTATTAATAAACAGTGCCAGCTGTGTTGTGTGAAGTATCTGAAAAGCTTCCAAGAGCCTTAAATGCACTTGACTGAGAAGAAGCCTAGATGTATTTTGTTACTACTAGGAAATAGGAAGCTAATGCATGAAAAAGAAAAATGCCCTTTAATTCAACCCAAGAACAACTAAATAACTCCAAGATCGTAATCCGAGATTATGGATTGAGCAAATCGGTCTGATTGATTGAAGATCCAGCGACCGTTGAAATTGAATCTCGATTAATCTCTTGAAACTGTAAATTAAGGCAATACAGAGGGTAGGTAGTGGAGAAGCCTCTCCCATGTTATAAAATCGAATCGACCAGAGATTGCTATGTAAATGTAATAGAGGAAAGAGAGAATAATAAATATGACCGTTGCGCGTCGTTTCCTTTGGTCCCTTATTTGTTATGTAAATGTAACAGAAGATGGACGGTTCGGATTGATTGCCAATTTCGCGAGAGGAGCTTTTATATTTTAACACAAATCTTGATAAATCAGTAAAAATCGAACGATTCAAATATTGCATTACACCATTCGCGCAGCACCAAATCTGATTGCATTTGTTCCCCATCCCATTTATTTAACATTTGCATTCCCACCCCGCGTGGCATCTGACAAAATTAAAAGCCGGACTGTGGCATGTGCTTCCTGGACAGTTTGCACTTCTTCATGTTTCCGGTGCTGCGCTACGATCCTCTAGAATTTTCGTAATTGTAGAGGAGCGCTTTGGGTATATTAGAACCGTCTGATGGTGATCGGAAGGAAATGGTTTAATTGATCTGAAATGTGAAGATGTACTTGGTAACAGAATTGTCAAATTTCGTACTAGACAAAAAAAAGTAGAGTAAGCTCAATCGGAACAGTTTCGAGTTTAGTGATTCGTACATCTGAAAATGCACTAAACCTGACCCGTTTGTTGGCTGGCATAGTGGCATGGTGCTGTACTGCAGCTATTACAGAACTCGTCAAGTCGTAATATATTTACCGATTCTTTTATTGTTGGAAATAGGCTGCAAACAAATCGAACTCAAACGAATTGGCTTGTGTTTGAGTTTGATTTAAAATTAATTTCGAACTAGATTGATTTAAAATAGAACAAGTTTCAAACGAACTGCGTGAAGTTTGAGTTTGATTTGATACTGATTCAAATCAAATTCTAACTAATTACGAATTACGAACTTTTTGCTGCTCAACCGAAAAGTAGTAAAAGCAGATGACAAAGATGATGAGTATTATCTAATTGAAGAGAATAAAGAGTGGGATGTTGGCAATGAAGAGAGTGCATGTGAACTAACTAGATAGTATCTGATTGAAGATGAGGATATTGGCATTAAACATACATGAACTAATTATCTCTAATGAAAATGAAGATAAAGTAGATAATGTAGTTGAGAAATGGAGAGAAAAATATCAACAACATTCGAACTATATAGTCTGCGAACAATATTCGAACGAACTATGTCAAGTTTGAGTTTGATTTGATACTAATTCGAACGAACTCGCAGCACCGATTACATATATATATCAATAGTCTCGATATCATCTGACGGTTCAAATATCTAAAGATTCGAACTGTTTTAGTTCACGAACAGTTTCGAACGAACCGACCCTAGTTTGAGTTTGATTCAAAATCATTTCAAACTAGTTTGATTTGATTTGAAACTAATTTCGAACTGAAATCAAACGAACCAATTTCGAACTTTTCTCGAATTGAACTCGAACGAATTACGAACTACGAATTTTTCTTGCAGTCCTAGTTGGAAATTAAATAAATAAATTATTTTTAACAGAAAGAATATTTGAAAACCTCGAAAAATATACAATGTCGGTATTGCAAAACCGTCAATTTGAATATGAATTAGTATTATAATTAACCTGGAAAAAAATAAAGAATACTATCTATGACTTCGAATTCAATCGTTGACGACAATGACTCTATCTCATAATTTACGTTCAAACGTGTTATTTAGAGCCATGTGTTTGGAGGGCACTTAGAAATGCAAACAAAACAAATAGAAATTCTAAGTATCTCTGAACACATGCGTATAAATGTTAACATGCGAACATGAACGTTTAAAAATAGAGTCATTATTGTTCAAGATTTAAATTCAGGATTATAAATGTTATTCTTTATTTTTTAAGTCAATTATAAAAAATTTCAACATTTTGTATGTGAATATTTTATTATTAAAAAATATTAATATTTTATTTCATGAGTTTGGTTGTATTTAGGTAAATTTTTGTAACAACTTCAACTGTGTTCGTCGGGACCGTAATTAAGTTTTTTTTTATCGTCGCAAGTCATCGAGTTGTAGATATTCGAGTCTACTTTCATCGTGATACGACCTATCTAGAATATAGTCCGTAGGTGTAGAATGTTAAGTGCATAGGGAAGAGGTTCGGCCATGTAAAGGTGTCTAACCGTTACTCTCTGATGTAACCGGCGGTGATATTCTTTTGACATAATTTAGGCAATGTTTTTCCCAAGCTCCTTTTGCTGACCCGAATGGTATATATATACTTAGTACTATCAGCTATTGCGTAGTTAGTTCGTACAATCGTAATTGGGTCGTAATTAGGGCTGTCAATATTCTTTCGTTTCGAACGTTTTCGTTTCGTTCCGTTCAAAACGGAACGGAAACGGAAGAGATTTTTTTGTTCCGTCAACTAAACGGAACGAAAACGAAAGTGAAATCCGTTCCGTTTCAGTGCAATTTTCGCGGAAATCGCTGTTCCGTGCAAACGAAACGGAAACGGAAAGATTTTTTTGTTCCGTTTCGTTAACGGAACGAAAACGGAACAACCTTGTTCCGCTGCCGTTTCTGATGTTTGACAGCCATAGTCGTAATAGGTGTATAATCGTTGTTGAATTGGATCTTTCGGGTAATAGGTCGTGCATATGCATTTTGTAGACATATATTGTGCATAAGTTTTGTGTCGTAAAATAGGCCGTGCCGTTTCTAATTTTTTTGTTAGGGAGTTGATACGTAGATATTAATATTGATACCGATTATCGATATCGATGTTATTATACATATTTAGTTAAGTTATTATGCACATTATTTGAGTCATTATGCATCAGTATTTGAAACTGATTTTGAGCGGTTCTCACTTTTCACCTGGTTTTGATGTAGTTTTTCATTTTCCATTTGGAGATTAATTTTGGTGAATGAAGGCATGAACATGACTTGCCTACAGATTGTTATCATTAATGGTGCATTTTGAACTTCGAATATAAGTTCCAAAATTTAATGTGAATTGAGGCGTTCTCTGTGATTTAACTTCTAAATGATTTCTGGGTTACAATTTAACAAATAAATAGCTTCAACATTCAAGAACTACTTGGCCATGATGGTTATGCCTTGGCAGATGATGGCAGTGTTTATGTAGGTTCATTTCTAAGCTGAATACTGACTCTCAGCATCTCATGTGTTAATTTATGTGCTCAGTGGCTCTCTAATTGTTGCTTTGAAGTTTCTGCAGTTGAAATATCTCTTAGTTAAACTGCTTATTAATTCAGGATGGTTGTACGTTGTACTGATCAATTCCTTTCTGAAATTGTTCTCTTTTTTTTTTTCTCTAATTCCGATTTTGAGATTTCACCAGTTGAAATCAGAAATTTCTCTTGGTTATCTTCTTATTTGAACCTTTTCATGGTACCCCTCATGAACTCAATCAATTTCCTTGGGGTGTTATCTAGAAAAAAAAATTCTGCTGATCATCACCGTGGAAAACTAAAATGTGAATGTTATCGAAGCCTCTAATATCTATTACTAAATACTAAATGTCTTTTAATGCCTTTTAACGAGTTCTAATTTTGTGCTCACATATGTTTGAATTCATAACCTCTTGGGATTAGTTGTCACTAGACTACAATACCGTTTGCATAACACCAATATATTAATTTGATAAATATTCAAATATGCAATATACTATCTCAATCATGGCAAATTTTAGACTATCAAGAGATATACTCGGAGGGTATTTTTTTGTTATAAAATGAGTCGGATAAGAATGTGTCATGAATTAACATTTTTTGGTAACATCAGAGGAATGGTCGGGCAAATTTATTCCAACAGTCCATCTTTCCGTTGTTCGCATGGTACCTGAAATTTTGTTCTGTATTTTTTTTTCTGACCAAAATTATATATGGCAGCTTCAAGTGTCATATATAGTTTGAGCACCTATTTATCATTTTAATAAAAATATTTGTACCATCATAGTTGTTACTGATTTTTACAATTAATATTCATATATAGGTCATGGTTGGTACTGATTCGACAGAAAGTAAATGTGTTTAAAATTAAGTAAAAATGCATGAGAAAATCTCTAAAATAAAAAAAAATGTGATATTAACCTGACAGTCAATGAATAAGTCATCGCATGTTAAAATTCTAATTGGAGGATAGTTGCAATACAATAGTTGCTATATTTTCTTTTGATCAGATACACTAACTACATTGGGTTAATTATAGCTTCATTAGGCGCCTTAACAAATGATATAGCAGAAAAGTTGGAACTTCTGCTGAAAGATCAAGAGAAGAGCGTGTATGAGTGTTATTGTTATTTTCTCTCTTTGTTTCGTTGTTTATGGTGTAATTTTCCAATCAAGGAACAAAGTAGCTATTTTTACTTTCTTTTTCTCTGTTTTACTGGGTTCAGCAAGGCATGTGCTGAAGCTTACGCAAAGAAAAATCAAGAAATTAAGCAGCTTATGAGGATCTTTGTTTGTTGCAGGTTTTGATACTGCACTCTGGGATGTAGCTTTCCAGAGTCTTCAATTTAATTTAAATTTGATTTTTTATTTGTTCTTTTGATTTTTTTTTTGTTAATGTCACTTTGTAAGGCATGTTAAATTGTGATGGGAGCTGATACGTAGATACCATACTTGATATCAATTTTATTATGCATTTTTAGTTGAGTTATTATGCATGTTATTTTTTATATCGAAATAGTTATACATGTTATCGATTTTATTATGTATTTTTAGTGGAGTTATCATGCACATTATTTGAATTATTATGCACGTTATTTTTTGTATTGAAATAGTTATACATATTGTTATTTTTTTGTACTGAAATAGTTATGATATAACATGCATAATAACTCAAATAATGTGCATGATAACTCAATTAAAAATGCATAATAAAATTGATATCAATAGTTGATATAATGATATCAAATGTGGTATCACGAAACATTATCTAATTGTGATTGCTCCCGAGATCATCTTTTTTATTTTCTCTGTTGTATCATGCATGTGTCTTTACTGTTTAGGTAGGAATCCATCTTAATTGTAACAACACATGCATTCTCCTCAGATACTGGTTCAATTTTCGTTCAATATGTCACTTTCTATAATCGGTTGCATTTATATTATTATGAATGGAATGTTTCAAAATTAAATAGAAGTTACATATTTCTAACAATTGTACTACAATTTTAGAGATGAAAAGATTATGATATTGTTACATTAAGGGTCATGATTCCAATACTTTTGGTAGAAAAAATTCTATTTTACCAATAACAAATATATCAATGATATTTTATTATATAATACATTTTATATTAATAAAACAATATGCCGCGATTCAAATCCTAGATTATTCTTACCAACAAAATTCCAACTTTTTTTCAAGATTGTCAAGATATTCAAAATATACTATTGCCAAAGTGATCTTCTTCAGTAACCTTTTTCTCTATAAGATACTCTAAATATACTATTAGTCTATTACACATATTGTCGACCAAATTAAACACCTGACAACTGAAATAAGACAGGTTCTAAACAGAAATAAATAGAGCCAACATGTGAAACTTAAACATTAACAGCAAACCCAGATACAAACAAAACTAACTGGTATTATAGAATGGATGTTTGACAAAGTAATGCAGTAGTAACAGCTACTCTATGATAACATTCCCTATTTCCTTTATATATGTATTCAAATTCTTCACCAAAGTCTTGATCAAAACCTGAGGCAATTTATGCCTCAAACGATCACGGATTCTAACTGTCTCAATAAACTTGTGCTGGAACAAAACATCTCCCAAAAACTCTTGCCTCTGCTCTTCTTGTATTGCAACTTGGCTCTATTGTGACATTAAAAGAAAGAAAAAAGTTAGAAAAAAAAGACGGTTGTTAGCACCATCAATCAAACAATTATTCAACTTGACTAACATGGCAGTAGAGTTTCACTAGTACTTAACTGACAGGTCGTGTATCAAAAATAATTTAATTCAGGCCATGATTCATTTATAAGCCTCATATAATCATAGTGATAATATTTCTAAAAGAAATCAAGTCAAAACCAGACTGCTAGTTCAAAAAGAAAATGGAACAAGCTGAAAAAAATGTAGTACTGAAATCATGCTCTATTACTTTAATGTGCACGATTACATTGAACTCAAAATCCGATTAAAAGATATGAAATCAACATAAAGTGCACAATCCCATCAATATCAACTACTTGGTAAACTTGAGAAATTCTTAACTAATCTGGGAGAGCCAGAGAGATTACCACATCAGTGATCAAATTGAGCGTTTTTAAATTAGGAGAAAGCTTAAGCAATGAAGCTACCAGACTAAAGTCAAAGCTTATATTCCACATCACTATGAACAGTTTCTTCAGGTTGTCGAAATTCCTGCAGTTAAGAATACCCCTCTTCAATTGTACCTTTATTTAAAAAAAAAAGAATCAAGCATTGTTTTCAGCTGGTGAATATCAATATTGTACACATTTTATTGAAGCCAAAAAAAAAAATTAAGCAACACGGAATGTGCTTATGTTATGTTATGCAAAAATATATAATTTTGACAAAAGGCATGTTGCTGATCCTAACACCAAATAAGAAAAATTATAAAGTTGGACTTCTGGTTTTATAGCACCAAAAAGGCATTATACCTTCAGCATAGGGCTGTTTATAAGAAGACTGAGATAAATCAATTGTGTAGCAAAGAGAGCACTAAGAAAGTTCAGAACTGATACATCACCACCACCAAAATACCGAGCCTTGCTAGATAAACTTATGCTTGCTCTCCTCAGAGATTTCATGTTCTTCAATGAAATCTCAGCATCTCTATGATGAGAACTGATGAACAAAGTGAGAAGACTAGGGCAAGAAATTTGCATTGGCTCATATAGGCGACAATGAACAATACCCAACTCTTTCAACGTGTTAGAGGAAATGCTAGAGAAATATAGATGACAAGAGATAAGATGCAGTGTTTCCAGAGATGGGCAACCCATCAATAGCTTTTGTGCAAAATTCTCATGAAGCTCTACGCCACTAAATTCAAAGACCTTTAGAGAAGGTAAGTAAATTGATGCTGGTACAACAGTGGTTTTCTTAACTGCATGGAGCTCTATCCTCAGATGTTGTAGAGTGGCACAAGAGAAAACTGAATCAGGCAAATCTAACGAATTAACTCTGACAATGGAGATATCAATCAGTTGTGGCATTAGAAGAGCAACCCGGTCAAGCCACTGCATCGGAACTCTGTAAAAGTTTGTTCTTTTAGTATCATGTACGTAATAAACTCTATCTAAGTGTGTGGACTCCCGGTTCTCCACAACACCGCTCACAAACTGCTCAAACCTAGCGACGGACTTTCTCAAAGCTTCATCACTGGCACCAATAGAATCATCTACCCTGAATTCATTAATACTAAATTTTAGAATCGGCAAATGAGCCCAGACCCTTCTCCATCTTTTGGACAATATGCACGACTGCACAGCCTCTTTTGTGCTCAGAAATGAGAGGACGCGGATCAAAAGATCATCAGGCAATCTACTGATCCAATCAACTTTGACATTCTGCATGCGGGACCTAGCACGTTTCATGGTCTCCTTTTTTCAGCGCAGCAATAAAAAAAGCCCTTCCTCAAACACCTTTAAGTGCAGGATTCCTACATTACATCCATACATAACAAATGAACCACAATACAACTAAAAACGATAATTCATAGGATGTTGATACAGGAAAATAACCTTGTACATTTATAGGATTTGTCAATTTCGCCCCTGAACATAACAGTAATGATCAATTCAAGTTTCCAGGAATACAAAAAATATTAAATTCAAGCTTTGAGGATGACAACTTTCAGTAATGTTTTGAAAATACAGAGGAGTTGATACAGGAAATTACAAAAAGGGAATGTGATCTTCTTGCTGCAAATGGCCTAGTAGCTCAAGCTCAGAGGTAGTTGTCGTGGTTGAAAACCTCGGTGAGCACCAAAGTTGGAATCTTTGTTCGATTCCCGTTAAGCACAAAGTTGGAATCTTTGTTGCAAGTCCTCCGCCACGATTTGTAGAGGTGAGATGAGATGTAGATGGTAGAGACGTAATATTTATGTAATATTTTGAACTTTCGGCGGTGTTCTATCCTGGGTATCGTCTGAGAATGGCGTGGCTCCGATCAGAAAAGGAGAAAAGGAGAAAAGAAGGGTTAGGGTTTATCGAGATCTTCTGACACGCAGCACTTCGTACTGTGCGCGTGCTGTACAGGAAATATGGGTCTTTAATTTGCATTGAAATTTCGTAGTTTACGGCGCAGAAAATCTGCGCCGTTCGTCCGTATTGCGCGGTAGAAAATTAGCTTCCGGTTAGGGTTGGGGACCCGTATCTCTTAATCTTTACTGGATCTCCTATAATATCTTAGGAAATAAGTGGCCCGTTTTAGTTAAAAAAATGAAATCAGCTAATTTATTCTGCATTGTGCATATTCCTGAAACAAATCTTACATCAATTTGTTCAGTATATTATTTTTTTTATCGAAGGAAAGTTTTGATTAAATTGCTGGATTTTTTTTTCTTTAAAAGGTACATGAAATATTAAGAAGATTTTTTTCCTTTGGATTCTTTGCATTAGACCGTGTCTATGAAGTATAATATATAACATAACATAAGCCACTATTTATATCTTTGACAAATTTCTCTCTTTCTCAAAATATTTTTGGTGAAAAAACATCTTGCTCCGAAGGAGGTAGTAGAGTGATTTATTTTTTCTATTTGCAGAAAATTTGCAAATTCTGCAAAGCTAAGCGGTTTAAGTATGAATTTTCTATCAGTTATTTTTAGGACAACTCTAATTTATTGTAATACATTTTGATTTTATAATTAATTTTTGACTGTTGAATCGTGTAGGCACTTTATTATAAAAAATATTGTGATATTATTTATCTCACCGCATTGTGTGGGCATCTTATTAGTAAAAACAAAAAAGTTTCTCTCTATGCTACTCGGATACTTCAAATGCCTTATTACTCTCATGTCGAATATTTTTTAATACTCGGATAATCCTTGAGATACGTATAGGATAAGCCACGTGGCGTATTCGTGTCGCGGTGTATTCGAGATTAGCGTATCCGATTATTTTTTCACTTTGACCGGCGAATTCGATCTTTGATATGCCTCAATACATTTTAATACTTCATGTGACAATCAAATCTTATAAAATTGCTGATCATTTTTGTTATATCGCTAAAAAATGAGTGAAATATGAAGCATGAAGGATATTTGAACTCAAAACAAGTCACATTATTATTTTCTAATTAATCTATTTATTAAATTCGAAATATTTTTAATTGATATTTTAATTAAAATTTACAAATCGCTGCACCCGTATACCATACACACACTTGCACGCGTGCGACATAGACATAGGTTTCTCCCAAATGAAAAGTTTGCGGGATGAAGAAGGTGATCGGGAGTGAGTGAGAGAAGGAATATGAAAGCATGATGAAAAGGAAAGGAGGGCAAAAGGAGAAGGAGACACTTGTCCTGTCAGATTCGTGGCGGAGCGTGCTCATCGCCGGAGGCGAAGGTGGAGATGCGAGTGAACAATTTGTGTCCCATCCACTTTGACAAGGCTAGAAAAAGGAAAAAAATGGTAAAAAGGTCTGACGTGTAGTACGAGTATTTTGAATAAAAAAATATTTTTAATTCTATTAATATGATGATAATGACATAATTAAAGATACATCATAATTTTAATAGCAAAAAATTAATTTTGTGTTTTGGAGTGAAATTTTAAAGATTAACTTTGTAGTGACATATAACTATTTTTCCCTAAAGAACTTTATGCTTCAAGTACTGATATGTTGGTTAACAATGACACTATGTTGGGACTCATACATATCAATCTCAAATGTTACCCATTAGTTCAAAAATAGCATTAACCATCTAAGTTATGTCCTCTGTACTACCAATATAAAACATTTGTATCTTTCATGTGCTAGAAACTATAAATTGATATCAAAAGTTCCGACAAATAAGCTGGAGCCACTAGTTAATAAGATTCTTGACCCCTCACAGGCTGCATTTCTCAAGAATATATACATTCTTGACAATGCCATTTGCATCTAAAAAATAGTTCACTCCACTAAAAATGAGAAAAATGAGTGATTTTGAAGATTATCTAGAAAAAGCATATGATAGGGTGAATAAGGTGTTTTTATTTACAATGTTGACAGTTAGAGGTCTTCCCCATATATGGATTGAATGTATCAAGACGTTGTTAGTTGGGGTGAAATGTGTATTAATATAAATAATACACCATCCAATTATTTTGAAATTAAAAGCGGGATCAAACAAGGTGATTTCTTGTCCCCTATCTTGTTTAACATGATTGCAGATTCATTGAACTGTATGATGAAAAAAACAAGAAATAATGGTCTAATAAAAGATTTAGGTCCAACTTTAGAAGAAGAATTTTCGATAACTAACTTTCATTATGCAGATGATACTCTTTTATTTTTTGAAGCAAATGAGAAGATGATTCAATACATCAAATGGATCCTCATGGCATTAAAGTCATGAATGGTATGAAGTTAACTATAAAAGTGTGAGATGTACATCATAAATGTAGATGAAATACAAACAAATAGATTGGCTGAGCTATTTGGATGTAAAGTAGTTCAGTGGCCACTAAAATATTTGGGAGTACCAATACATTGGAAAAAACAAAAATAATGATTGTGAGGGGGTAATTGAAATTTTTCAAGAAAAACTACAAGGGTGAAGGGGTAATATATTGTTCATGGGAGGAAAAGTTACACTCGTGAATAGTGTTTTATCATCACTACCAGTTTATATGATGAGAGTATCAATCTTATGCCAGCAGGGGAAAGGAAAAACCTAGATAAAATTAGAAGGGCGTTTATATGGAAAAGTGGTGACAAAAAGAAATTTCATCTTTGTAATTGAAATGACATTTGTAGACCAAATAATCAAGGGGGTTGGGGATAACTAACCTCAATGATATGAATATTTGTCTCCTTTGTAAATGGATTATTAAAAGATCCTAGTTATACTTTCTTGTGGAAATCTAATCCTAACCAAATATAAAGGTGTTATAGACAAAACCAAATGGTCTCAATTTTGGAAAGTGCTGAAAAGATTGAGCCTATATTAGACATCAACAAAACAATTAAGATTGGAGATGGTAAAAATACCTTGTTCTGGCAAGATGTGTGTGTTGGGTTACGAACAGTTCAAAACCCGTCAATTGGCCTAAGCAGCGGAAATACCGTAAAACAAAAATTTTACGTCTGACTTAAGCCGAGGATTAAGCGGGGTATGTCGGATAAACCACAGAGGGTGTCCACCTCCCGTTTATCCCTAACATCAAAACCCTACTTAATCCCTAAACAGATCTACTCCTTAATTGAATTCTAAAACTTTAATCTACTTACAAATTAAATAGATTAATATAACATTAATACCTTGATCCAAATTCGAATTGGATCGCAGAAGACTCGAAAGACCGAATCACAGACGCTCTTCTCCCCGGAGTATCAGACGTCTGATACCTCTACCAGATGTCCACCAGGACGACCAGAGAACGACTTACTTCTTCTGCCAGAAATACCGAAAGTCGCGATGTCCCGCAAAAACACTATTCATCGAGATACGGACTAAATTAAATATCTTCATGAATCGCAGTTATCCAAAATATGGAATACCGCTCTAACACAAAAATACTATTTTTCGAATCCCGTAAACAACCATATACGAGAAAGATAGAAAGTATATTTATCGATACAAATCCGAGTTAACGAGTCCGAGTCGATTTTGGTGCTTCTTTCTCTCTCCCCCTACCCCTTTATTTATAGAAAAATGAGGAGGTTACATTTTTACAAATAAACCCTTGGAAAAAGTGAATTTCCAAAAATACCCTTAATGATAAGCATGATAAGCATGATAAGCATGATGACATGGAATTTTGTTATTAAAAATTCCTTTATCCAAACATGCCGACCTTAATATATATATATATATATATTTTTATATTTATTTATTTATTTTTAATTAAGATTTTAATTAATTTTTAATTAAGGTTTTAATTTGATAATGACTTTCATCCCAAATTCAAAACCATAATCTATAATTAAAATCTAAATTAAATATATATAAATATACATAAACATATAATTGTTCTCAACAATTATATTTCTCAGGGTTTGGTATTTGTTTGGTTGCGGTATGATTTTATACAACGTATCGTATACGTCTATAAAATCAACCGTTGTTTTTGCTTGTCATCTTATATGACATATATAATTTAATCATATCATATATAATTAATTATAATCATCTTAATATTAATTATAACTATTTATAATTAATCATTAAGATTCTCTGATTTAGCTCCTATGCGGTGTGACCCAATAAGATTTGTGTTATTGTGATACCCCGAAATTACTGGTCTAGCGGGGGTGCTCAAATGCATAGTATCTTCACAGCACATGTCCAGACTTGTCAACCTACGTCGTCAAAAGAACATAAAACAACAGAAACAAAGCGGAGTCAGCTATAAAGCTCAGTAATCGGTTATTTTACGACGCGCTTCTCCGTAACAGGTTTTACCAATAAATCAATGTAATGTTTCAAAATCACATGCAAATAATATCATAAACAAATGAATATCAAACAATCAGACAGTAGAAATGAATGTAGTATGTCTCGACCTTATATGGTATCAACAGGTACTATCAAATCAAACTCTACTAACTTTGGTCTGGTATTTCAGTTCAGATTTAATATCAATTCACATCATTTCGAGACATTGCATATTTCAAACAATCACATATCAAAATCATTGACCTAACGTCATCATTAGGCCCAAAGAAGTAATATAATCCCCTATCACAACCGGTACTGGACACAAAAGGGGACAGTTTCTGTATGCGCATAAAGAACCTGTTTTGTGAAGTCAGGTTATGATACTCATCCTTCGTATATTACTTTTATAATCCAGTACAGTCAGACCCACAGTGTATTCTGTGGCGTCATATCAAATCCATTTCCAGAATCAATTACGGAGAACAGTCAATACGGTTAACCATTCAAATAATGCAGTTCAACAAATGCAATGGAATCGAATATCAAAATGCATAATAAAATATATATGAAACAATCACAATCCATTTCAAAATAAATCACACACAATTCAATCAATTTCAATCCGAATCACACATTCGGATCAGATAGTCAGAGATCAAATACAAGTTAAGGAGAAGTCCGATTACCTAATCGGAAGACGATTCAAACCGTTAAATCAACTTTTCTTGAACTCGAAACAACTATGTCGTATCGTTGGAAATCCAATCAGAGAAGCCTACCAAATCTTCAACGGATATTCAAAAATTCATCCCTTATGTTTTTACTATTTTCCTAATTAATCTCTCTCTTTTTCTTTTCTTTTCTTTTCTTTTCCCTTTTCTTTTCTTCCGATTTTCCTCTTTTTCTCTCTTTCTACTTTTTTTTTGTTTGTTTGATTTCCGGGAGAGAGTTTTTAAGACCTCAAATGGTCTTGGCTTGTGCATGACAGCCACGTGGTGGCAAGGGCCACGTCCCCCTTTTTTTTAATTCTTTTTGCAATTAAGCCCTTATAAAATTTAAATTTATGAAATGATCCAAATTAAAACATACCAAAATATATTTAAAGAAAACTTTGGAATGTTACCTTTATTTATAATCAAAACCTCATAATTTCAGAATTTATGAAATAGTCCCAATCTAAAATTTAAATACCTTAAATCAATGCATAATTGCATATGTATAATAAAATCACCACAACAATGGGGAAGGATCACGCATATATGCATGATATGCAAATAATTATTGAGAAAGTAGTAAAGCTTATTGGTCATTTAGAAAAATTAGTCCAACATATTTAATTTACAAGTTGGTCCAAATAAAACATACCAAAATATATTGAAATAACTTTGGGATGATACAGTTATGTTGGTAAATAGAATTAAAATCATTTTAATTTCTATAATCATAGGAGGCATCTGACATCTGCGCTATGACCATCCAATTACACAGACGATGTTGTACTTATGCAATATCACGATCCACTAAACATTTTAGTCGTGTTAATTATTTCGTCTCACAGTATCAGATTAGTTTCAAGGTAGGTGTGTGTCATTCTTGCAAACTTAATCTTTTCTCGATCTTGAGCAGACTTACCAAATATAATTACTCTTGTAATTATACCGCATGCAGATAATCTTACTCTATCAAGGGGCCCAGCGATACTGTAACTCGTATCAAGATACGAGGGACAATAGTACTTTCAGTAAACCATCACTACCTCAACTAAGCTATGTATACCGAAAAGCTACCGTTATGACTGCGTTTTACCGACAGCGTTAGATAACAATCACACATACACATCTCTTAGTAGGAAAGATGAATACCTCATACTTTAGAACTTAACACTGAATGAAAACATTAATGACACATACACAATTCCATTTAATGTTTCATTCGAGGTCTGTCAAATACCATGTTCTTCTAACATGTATTTATATGATTAAAATGACATCTCATGTCTATGGTTTGTAAAACTTAATCATCTTTTAATCCACATTCTAACCTTGTAATGGTAAATTAGTGTTCCTGCTAATTACCTTGGTTAGAGACTTTTAAGAGTATATATCATCTGTATTATGAAGTTTCACAATTCCAGTTATTGACTCAAGTCAGATAAAGGAATGATTCATAAATTCAATAATACTCAAGGTAACAAAATGACAGTTTATTAATCACTCAATTCATGAACAAAACTTTATGATAATTTATCGTATTATTGACTTCTAGATTATTACAAACTAACAGTGTGATGTGGTGAAGTTTCATTTCAAACTGCATTTGTTGAATTGCAGAAATATGTAGCACAACAAATGTGATTGTGGAAGAAATTGCAACTGAGGGGTTTAATATTTTAGAATTTAGAAGACAACTGAATAAAAACTGTAATCAATTGTTCTGCCAAAGACAAAAAATGACCTTTAGAATAATGCTCCTATCTGATGAAAAAAATTAGATAGAGTGGCAAGATAAGTCCAATGATAATGTGAAAAACAAAACCATATATAAGTGGCTAACATTAAGAGGGGCAATAGAGGAACCTCTGACTTATATATGACAATTGCATATACCCCTTAAAATCCAATTATTCTTATGGTTGCTTAGTAAAAGAAAACTTCTGGTGAAATTCAATTTAAGAATGAGGGCTGGGGGAGATAACACTTGTGAGTAATGTGATAAATGTGAAACAATTAATCGCTTGTTTTTCCAATGCAAACAAATGATAGAAACTTGAAAATGGGTACTGAGTATATTTGGATTTACTGATACACCCAAAAATTTGGAAGCTTTATATTCCATATTAACAATATGAATCAAGGAGATAAGAAATTCATTTGTATAGCAAGATGGATTTGTTGGATATCTATAAATGAAAAATGCTTCAATTCAGGTATAACAATTTTGCATAAAATATTTTGTGCAAAGATTAAAGCTTTGTTGATTAACTGGTCAGGAACCTTGAATCAAAAGTTGAAAGAAACAATGAACAAATGGATGCATAAGGACTTAGAGAAAGAGGAGTAGTGTTTGGAGCAATCCGGAGCAATTGCAAGATTATAATGGTCTTCTACAAGGGCTTTAGAGATGCCAGCATGACAATAGTTTTCTATAGTCTTTTTGTGTTTTTTATGTGTGGGAGATATTCTCTTTGAGAGATGAACTCAAATAAATGAGATTATGATGCAGATATGTGATGGTTGTAATGAGATAGTCATGAGACATGGAGACTTTAGATAACAAAGGAGCATCGCTATGGTACCGATGCACGCTTTACAGGTTTCAGTATAAGGGAGGGCAGTGATGTGCACTCAAACGTTAAACTTTGGTTTGTAGTTCTTCGTTTTATCAGTAAAATGAAGAGGTGGATTTTTCACTTATTTCAAAAAAAATTATTCCACATGTTTAACATACTCAAACACAACTAAAATTTGTTCAAATTTTAGTTTAATATTTGTTTTACAAATTGTCAAACAAGTTAAGTTAAACCCAACAATATAAACATGTTTGAGGGCAAGTACTAAATGGACGGTGTTACTGATTGAGAGTGTAGTCATTACTCCTAAAAAAATCAGACAACCTTTTCTAATTAATTCTTAGTTTTCTGATTTTTTTTAATATTAGAAATTTAATAAATAAATTATAAATAAACAGAAAGATTGTTCTGAAAGCTCGAAAAATGAAAAAGGTAGATATTGCCAACACTGACCTTTTGGAAAAAAAAAACTAAATGGACGGTGTTACTAACACCCTCCATTAAAACATTGAATTTTTTCCATCACGTTGCTTTTGCTTGAAAACAAAAGTTAGTCCATTTTTTATTAATAAAAATATTAATATTTAATTCATGAGTTATGTTGTGTTTTGGTAATTATTTTAACAAGTTTGATTACGCACGTCGGGGCTGTAATTAGTTTTTTCTTATCGTCGCAAGTCATCGAGCTGTAGATATTTGAATCTACTTTCATCGTGTCGAGTCTGATTTACGATCGAAGAAACGAGTTAGTCAAATTGATTCTGACGCAAACTCATGATAAAATTTTACTAATTAAGACATTAGTTGAAGATGAAGTCAAATTTGAGATGTACATTTCTTCGATCGCAAATCAGACTCGACGCAATTAAAGTAGACTCGAATATCTACAACTCGATGGCTTGCGACGTTAAATTAAACTAATTAAATTCCTGACGAGCGTGGCTGAAGTTGCTACAAAAATATTAAGTATGATTAACATTTTTAGTTATTTTTTTGTAGCAACTTATGCTACGTTTGTCGGGACTATAATTAGTTTTTATCATCGCAAGCCATCAAGTTGTAGATATTCCAATCTACTTTCACCGTGTCGAGTCTGATTTGCGATCATAGAAACAAGCAATTCAAAAATAATTCAGATGCAAATTTATAATAAAATGTGACAAATTAAGACATAAGTTGAAGATGAAGTCAAATTTGATATGCACATTCCTCCAACCGCAAATCAGACTAGACGCGGTGGAAGTAGACTCATATATCTACAGGTCGATGGCTTGCGACAATAAAAAATGTTAATTACGATTCCTACGAGCGCAACTGAAGTTGCTACAAAAAATATAAGTATGATTAGCATTTTTTCTACAAACTTTAGCTACGCTCGTCGAGACCGTAATTAAGTTTTTTATCGTTGCAAGTCATTGAGCTATAGATATCCGAGCGTCGAGTCTGATTTGCGATCGGAGAAACGAACGAGTCAAAATTGAATCTGACACAAACTCGTGATAAAAATTACTAATTAAGACATAAGTTGAAGATGTAGTCAAATTTGATATGCACATTCCTCTGATTGCAAATCAGACTCGATGCGGTGGAAGTAGACTCGGATATCTACAACTCTATGACTTGCGACGATAAAAAAAACTTAATTATTGTCCTGATGAGCACAGCTAAAGTTGTTACAAAAACTTACATAAATACAACCCAATTCATGAATTAAAATATTAATATTTTTTCACGTACAAAAGTTGAATTATTTTTATAACTGACCCAAAAAATAAAGAATAATATTTATAACCATGGATTCAAATCTTTGACAATAATAACTCTATTTTTAAACGTTCATGTTCGCATGTTAACATCTAGACGCATGCATTCAAAGGTACTTAGAATTTTTTTTTGTTCTGTCTGAATTTCTAAGTGCCCTCTGAATACATGAGTCTAAATAACACGTCTGAATGTAAATTATAAAATAGAGTCAATATCGTTGAAGATTTAAATTCAGAATCATAGATGTTATTCTTTAAAAATAATTATGAAAATAATTCATATTCAAATCAAAGATCTATATGGATGGTGTTCGCAATACCGTCCGTTTTGATTTTTTCTAAACGATATTCACAACACTGACCTTTTCTATTTTTGGAGCTTCCTAAATATTCTTTCTGTTTAAAATAATTTATTTAATTTCTAATTATAAAAAATCGGCTTAGTTTTAGTCGTTTCTTACGTTCTTAATTTGAATGGTTATTTTTTCCATTGAAAGTAACTTTCTTGTTTTGGTGCATATAGTACGGAGTTTAAGATCACTAATTTCCTAGTCTATTAAATAAATCATGACATGCAACTTGCTAAGTACAAGTGTACAACATCTTAGCAACGCCGGTACTTGATTAATCCCAGACAATTATATGGACGCGGTCCATTGTAGAGCTGGTTTACCCCTAGTTTTGTTCTCTATTTTTTCCTTTTCTAATTTTAAACCTCTCTCTCTCTCCGTAGTTCGACCGCCTGATACACCAAATATATATCGACCATGCTGCTTTCTCTCCACTCCTCAACATTCACGCTTCTCTTTTGCGCTCGTCGTCTCTCTCCCTCTCTCCTTCTCTCTTTCCATTCCGCTGTACCAAGCTCTTTAGGCGGAGGCCAACACCATGGCCATTCCATCAGAGAAAATGCACTCAATGTCATCTCAGGCATTTGGAATGCCCATCTCCAGCGATCGCCGGAGCTCTCTTGCGAGGTCCATTGCGCATTTCCCAAGGAAGCCGGGATCAGGTGTACGGCTTAGAAGAACAGCAATAGTTAGCTCTATTTTCAATGGCATTGCAACGAACCTGGGGGTATGATATGACAGGAATATCCACAAAATATGTATTTGCATTCGTTCCCTTGCGAAAACAATTTATTTTGGTGATGTTTCTTTGTAATTAGAATATTTTTTAGTAGGTTCTATTGTTGATCGTCAGATCATAATGCAAATATGCCTGTACCAAATAACATCGAGTTCTAACATTGTTCATGGTTCAGTCGGTGAGAAACTCTCCTTTAGACGTACTGTTAGGACTCAATTTGAAAATTTAAGATATCATTTTTCTTAGTTTCTTTTTCCTTTCTTTTTATCTGTTGATGAATCAGGTGAAGCCTACAGATGCTGAGGTGAAGCCTACAATAGATGCTGAGGTGAAGAAAGTGATGCAGCCAGCGGATCCAAAATCTGTGGTTTCTATCATTTTAGGTGGTGGAGCTGGGACCCGCCTTTTTCCACTTACACAGAAACGTGCTAAACCAGCTGTAAATTCAATTGAGTCTTTATTTCTACTTTCAATTATTTTATTGTTTACTTCAGGTATTTTGTTGTCCTTGTCATTCATGAAATCAAGCCCCTGTATCGCTTGCCACATATGTCCGGTCCTTTTGTTTAGAAAAAAATCTTCAGGTAACCAAAGTTTTGTTAGATGACTATTATGTCTTCCTGAATTGACTGACCAAGAAAATGTGTGAGTGATTTCTGCTGGATTTGTATCCACTAGAGATCGAGGAGCTTCCTAAATAGCAGAATTTTAGTTATAAAACAGATATACTGTACAAATCCTTCACTAAGTTAAGAATTATCCATTCCTTTTGTATGGTTAGGCCAGGTGAACTAACTTCCCTTTTTGTTTATACAAATGTGATATGCTCAAATTAAGCAGCACAACTTTCTATGATCTGTTGAGCTTAATACGGTAGCTCTATTACATAATCAGTTAGTTAGTTCTACACATGATTGCAAACACAATTTAGTTGCATTGTAATGTTTTATTCATCACAATGTTATTAGCTCTATGACTTGACACAGGATGTTAATTTTTTCACAACTCCAGCATTGCTAGCTTTCCCAGTTTCTTCATCAGTTCATTGTTCAAAGTTTCAAACTGTTTTCTTCTTGTTCCTTTTCTTTTAAATTGTGTTCTTTTCTTTTATCATAACAATTAATGGAAATAATAAATATGCAGAAGATCTTTAAAGGATACATTTCTTTGATATTTAAATTGTGACATATTCTTTATGCAAATAATTTGCAAAGAGAATCTCCCATATTGTCCTTAGGTGATATATTTTGAGTGTGCAAAGGACTGTTCGGACATAAATATGAAATTGCACTGATAAGTCCCTGTTGTTATTATAACTTTCTCTCCCTTTGTCTATATCTTCGAGAAAGGTGCACATACAAACCCATTTCTGAACTGGTTATCTAAATAAATGATTGAGAAGGGCTAATGTTTCAGGTAATTTTCAACAAACTATGAGAAGTGGTGGGTTAAATGGCATTTCTCATGTCTTCTGAGGAGACCTATTGAATACTTGTTTTAATAATATGTGTGAAATGTTATATAATATTACTTTTTGGTATATTAGGTCCCAGTTGGTGGTTGTTACAGGCTCATAGACATACCAGTAAGCAACTGCCTCAACAGTGGCATAAAGAAGATTTACATCCTGACTCAATACAACTCTCAGTCTCTCAACCGACACATTGCTCACACCTACAACTTTGGCAATGGCCTGAATTTTGACAATGGTTTTGTTGAGGTATATGCATATTATTAATATTAGATAACAGATCATGCTAGTGCCAGCACGTTTTCTAAGAATGTGAGTTTAATACTGTTGGTTGTGCCTCGGGATTGACATGCCAACCATATTGTCATGCTAACTTGATCATACTGGTTTGACCGAATTGTATTCACAGAGGCAAGGTTTATTATCTCTATCTAGGGAGTCCATTGCTTTTTTGAGATTTTATGATAACAAATATCTGGGGGTTTTATATGAAACACTGGCATATAATTTGGTTGGAACCCCAACAAAAGTAACTGTTTGTGAACTATAAATCTGCTGATGTTGCAACCTGAATGTCCTGTCACAAAATTTAATTCTGGTTCATTTGCCCACTCTGTTTTTAAGATACTTGCGGCAACTCAAACCCCCGGTAAACTTGGAAAGAGGTGGTTTCAGGGAACTGCAGATGCTGTCAGGCAATTTATCTGGATGTTTGAGGTAAAGAATGCAAATTTTCCTCTGTTGTGAATTTGTGTACTTCATATATCTTTGGGTTTATGTACCATAGTCATGTTGTTGGTTTTGATGATACAGGATTTTAAGATGAGAGGCATAGAGAATGTGATCATCCTGTCAGGCGACCATCTCTATAGGATGGATTATATGGACTTCATTCAGGTATATATCACTACAATACTGGATTGGAACAGACTTGTACACAGGGTTCTGAAACTCGGATTCGGAATCGGAATCGTTTGTTTGATCGCCGAATCGGAATCGGAAGAATCGGCTCGATAACTCGGTTTTTTTAGCAGAAGCCTCGTTTTGTAGGCAAAAAACAGAAAAAATGAATAAAACTGCGATTTAAATGATTTATTAGCTTGTTTGGGCTCTAATTCGCTTGTACTACTATGGCCTAGCGTGTTATCACTTATGAATGAATTCGGTTCTCACCACGGGTCGCATGACTCGTTCCAAACTCTTTTAAGTTCAAATTCGAATTATTGGTTTTATTCTGTTATTTAACTGTTTTAAAATTGATTCAAAATCTGAAAATTATTATAATTATTTGAATTTAGTTGTATGAATTTAAATTGATTGAAATTATTTTATTTAAATGTTATTCTATTTGCTTATTTGTGAAAATTTTGTTGTATGAATTTAAATTGATTGAAATTTTTACGTGATTAAGCAGTTTAAAATTTCACGGGTTTCACAGTAAAATACAAAAAGAGTAAAAAAACAAAAAATGTAAAATGTAGATGGGCCATCTGTAAAACTCGGTTGACTCGGTCAGGAATCGGCTGACTCGGCCAGGAATAGGTTGGAATCGGTTGACTCGGCACTGTTCATCCGAGTCATTGGGTAAAACTCGCACAGGCGTGGGAATCGGGTAAAACTCGGCTCGGATCCGGCCGATTCCGAGTTGATTCGGCCGACTCGGATCGGAATCGGCCGAGTTTCAGAACCATGCTTGTACAGTTGTATTTATGGAGAGCCTCATGTTTAATATGCACCATGCAAATAAAATAAAATAAATCAACAAGAAGGGCAAGATGAGGAGAAGACAGAGAACTACCGCAGCAGCAATCTTTCTTTTTTCTGTCCCCTCACCCCCTCAATTTTAGTATCGACCCAAATAGACATAAATAGTGTTTGGGTTATGATTAGTAACCTGGTATAAAGAGAGTTTGTCCTAGTACCATCACCACAGCGGTATCGAGCTCTGCAATCTCTTTGCTTGACTAACAGTTGACTGTAATTGTTGTGCAGAAACATAGGGATTCCAATGCTGATATTTCAGTCTCTTGTTTAACCATGGATGATAGGTAACTGCCCTTCAATCCTCAAAAACGTCCGAAAGTTTGTAGGTTGTTTAGTACCGGAACATATCAAGTTGAAAGTTGAAACATGTACATCTAGCCAAAGTATGTCTTCGGTACTGTTTACCATTAATACAAGTACAGACTAACTTTTGTAGTGTTGCCTGCCCTGGTTAGAAGAAGTGTGAACTATCCCGGATAATATATAACCAAAATGAAACTGGAAATGGACCCCATGAAAATCTAAGGCCCAAGGAGAACTCTCTTGAGCTATACAAATGGGTCATCTTATCTCGTCTTTTCTTTTTGTATATTAAGTTTGTGTTTGCCCCTTATGAATTATAGCCGAGCTTCTGATTTTGGATTGGTGAAGATAGATGAAGAGATGCGCATCACTCGCTTCCTTGAGAAACCTAAAGGCGCTGATCTAAAGAGAATGGTATGTAAAGAATACTATTAATCTTCCATTGAAGAAAAGAGTAATGTCCTTGCTTTTTTTTAATTACCCTGGCTTCTTTGCTAAACAATGGAGTTCAGGTGGTTGTGTGAGAAAGAAAATGTGTGAGGATTGATATAGTAAATATCTTTTTTATTTAAACTGAAATTCTGGCATCTGACCTGTTTTTACTGCTTACACAGCAAATACAAGCAACGCTTCTCAGGTTGCTTGGGGAAGAGAACCCTGAAAAAAACCAGTACATTGCATCCATGGGAATTTATTGCTTCAAAACTGATGTTCTCTTGAAGCTTCTCAGGTGATTTCTCATATCTGTTTTTATTAAATACAAGGTTATTTCAGGCCATTCATAGTTTTGATTTAATAAGTTTCATTTGGTTGAGGCAAATTTGCAACAACTCACAGTTTTTCATGGATACAATTAAATAAATTGATCTCCATCGCACCGAGGACCAATTGTGGTGAAGCTGTTTAGGTTGCACAGTTAATCTCCCTTAGCCCTCAGATTTACAATCAGCCCCCTTTTAAGTTCTATTTTATAACCCAAATAAAGCCAACTTCGTCCATAATTAGCCCTTTGCACTATCTAGAACAAAGTTCTGCAATAATGCCTTAATTTAGCCAGTTGCTGGACAAAGTTTTCGCAACTCTCGCAAGGGCAATTGCACTCAGTAGACCAAAAGCAAGAAAATTGGGGAGACTGTTGGGATCATGCAGTGGTCATGTGGTACCTCCACATTGTCTGACTTGTTATTACTAATACAGGCCATGATCGGAATCTATTTTGTTACTCCCTAATTTGAAAGGGATGAAAGTGCGTGCCACTTGTTTGTGTCAGCTGTGTTTAAAAAAAGGCCATTTTGGCCGACTAATTGGCCGACTAGTCGTGGATGGCGACCAAACCGTTACGTATAGTTGATGCAGAGGCTATTTTGCAGTTGGAAATGCATAATCGGTCGATTTTTCCGACTAATTGCCAAATTTCTGACTAATTGTCCGTTTCTTTTACCTTTTTTCTTGTATTAATCATGACCTTTTTCCTGTTATACAACTGTGTGAATTCATACATTTAAATGTTTATTATTATTCTAAAATAAAATTAATAAATACTGTAAATGTGCAAGTAATTTTTTAATGAATTATTAATATTAAAATATATTAAAATATGAACGCCAAATCATCGTAAAAATCCTGTTAATCGACCGCAAAACGACTAGTCGCTTGACAGCACCCCTCCGACCGTCGAGCAATTCCACTTTTTAAAACACTAGTGTCAACAGATGATGTTTCTTTCTTTTGACTTTGTTTTAGCATTCAATAACCCTTGCTTCAGGTTTGAGTGTCCTATGGCAAATGATTTTGGATCTGAAGTTATTCCCAGAGCTGCCAGAGAATACAAAGTTCAGGTACTTGCATTTTCGGAAAAAAAAAGTTGAATTAAAATTGAAAATTAACTGCTAGAAAGTTGGGTAAATGGACACTAAATTGGATTGTTTCTTCTTGCATATTGTGGTGAGTTTATCTTACCACACAACTGGGTAATAGCAACAACCCGTAGAGGCCAACATTTATTATTATTTTTTTGTTTCAAATTATAATAGGATACTACTAGAAAGCAACGCAACTGTAACCAATCTATTGATATCCTCCCATTCTTAAGCTGATTTATTGCTACCAAGAATACAGAAAGAACAATCCAACTATTACTAAAATCAGCGTACTAGTTTTCACATCTTTGCCCTCCTCCATAGGCATATTTGTTCAAAGACTATTGGGAGGATATTGGTACCATCAAGTCATTCTTTGATGCGAATCTGTCTCTCACTAATCAGGTATAACTTATTGTCTCATTACAACACGTACAAATTCAATATCGGCCACCTCTCAATTTTATCTTATTTCCCTTGTATTTCGTTTATCACTCTTTCTTATTCTATGGTGTGATTTTTGTTGTATCTAACAACAACAGCGACAAGCCGACAACTGGAGTTTGATGGGGTAGGCTAGAGATGAAACTTAATTGGAGTTTAATTGGTTTTCATCTCCATGAGAATGGCTGAATTTTCATGTTAGCTCGACAGGCTATTTAAAAAATACATTGGCAGAGATTTTTCTTGTTCTAACAATATTGCAAAATTATCTTTCTTGTAGTCTCCCAATTTTTTCTTCTATGATCCATCAAAGCCTATCTTCACCTCGCTTCGGTTCTTACCTCCAACAAGGATTGAAAATTGCAAGGTAATTACTTGATGGTCACAAGAAACTTTTTGTATAAAAATTCCAGCTCCTAAAAACAACAAAAGAGAAAGCTAGCTGCTTACATTTCCTGTGATCCCTTGCAAAAAAGAGACACCTCTGTCTGTTGCTTTCTACCTAAAATTATTCAACATACCCTTAACTGCCATTTACTGAAGAGATCTCATTATCAAAGGAAGGGTACTTGGTCAATTCAGTTAAAAAAGTTTAGGATATGTGCATAGGAGGGACATTTGACATACATTGATAATAGCCGTCTTCTTTCTTAACAGACTATATTCATTAAAATATCTCCAAGGTGCTGCTTTTGATTTTATTTTTAAATTTCTTCGCATAGGTGGTTGATTCCATAATAGCAGATGGGAGCTTCTTGTCTGCATGCAGTGTGGGGCATTCAATTGTTGGTATTCGCTCTCGACTTGAACCTGGTGTGGAACTCAAGGTAAGAGTGCAATCGCATCCATAACCTGGTAAAAACTGAGAAGTTTTTTTGTGCACTGCTACCAAAATATAGGAAACAATTCAGAACCTCTAAAAAAGGGAAATCATCACACAACCATCCTTCACCTGTTTCTCAGAGAATGCACGACCGACCAATCCACAAGTTGCCACTATTTCTCTTGTACAATGACTAATTCAAACTTTGGGGTCATTGTACGCAGCCTTTTCCTGCACTTCTACAAGAGGCTGTTTCCACAACTCGAACCCGTGACCTCCTGGTCACAAGGCGACAGCTTTACCGCTGCGCCAAGGCTCCCCTTCCCCGGACCCCACGCAAGTGGGAGCTACATGCACCGGGCTGCCCTTTTTAGTGACTAATTCAAACTGCTATTCCAGAAATCTGTCAGAATTGATGCATGTTCATAAATAATTGTAGACATTATGAGTGCAATATCAAGAGACCCAAACATGGACAGTAAAAAATTTCTATTAAACTTGTTCTACTCATTTAATCTTTTAATCAAAATGAGCTAAAGATTGAAAAAATTGCATACATGCATCACTTATAATTTATAATAATGACAGCCCAGTACAATGGCTCAAATTCATGTTTGAGCTCGTGAGTTTTGAATTTGAATGGATAACAGAGGTATGCAACTAATGGCGCTGAAATCCTCATGGGATTTTCTCATTCATTTGGGAACTACATTAATTGCAGATTTCTTACATTCGCATGTTTAACTTGTAGGATACAATGATGATGGGGGCAGATTATTACCAGACCGAGGAGGAGAGATCCGAGTTGCTAAATATGGGGCAGGTACCAGTTGGTATTGGAGAGAATAGCAAGATCAGGTACCAACAATTTCAAATTAACTTCTATGGCAAACAAAAGAAGAATATATTAATCTATCTTTCACGTGCTTTTCTTACAGGAATTGCATAATAGACAAGAATGTAAGGATTGGTAGGAATGTTGTCCTCGTAAACAAAGATGTAAGTTGTACCATTTCTTCTAGAGTTTACATGGTACCGGCACATAGAGGTGTTGCAATTGAGTGGATTGGGTTCGGATTAGTTTGATTTCTAATCATTGTTGCATCTCTGGTTCTCATATGCGGGGTTGGGTCAGGTTTATGTAGCGCTACTTCATGTCATTCTCGAGTCTCAATCATCTCGGTTGGTCATGTTGGATTTTTGGGACATCTGATTTTGGATCATTTTTGGGATTCGGGTTGAATCTGGTTGGATCAGTTTGGTTATCCATATTCGAATCATTTTGGGTTTTGGATTGTTTGGAATATCAGGTTTCAATCTAGATGCAAGTTGGGTTAACGTTGAGTTGTTTTAAGTTGTATTTTAGGTCCCAATTGTCTCATGTTTTAGTTGGACCGAGTTTCTGTCACCTCAGATGTGGGTCGTATTTCACATTTTAGTTTTGTGTTCGGGCCCATACGGTACTTCATGTCGTCCACTTTCATGTATAGATCAGAAAATCGGGTTCGGTTCAATTGTTTGCTATAAAAAAATGGGTCCGGTCACTCGGTCAGGTTCGAGTTGAAACAGGGTAAGTTTTGCCACCTTTACTAGTACATGCATGTCAATGCCAATGAGAATTGGCATCTACTGTATGTAAGCTTCGATAAAGCCCAACTAGATACCAGAGAAGTGCTCAGAACCCCCAAAGAGCGAAAGGTAGGATTTTGTGATCTAGCCGGTATCAATATCAGTACATGTCTGCTCATACTGATTTTACATAAATTATGAGTGTCTCGAGCTATAACTGAAATCAAACAAAAGAAACGATGGAAAAGAAAGTACTTGCATGTGGTAATTGCTTACATCTGACATTTATCTATATTTTTTTTTCCTTCCAATTCAATGAAGAACGTGCAAGAAGCTGATAAACCTGAATTGGGCTTCTACATACGCTCTGGCATCACTGTAGTGTATAAGAACTCCATGATTCCAGATGGCACCAAGATCTAGAAGATCAAGCAATTCACTAATTGACCTAGATAATCCTCTACTAATTGCATCAGGCAGCTTTCAAAAGATCTAATAATATTAGTAGTTTCATTATTTCTAAAGTATGGAGGGGGAGTAAAAAATTCTGGGGGCTTGGAATGTGGCAAATAAATAAATGCCCGACAAGTCCAGAGAATTCTTTTTGTTGCGGCTAAGATTATTACAATATTTGAGTTTTTTTTTTGGTTAGTAAGATTAATTCAAGATTACTTATTGTTTCTTGTATGTATATGTACATGACATGTGCACGGAATATACATTTTTTTATTGTAATAAAATATAGAGATATGCCTTTTTCAAGAAATTAGACTGATGGTAGCAGTGTTATAATAGACACGAAATGATAACAAGTCATAATTATCATGGGCATTTGTCCGCATCTGATTTTTCTCTGGGACGTTTCCAAAATCTTGCCTCAGGCTCTCATACCTGCAATGCAATTATTCTTTTTTACCTTGTCTATGGAAGT
This sequence comes from Eleocharis quinqueflora, assembly GCA_964058865.1. NCBI lineage: Eukaryota > Viridiplantae > Streptophyta > Magnoliopsida > Poales > Cyperaceae > Eleocharis > Eleocharis quinqueflora. The sequence continues at coordinate 288,675 of CAXKVX010000302.1, read as the reverse complement.
GACTATTTCACAATTAAAAATGAACAAACCTTTCAACACCCGAAAATTTCTGATTTCAAATCAAATGTCATGCTACAAAAATGTCACATGATAATTGACGAACATGATTCAATTTAACTGACAATGTAAGAGAAAAAAAAGTTCACTTGTTGCAGGTTGTACACATTTCAGAAATCAAGTCCATTTTCACGTGCTGCATCTGCTATGGCTTGGATGCGGCCGTGGTAAAGATAACCGCCTCTGTCAAAAACCACTTTTGTAATTCCTTTTTCCAAACAAGCCTTGGCTATAGTTTCACCAATCTTCTTTGCCACCTCCTTGTATTAAGAAAAATTGCAAGGGTTTATGAAGACATTTTCACTACACCTGAATATTCATAAAGCAAATAATATGCAACAACACCACTATGCTAGCATGGATTAGCTAATTAAGTGTTGCCAATTTTGCACCAAAATCACTTTCTTCAGTCTTTTATTGCCATTCTAAACCCCAATAAACTCGCACTAATACAAAAAGATCTGAATGTTGCTCCATAAGCAGACACAAACTGGTGTTTCAGCAATTATTGAGTTAATGACTTCATGGTAAAGTGGTAAAGTGAAGGTAATTTACTCATTTCATTGTAGTTAGTGTGGTCTTAAAAGTATTATTTGCAAATGCAATACAACACCACAGTCTTCGATTTGCTTTCTCGTATGGAAAACTTCATATTTCAAGCATTATTTGCACATAATTTGCTACCTCTATGACTCTACGTCCTCAATATGGCTATATAATAAAAATTAATAAATAGGAACATTATAACTTACAATGGTGGGTCCAGAAGAGTACGGTACTTCGCCAGACATAGCTTTTTGCATGGTTGAAGCTGCAGCTAAGGTGTGCATCTTTGTATCATCTATGACTTGCACATGTAAATGCTTGTTCGAACGGAACACACTCATCCGTGGTCTCTCTGGTGTACCTTCAACCTAGATATAAAGAATCCAATGAATTACGCATGCTATGATAAAAGAAAATCCTATACTGTTGGAGACCCCAAACCAACAGTAAAACTTCGCCACAGCTACATATACACAAGGAACATGTTTGTTTGCTTAATTGCATAATTATGATTTGCATAGTTGCTTCTACAGAGGATTAACCCAAACTTGGAGTGCACAATGCCCAAAAGTGTTAACCCAGCATAAATTCAAACATATACAGGGTTCACATTTCACAGAGAAATATGTACAGCACTCCACCTCAATTTGTATAGGGATTATCCTTAATGTACACAGGATTTACACTTAATGGAACCAATGTGGACATGATATAACCTTAGTTTGAAATATGTGCAGGATTATACTTATGAGCGCGTTGCACAGTGACGCTGCCGCTAATTCAAGGGTGCGGAATGCGGGATGAAAAACGCAAAAACATTTTCCCAAATTATGTTAATTGTACAATCTAAAATAGGTTCCATTAACTGCATCAAAGAGGTACCGGGCACGACAAAGAAATAAAACAATCAACCCGGAATAGAAGGCTTAAACTTATTACAATCCAAAGGTTCAGTCATCCAGACCTTCTTACGGAGGCGGTCATGGCGGTAGTTGCGATTCTCCCTCCTGGTTGTCGCCTTCGCCTCTACCACAAAATAGCTCCTAGACGAGGTCATGGAGAGGCGTGGAGGGAAGAGCGAGTGACCTCCCATTGGCGCAGTGAAGCATCTCGCAGGAGCACAAATGGCGCCGTTGCTAGTTGTTAGAGGCGCTAACATTGTTGCTTTTCCGTTTGCTTTGCTCTACTCTAGCTTGATCCGGTTTCTTAATCCGGCCAGGCCTATCCTTAATTCCTTATCCCAACGCAGCTGAAGATTTCCTGCGGTGAGTACTAATAGTCCATACCGCGTGTCAAGTCCTAAACCTTAAGCGACTAACACATCCGCGTTGAACCGTATTGGCGTATACTATGCACCTTTTTTTCCTGCGCAGAGAGAACCGCTTCTTCTTTGAACCGTCCGATCAGATCCGACAGACAGAATTTGACCGGCTTCAAAATAGAAAAAAATGGAAATTTTCTCTTCCAGAGATCTGACCGTGTCGGAGAGTAGATTTGAACTGTAGTCGATCGTGTCTCTCCTTTTCCTTCTACCCGACATTCGTGAAAAGAGAGACCGATTGAGCAAACCTTAGCGCCTCTCTGCGCCGCGACGGATCCCAGGCCTCCATTTCTTCAAATTAGTAACTCCTTCGACCTCAGAACCCCGGCCTCCATTTCTTCAGTTACGTTCGTTCTTGTATTATCCTCTTCTTTGGTTATTCCTTCACTGGAGGTCTGAAGTGTTGGCGCGCGAAGCGAGGAAGGGAGCGAGCGAGCAAAGGGGTAAAGGACAGAAATGCGGGAGACGAACGGTTCAGCAGGCAGAGAATTTTTCTTCCTTTTCATTTTAAAGCGATCCAATCATGTCCGTCGGATCTGATTAGACAGTTCAAAGAAGAAGCGGTGCTCTCTGCCAGAGAAAAAAGGTGCAGCGCCTACAGATTCACGTTCACATCAGTGTTTACACTTTTGGATGATTGACAAGAAATTATCCAGAATTGAAACTTGAAAGCATATTTAGCAGTTTTTATTAAAAACACATGTTTGAAAGCATTTAAAAACCTTACAAGTTCTCTCCAAAAAGATGAATCATGTACTACTGGATAAAATATAACTGAAATTTTCTTCACTAATATGAAAATGTATAACATTTTGTTTTCTCGACTGAAAAAATTGAATTATGTACTATATAAAATTTACATAAAATGTTCATATCTATCAAATTTATCTTTTATTTAACGTGAAATGTTCCATATTTGTTGTTAGGGATACGATTTTGTGTAGACGTGTTAATCTGTCTATTCAGTCATATTGTTAAAGTCAATAGTATAATAATGCTATCACAGTTATAAACTAAACGTGTCGTGACTATCAGTTAGAGGTGTTATAACTTACACTCCAACTCAGGTGTAACAAATTATATTAATACTAGACAGAAAATATTTATGCCAACTTTATTAGAAGTGTTTTGAGGAAGTGCAGTGAGGAGCACTGAAGTGCGTTGACCAGATAAACAGGCACGTATCAGACACACATATCGATATTCAAATCGATATATCAACTCCCTTTAAACAATGAAGATTTGAGTTGTCTAAACTGGTTTTATGAAACAATTGCATGTATAGAAACACAAGATCCTATTATGAAAGCAAGCTCCAAGCCCTTACAAAAAATCATTCATCAGATTTCGAGCCCAAAAAGCATGTTTCGCCTCTTTTAGCAATTGGCTCCATTTTCCCTAAAAAGGCCTGTTACACACTTACACTTGGGAATAATAGTTGCTTGGGCCAAATCCTCTTAATACTTTTTAGAATAATATTGTTTTGAGCCGAATCTCAATTACAAAATACCAACCACCTTCCCTAGAAGGGAAAAAAATATTAAGAGGATTTCAGTTGTTGGCACTGCCAACAGTTGGACCTGACCTTAACATAAGGGTACACCTAAAATACAGAAGAATCTTATAAGTGAAAGAAAGGAAACACAACAAGCCTGCATTTAGTTCAAAACCAAAATGTTAGAGCATAAACAAACTTTTGAAGGGAGCAAGGGAACAACTAAACTTGCGGATTGGCCATATGTTCCCCGCGACATCCACATTTGTCATGACACTCATAGTATGAATTCCAGACGTCGATACTGCTGGTGTGACTATTTTGCATCTGGACACCTGCCAATCCAATATCATGCAAACAGTGTCAACATATGTAGTTTCTCAATGTAGATTTGTGATTGCAGAGAATTGACACACATACAGCTTTGTAAATATATATTTGTGATTGCAGAAAATTGACACACATACGGCTTTGTAAATACAGTATTGCCAGAAGCTTCATCTCTTGTATTATTTTAGTGTTGTTGTAATGTGTAATATTATATCTTTAGGTGTGCCTCTTTGTGCTTGTAATGTGTATAACCCAGGCTTCTATGGACACCCTGCTAAATCAGCAGGGGCTGCTTCAAACATGGCAGACAGTAGTCTCTGCTATGCTCTGGAACACATGGAAGGTGCAAAATAAGAGGATTTTGAGGATGCAGTGGACAATACAGAGCCAGGGCAGCTAGCTGGCAGAGCAATAGAAGATGCAGAACAACTGCTAATGACACGGGGTCTTTTGCTTTGATTTTTTTAGTTGTAGTTGGGGGTTGGGATGTAATTCACAGAGGCAACATGTGGTTTGTAGTAGCATAAGGATCACGCATGATGTAATAAATAGTTTAGGAAGGAATAGGCAATACATGAACATGTTGTAATGTTGTTGCTGATTGATTATATAATAAGAACCTTGGAAGCTACTGCCAAGTTCTTCAAAAAGAGAGAGAGAGAGAGAGTGTGTGTGTGTGTGTGTGTGTGTGTGTGTGTGTGTGTGTACTTATGCGCGGTGCAGCTTGCTGTAAGGATGTAAACGATATATTTTCTTTTTGGTAGTAATAAATGCTTGGTAGCTACTGCCAAGAGTTTCAAAAAGGAGAGAGAGAGTACACCTTTGGTTTAATAGCTTGAGATGGCAAAATAACTGAGATGTTTGGAGATGCAGGTCTGACCAGATTTAAGAAAAGCAGTCACCCACCATTTGACAAAAAAAGTTCTCAGTTTTTGTTTATTTATTTTTTCTGATGCTTACAGGATTTGAGTGTGCTTTTTTAAAGCAGCTTCAATTTTTCCTATTCCCTGGGTACACAAATGAAACAAAAGAATCAGAAATAAAAGCACATCATACTACAATAATTTTGAGTTGTAGCAGAATTTTTTTCAAAAGAATTAGAACCTTTAGAACGCGGTCATGATTGAAATTATTTTCATGCACCAAAAACTCCAGCAAAGGCTGAAAATTGAGTTAGGTTTATTAAGTGATTCAATTAGCATAATTTAGAAACAATTTTATTTGTTCATGTACACTTATTAGACCTCCTCATCTGGAGATGCCCAGGTCAGGTCAGGCACTTCAGAAGAGACCATTGGTTCTTTAAATAATCTCCGAACCTCTTCGTAAGGCCAATCCTCCGGCAACTTATACCTGTAATCACATAATACGAGTAATTTAAATTATCCCAAATCACTACCTATTCTCTTTTTGAATGAAATATTAGAGCAAGTCCCGGAGTAACCTCTCTCGGTTTATGTTCTCAAGAACATTTTCAATTAAACCATGCTGTCTAATAAGCTTAAGCGCCGTCTGTCCCCCAATACCTACCAAAAGAAATTCAAACTAAGAAATAGAAGTAGAAATGAATTGTAAAGGCAATACATCAGATTATAACGAGGAAACGAAATGACCTGGAAAAAGGTAACTACCATTGTTGATGGGAGTAAAATATATGCCAGAGAAAAATTGTATAAAATATACTAACATGACGAAAAATATATATAATAAATTAGGAAATGTACCTCTAATGCTACTACAGTAATCACATCCACATAGGATGCATAAGTCAATGAACTGATCCATCGTAAGTTGAAGCTCCTCCAAAACCTAAAGAGTAATATATTAAAAAACAATCTCTAACAACTTCACTACAACATGATAAAGGCTCACAATTCTTATATATTTTCCACCTTTGTTCCTGTAATTTTAATTTTATAAAATGGACATTGTAATTTTAATTTTATAAGGTTGAAAAGGAATTCATGTCTGATAGTGTGGTTTAGTAAAAAATGACTGATATAAGTAACACTACCAAAAATTAGAAGTTAGTTATCTTCCCTTATGAAAAAAGAGGGAAAGAGGTGAACTTTTGTGTAATAAGAATTTTCACAGCCCCAAAAGGAACTTCCCAGTTTCATTACCAAAAGCTAACTGGGTCGTACTTTAGAACCATTTATTTATTTAACTTCTAACAAATGGAAGCACTTTTCATATAGAGTAGGAAAGATGCCTTTGAAATTGCAAATTCTGTAATTGGAATCTTTTTAGAGATTGGTTCCATAAAATGTCGAAGGAACCTAGGAGTTCCAAATGTTAGAGAATCCACATCTTCTGAGGCAACAGCATACACCTGTAGATGATAGAAAAAAATAAGAAATGAGTCAATTTTATATACCCCAGAATGCCTGTACAATTCCTCATATTGTAGAAATGATAATGGAAGGTATTTTTCATGTTGTTTAGGGCTATGCCAGACACTTTCTACTGGTTTCTGAGGTACTTTTCAGTTTGCGATCTTTTGAGGTTCTGAATATAAATTTGATACAAGAAAAGAAAAATTATAAAACCACTCAGTTTATTGAAACAAAAAAAAAGAAATGAACACATCAGTAAACTAATGCATCTTAATAATTTGCCTTCCCACTCGTGCAAAGTGCTGCACATTGTGCTTCGGCTTCACCTGGTGCCTGCAAATGATTATAAGAAAATAAAAGATTATATGAAGAAGTAGATGTTTCTGCTAAGAATTAAAGGTTGCGCCCTCTAGCATTGCAATTTCTCAAGAAATTTAGTCAGAAAGTAGATAATGGAAGAAGAATCAGATGAAAAAATCCATTTCCATTTATTTCTGAAGTATGATTCTTTTAATCTGATAGAACATTACCATTGATGTTACTACCAAAACAGTTAAATTTCAAAACATAAAGATAAGGTTACGATTATAACCTGAATTATGGGGATGCCCATTAATTTTAAGAGTCTTTTGCAATCTTCATTCTGCTTTGTTGTAACCTGAAAGCAGAATATTAAGTTAGAGAATACCACCTATATCTATAAATAAAGTAGATCATTCTTGAAGGAGAAGAAGAATGAAGAAAGGACAACACCTTGATAGTTCTTTTGCTGAATTTTTCAATTGCCTCTTGATCTCCAGCCTGTTAACACAAAATCCCATTATAATTACAAATCTAAATGAAAACGTTCACATAATCTTACTGAAGATAACTAATCTTAAGCTTTTGCTTTGATTTACTTGCAATTGTACAGTCTAGAACCAAATGATAAAGGGAGAATTAAGATTCATGCCACTCCAAAACATCAAAAATAGAACATGCCACCCCAAACACAATTAATTTAGAAATTTGCCACTTTGATTGAATAATTAAATTTAAAAAAAAACAGAAAATTAATTCCTAAAATACCCTCTCTCTTCTCTCTCCTGCTCCTCTCTCCCACTCCTCTCTCCTTCTGCCATCTATTAGGGCATTGTCCCTGGTCTTGAACCATTTCCCAATCTGCATGTCACCGAAAGCAGACGGGTCACCAAAGGTGGGAGCTGATGTGACCATTGGCTGGAGGTCGACCTCTCCCTCGCCCATTATATCATCAGCTGAGAAAAACTCATGGTTGTATACTTTCTGGCGTTTTTAAAAACGGATAAAGAAAAATAATTCATAAGAGTGATTGAGCATATTTGAAGCATGACAAGAGTACCATAACTAAAAGTTTGAACCAAGCTAAAATTGCTCCGGTATCTAATTAAGCTGCATTATACATGAAACTGTATATATCTTACATGAAAAGGTTCCACTATAAAATAAGGGTATGTCGAGCTAGCTTTGGCAATGCCCTTTGCATCACTTCATTAAGATGTAAATCATCACTCAACAACTATTAATCTAAAAAACAAAAGCAACTCACGTTTTGGTTTTAACAGTTTTGATATTTTGTTTCTATCGAGTGGAAGAAAATTATGCTCGAAGTTTTTATTTCTTAGACTTTAGGGTATTTGGCTAGTTATCATATAACTGGTTAGGCAGCAGGTCCCATGCTTTAAAACAATTAGGCCCTAAATTCAATCAAATTGTTAAATAGTTATTTCAGTAAATTTGTCAGGTGAGGATTCGAATTGTCAAAAAAAACACCAGATGCGTTAAAAAATAATAAGATTGCTCACCCAGCTGTTCCAACAACTTGTTCATATTATCCTACAAAATTACTGAAGATTATATGATTGCTAACAAACCAGCTTTAGAGGACTGTAATGCTGAGGAACCATTAGCTTATACACTTTTCAAAGAAATAAGTTTGGGATGGCATTTTTCTAATTTTGATGTTTTGGAGTGGCATGAATTCCCAAGGAATGGATGAAGAACCAATTTAAACCAATTAACGAATAGAAGCTAAACACAATGAGAAAATAATGAGTGCAAACAAAATTTCACCTCCATTGCAGTAGACAAATCCTTGTCAGCGTCTTCTCTTCTTGAGAATCTGCAAAGCAAATCAATGAAGCGAATAGTCCAGATGTGAGAAAAGCAATATGCCAAAAAGAAAAAAAATTAAGACTTTGGCAAGTAAGATAAAAAAAAAGGTCCATGCCTTTTTGCAAGCTCATGCTTTTTCAACAGAGGAGGCGGCCCGTCGAAAACATATCTATTCAATGTAAAAGAAAACATAAGGTTGCTCGCAAAAACAAAGTTAAAAATGACAGAAACGCAGTTATAATAATATATTACACTGGCTTAATTCCTGCTTCAAGCAATCTCACAGTCCTATTGAACAGACCAACCAAATGACTGCAGCAAAACACAAAAAAGTTAAAAGCATATAAATTTTCTAGGACGTCATAGACAAATAAATGGGAAATGGAGGTCTTTTTCTTCACCTAGTAACTTCACCAGCTTCATTTGTTAGAGTCTCTGTACCCCTCCTTCCTACAACAATCTAGGAGAAAAACCGAGTTCATATCGTGCATTGCTGGAACTACAATATATACTCATTTTAGTGCTATCTTTTTAATATAAAATCAGTGGACTAAACAGCACCCTTTCATTGTCTTGGGCTATATAGCCAACTTCAACCCTGTGAAATTTTTTTAATTGTTGACAAAAAGTGGTTTGCGAAAGTGTCCGGACCCATCTGAATTCTGAAGTTTTCAATGATTGAGCAGACAATTGTTGAAATCCAACGAAAGCAAAAACTGTTCATTTAATTTCCAAGAATTTCCTCATAGTAAGTAATGGCCTTCCAAAATTTTATATGGGCACCGAAGCAACCAATCAATCCAAAATCCAAGCCAGGTTTGCCTCCATTCTTTATTCTTTCATAAGATAACATGGATGTAAATCATTTATAAATGGAGGTACAAAAAAAAGAGAAACTAGAAGTCTAGTAGAAAAGACAACGAAAACTCACTAGGAATTGGTAAATGCACAAGCTAGCATCAATGGCAATCGCTCGGCCCGAGTAGTTCTCTAGCTTGCGTTGCACAGCAGCTCTTGGCGCACGGTTTTCCAACAGCTTCGTCAAACCCTAGTATACAAAAGGCTATTAAAATCCACTTAATAAAACAAGAGAATGGTCGAAGAGGAAGAGAACGCTCCTACCTTGATTCCCATCGAGAAGAGAGAGAGAACGAGAGGAATCAAGCGAGATACAGAGGTCGGCGCGAGAGAAAGGGAGGAGCAACGAGCAAGGATTGCGAATGGAACTTGTACGATATTTTTTTCCCGCTCTCTCGAATAATTTTGTGGAGAGTGGAGGAGAGTAGAAGTGGAGAAACGACGAACCGTGGACCCGTATACTTTGCATCCATTATTTATGGATGCTCTTGACATCTGTTAATTTGGACTGTCCGATTAGATATGGATGTTTGACCGTCAATTATATGATTCAGAAAGGCTTTTGTATTATAAAATCACATTCGTTCAAATCTAATCGGACGATTCAGATTAGTGGGTGTATAGAGCACCCATTTTTTATGGGTGCAGAGGATTTCATTTCGACGAACCGCAGACGACTAGGGTGCAAACGAGTTAAATTCAAGATCGATTTGTTACTTCACTAATGAGTTGATAACGAACGAATTCATAACAAGTTAGTAACGAACGAATTCATAACGAGTTTTTGACGAGTCGAACATGGACGAGCCACGAGCTACGAATATTTTTGACACCCCTAGACAATATGTTAATTAATATTGTGCAACTTGTACTTCAACTATTGCAGTTAGATATTAATATCTATCAATTAACTTTATATAACATGTGTAATTATTTAACGAGTCGAGCTGAACAGAGTTCAAGATCGGCTCGTTAACTTAACGAGCTGACCAGCTCGTATCGTTAACAACTCGAACTGATAATGAACGAGTTCATAATGAGTTTTTGACGAATCGAACACGAACGAACCACGAGCTACGAATATTTCTTGCACCCTTACAGACGACCAATACAATACGTCAATACGGAGGTAACCGTATCTCTGCGAATTTTATTTCCAGATGAACCGTCAACCGTCTCTCTGCGGATTCATATAATTGAGGGAATCTGAATAGTTAGATCTTTAATCTAACGATTAGAATAAAAAATGAGCGCTTCTGCTATGTATTTGGTTTTTAACGGTTCAACGTCGTTTTATTTTAATCATATGGTGCACTCAGTTTTGCTGTAGAAAAAGAAGAAGAGATGCTAATTTAAAATTTATATTAACCATTCGATTTTGAAAATTGAACGATCAGTTTTATTTCTTATCCATAGCAGAATTACCATAAAAAAATCCTCTTTGCAGAACAAAAAATTACAAGATTTTGTTTTCAATACGAAGCATACACTCCAGTGTGCTGCAGAGTAGAAACATGATTAATAATAGAGAGAATTGGGAACTTCTGACGCGCAGCAAAAACACTAACAATTTGACAAGCAGCAACTAGAACAAATAATAAGGGCAGTCAGTAGTGACAAGCCTAACAAAAACAGTAATAATGTAACACATGAAACAACCACACTTATAGTACTAAATGCCAGCAGCTCAAAAATAGTAATAATTTGACACTAACAACAGCTTATAATTTGACACCTACATGGAAGAAACGGATATGTATTTGAAGGTATTTTTGGCAATTCAAAAAAAGCTGAACAAATGGATAAATCCACTTCTTATGTGCTTTATAACATAGTACTAGTAATCGTACATGTGCACAGCAACAGAAGAAAATAATGTACATGAAAAAGCGACTGCATATTAATCAGTGCAACCGTCATGTAATAAAGAGGAGAATAAATATTAATTGCTCTCATATTAAACTTTAATTAAAAAATAATATAATAACATTATATTGGTAAATATTTTTTTAGTGTAGTGGTAGCAGTGATAGAGAATAAATATTGATAATATCAATATGAACATAAAGAACATTGTAGTGTAGTGGTATGAGATTGGTGAAGTAACTAGGAAAGACCCAAGTTAAAATCCCACATGTAGCAATAATTTTGCAAACAAGTAGCTTTGAAGAGATCTTATGTGGCGTCGGCTGTATATACGTGTGTGTTGAAGTTCATAATTGGAAAAGAGTTCAATGCGCGAACTTGATAGGAGTTTAATCCAACGTTTGAGAATCTATCCGCCCAAAAGACCATTAAATCAGGATCCTTACAGGATCTAGACATTAAGCTCCTTAATAGAAGGAAAGATAGATAATTAGATATAGACTAGATTTAGCTCCTTTGTACAAAGGATATTTTGTCCAAATCTAAAAATTCAGAGTGACCAAATAGACACATCCAATTCATAGCTGCTTTATTAGAGCATTTATATTGGAGCAATTTAATTTAATTGCTAAACAACCACGTCATCACTTTTAGCAATTAAAGAGATTATAAATTGCTAACACTCAATCCTAGCAATTCTATGCATCGAGTAAAAAGAATTGAAAAAAAATATTTGGTCAAATAATTTTGATAGTGTGTCAATTAAGCAATAATTTCTTAATAAACAAAATTTGCTAATAAGTAATAGACATACAACCCAATAATTATAAAAGCAGTTGACACATTAACATAAACAATTGCTAAGCAATTATCAATGTAGATACTCTTAGATAATATAGATAAAATAAAATTGTACATGCAACACTTTTAAGAAAATGGAAATTTGAGAGCCCTATTCTCATCTTTTTATAAAAAAACTAGAAATTTGAAATCATATCTATCAATATTCGTATCTAGTAGAATAATAATCGATCTGTTTGCATATACATCCATAATGTATCAGTAGTGACGTTTGGAATGGGAATAAAAATCATAAATATTGTATTAATGGGCTTAACTCAAACAATGCCTTGATCTCTCATGAATATTGTAATCGCACCGGCCCGTTTCAAGTTTTATAATCTAATTGACTAATTTCACCGAACCACCATCCTCTTTTGTATTTTTTTTTTGCAACAGAGAGAAGCAAACTTTGTCTAAACCGTCCGATCTATTTTTGATGTTTCTGATTTAACAAAACAAAAACTTTTATGAATCATATTGTTCGCGATGATACGTCCGATTTTAATCCAACGATCCTGATAAAAGGGCAACTTTCTGATACAAAAAAGTACATCAGAGGATACTGGTTCGGTGAAATTAGTCAATTAGATTATAAAACTTGAAACGGGCCGGAGCGATACAATTGGAAATAAAAATTGAAATGGGTCAATGGGGTCCTCTTTACAATTCTATATGTCACAGTGGAGTTCTATCAATGAATATGACTGCATTTTAATATTGTATAATGTGATATTCATTGTATAACCAATAGCTTAATTAAGTTTGAGTGGATTCCGGTGACTCCACTGGATTATATATGGTTTCGCCTCTGACAATACAAAAAAAAAAAAAAATCTGAAGGTAGCAATGGTCGCATTTGTATGTTTGTTTTTTTTTCTTTGCTTTTGCATTAGTTATCTCACTGCTCATGAGTATTTTAAAGACATCCCCTTGCACTAATTCAACATTTGGACTCAAACAAGAAACCTGGGTCGGGTTTAAATCAGCAATTGTTAAGGAAATATTTGAATGCTTCATTATAATTGAAGTGTACCAACAAAATAAAAGTGGCTGTAGTTTAGTGGTAAGAATTCCACGTTGTGGCCGTGGAGACCTGGGCTCGAATCCCAGCAGCCACATTGGTATTTTTGCTCAAAATTTTACAAGATTTTAACTTTTTGTGTTTTCCCCGGAGCGAAAATATTAGCGATGAGTGAAGAATAAAGATAACACCAAAAAAATGAGAGTACATCAAGAAGCGAAGATATTAATGAAGAATAAAAATAATATCAAAGAATAAAGATGTCATCAAGAAGCTAAGATATCATCAAAGAGCTATGATACCAACGATGAACGTAGATAATTAACTAAGAATGAAGATATCATCAAGAAGTCAAAATACTAGCGAAGAGGAATGAAGATATCAACGACGAGTGAACCTAGAACCTATTAATTTATTCATTCGGTATAAGGTCTTCCCTCTCCAAATCGTCCTTTAATTATGTGCTTTAATATATCTGGTGTGAACGAAATCCAGAACTCAATTGAAGCAGCTCAAGAGAAGTAATTTAATGATCAATGATGATGTGTTAATTACTCCTATGGTCCGCATGAATGCAAGTTATTACACATGTAATAATTATAGGGAGCTGATACGTAGATATCAATATTGATACTTACTATCGATATCGATGTTATTATGCACATTTAGTTGATATATGTACATTATTTAAGTTATTATGCATGCTATTTTTATACTGAAAAAGTTATGCATGTTATTTTTTATATTGAAATAGTTATGCATATTATTTGAGTTATTATGCACATTATTTTTTAACATGCATAATAATTTTTTCAATATAAAAATAATATGAAATAACATGCATAATAATTTAAATAATGTGCGTAGTAACTCAACTAAATGTACTTAATAACATTAATATCGCTAGTCGGTATCAAATGTGGTATGATACATTATCCATAATTATATGCATGTAACTGTAGGTTTTCTTTTATTGGTAATTAAATCACGGTTTCGGTTCTCGAATAAGGCTAATCGAAAGTGTGGATTAAAGAATGATATTATGATAGTTAATTCAAAATATCCATGCAGAATTACACCTCTCTTTAATTCAGATTTGTGTCAGGTGTAGCACAATAAAGTATTAATCATTGCCAATTAAATCAAGCAATTAAACGCAAAGCATTGAAAGAGGGATTAAGCCCTTAATTATTGTTTTCATTGTGAGGTTTCGAAATTGAGGAAAATATTCGAGGCAGAGAAAGGTGCTCTATGCCATCTCCCCAAACTTGCAGAGGCCGTGTCTCTGTCTCTGTGTATGGTGACTCAGGGCGGACCTACATGAGGTTAGGGAAGGACAGCCATCTCATTCTTGAATTTTTTTTTGCAAAATAAGAATGTGTATTTGTACGATTTGTTAAATTGTTTTACAAAATAATCATGTATATTTAAAGTGTACATCATTTTGTCTCTCTCTGAAAAAAAATGATAAATATTATCTCTTTCTAATGGAAATCTTAGATACGCCCCTTGGTGACTCAAACTGCCTAGACAGTAGCGACATGGTCACAAACTGCTACTGGCTTCTTAGCAAGATTCTGGATTACACGACGAGAAATAGTTGGGAAGGATTTGGTGTGTCAAAAGGATGCGAGATTCAAGGTTTAATCGGGAAAAGAAGGGGCATGATTTTGATGTTCAAGTTGTGATGGGGAGGAATAAAAAAATTGGAATCATATCTGTTGTTATTCTGAGGATAATAGAGTTATGTTATTCTCTGATCGGACCGTTCATTTTCAATCTAACAGATAAAATATATAATACATTGGATCTTGTGCAGTTCGTCTGTACCGTTCATTTTATCTGCGCCGAAATCTGACGGTCGAATCAGAAAATAACAGAACCCTGTTATCTCCGGAATAACAGATACGGACTCATAAAAAATTACCTCAGTTATTCAATTCCTGATGTTGAAATTAGCACCATGTCAAATGGTACTCTGATAAGGCACAACATTGGTTTAGACAAGAAAAAGGAAGTGAGAAGGCTCAGTGGTGTGGTGGTGGTTCAAGGGACAACACTGATTTTTTAGGTTTACTTAATTTATCGTGAAGAGGTAGATGCACTTATACCAACGAGTCGGTGGATCATATTTGAGACAGATTGTTTTTTTATTTGAGACAAAGATTGCATGGAAATTAATTCACACACAAAAAATTTATCCGAATTTCAAATCAAGACATCATATTTTTCATTATTTCGAATGAATTCCATTATTAGCAAATTCAAATTTGAGACTAAAAAACTTCATTTATTATTATTGTCGTCGTCCTCGTCAAATTAAGATATCTTAAGTAAAAATATTATCTTTATACAAAAGTTAATTTTCTAAATATAAAAAGATATGTAAGAAGTATCGTTATCCAGCTATTATTATTATTTCAAATAATTCATGCGGGTAAAAAAACTTAATACTGCACAATTTTATATGAAAATGTATCATCAGAATTTAGCTATTTAAACGAGAGATTAGTATTTCTGTATTGAGCAAAACATGCTAAATTAATCAATAATATCCTCTTTTTTCCTGGGGCGAAGCATCACTAGTTTTGGTGGGTCAGGAACTCACCTGAAAACATCAAGGTCATGTTCGGTTTCATCTCGCGCTCACGAAAAATGCACTGTTTATGTGATAATTTCACTGTTTGCTTGGTTCCTGAAAACATTAAGGTCCTGTTCGGTTCCATTTTACGCCCACGAAAAATGCATTGTTCATGTGATAATTTCACTGTTTGCTTAAAACAAACAGTGAAATTTTCATATGAACAATGCATTTCTCATGAGCTTGAAATGAAACCTAACATGACCTAATTTTATTATATAGAGGATCGATTTGCAACATAAAACATGCAAGGGGTCCGCCAAAAATAACATCACCCCTCTGACCTAGTGATTCGGTTTCCTAGTGATTCAAATTGCTACCCGTCTGACTCGGAACCGGATCTGGTGCTGTGCGGGACAGTGTAGTGCAGCATCTAAATCGTTCGATTTTCACTGATTGCATCAAGATTCGTGCCAAAATATAAATGCTTCTTGATTTTCATCGCCGACGGTCGATCGCGAGCTGACGGTCGATCCAGACCGTTCATTCGCATTTCCTCCTCACTCCTCGCGACAGAAATGGAGTAGATATAAATACTTGTTTATTTTGTTGTTTTAAAACAAATGGAGTAGATATAAGAAAGGAAATAATTGTATGATTTCAGTATCTCTATCATTCTCTGTTACGTTACATCAGTGAAGTTTCATCTCTTTTATCTATTTACATTTGCACTATCGTAATTTCTATGGGGAGAGATGATTTGATTGTCCACTGTCTTTATAAATGGAAAGTCTCCAGTAGATGCTTAACAAAATAGTAATTTACATTACAACAATTTCAATGGACCCAGCGCAATTTAGATGGAGCTAGAACTTATTGGTACATAAGAGACTTTATTTTGGATTGTGTGTGATGAAGGATTCATTTGTTTTTTAATCCAGATTTTAGTTTGTTTAAATATTTATGTTGCTAACTTGCTTGCTTATCTTTGATTGTTTCATTCTCCAAATAATTTTTTTTCAAGCATAATTGAAATATAAATTTTTATGCATGTTTGTTAAAATTTTGAATTTTTTTGATCTTTTCATATGTGTACTTCTCAAATTAGCATTGCTTTTATCGGTGGCAACGGCATCCGTCGAACGGGCATTCTTCGAATAAATCTTATTAAGACTAAACTTAGAAATATGATAGAAGTTGATTGGATGAATGATTGTCTTGTTCAATGAGATTTCTAATGAATCTATTATGCAAAATTAAATAAATGAAAACTCATAGGAAATTATTGTAATTTTATGTTTTTGTTGTTTTGAATCTATTATTTTGAATGTTTGATATATTATTTCGAAATTTGTGTTGTTGTTATTGATATATTTGATTTTTTAAAAACTTTTAATGTTAATTTGTTTTAAAAATATTATTATATCAGACGCTATGTCCTACATATATTATTATATCAGACGCTATGTACATATATTATTATATCAGACGCTATGTCCTACATATATTTAATGTTAATTTGTTTTAAAAATATGAATCCATATGACATGAATTTCTGGCTAACTCATGCTTTCCCCATTTTCTTTATACACTGTATATAAGAATAGAAATTGAAAAGATGATAGAAACTGATGGAAAGTGAAAGAATTAAATTAAATTTGTGATCAATATTTCCGTTTGGCACTGTCAATATTAGGTTTAGGTTTGAATCTGCACCAATTAAAATCTATTTGCTGCGTGCATCACCGGCAAAATGCTTTGTACCATATATATTGACAGGTGTCCTTAGCTAAGACTATTGGTGAGGTTCGTCTAGAATCTCTAATTTCAATACGCTGGAATTCTGATAGTTATTATTATTATTATTATTTATCCCTTATTAGTGGTGTAAACGAGTCGAACACGAACGAGCTGAGTCAAGTTCAAGATCGGCTCATTACTTAACGAACGAGCTGGTAACGAACAAGTTCATAACGAGTTTTTGACGAGTCGAACACGAACGAACCACGAGCTACGAATATTTCTTGCACCTACTTATTAGACTAAAAATTTCAATAGGCATTCACTTGTCAAAACATATTTCATGTAAAGAATTGCCAAGTGTCAACTGTCACTTGGGAAAAATTGCTCAAATTTCCTTCAGCGTAGAATTGACAATTTTTTCTATTAAATTTAGTGTATGTTTAATTACTCTTTTTCGATTAAAGGATTGCTAACTGTCACTTGGGAAAAATTGCTCAAATTTCCTTCAGTGCAGAATTAACAATTTTTTCTATTGAATATAGTGTATGGTTAAGTTACTCTTTTTTTTTGAAAAAAAACAAAAGTCAGTCCTGCAATGGACGAATTTCAATGATTTTTCATGGACCATTCAAAACAATTTACTTTAATTTGTAGGTAAATATTTTTATATCAAAATCTTAAATATGAACATGTAAAATTCTACATAATATGCATCTATGGTGCTTGATCAATGACTGGCTTTTTTGTGTTTTATCATCAAACCTCACAAATGAAAGTATCAAATTTAGATTTATCATGATCAATAATTTTTTATATCAAAATCTTACGAAGAACATAAATTATCTATTTTAAAAAAGTTTAAGTAATTGTTTCAGATTTTCTAAAATAGCTCCAAAATAATAATAAAATAATTACTGTTTATATATAAAATATATCAGTTTCAAAAATAAAAAAATTTTACTTAAAACTTTAAAAATGGAAAATTTGTGTATCCTACAAGATTTTGATATGAACAAATTATTGAGCATGATAAATCGAAATTTTATCGATCCGTTTGTGAGATTTGATGATCAAGCACCATAGCCAACTCAATATAAATGTTGATAATGGTGATATTTGTCATATGAAATTTGTAGATCATCTTTGCTCCTAATTTGTATTGTCCAGCATGAACCATCCAATTTCATTTGTACTATTTGAAGTAATTCAAAAAATATTTACTTATGTGAGCCACTTAGAATGCAACTAATTCACACAAACAATTTTAAATTAGAAGAAAAAAAATTAAAAATTATTGCTAAACGAAGCTAGAAAAAAAAGGAAATTACAAATTATTGTTACATGTCCTTTTGACTTTTTTTAAAATTGTGCCTAAATACTTATACTTATTCTACAAGTTATTTATCTCAATTCACAATTGTTTGTACATAACGCATAGGGTATTTAATTAAATTTTCTTTTCTAAATAATCAAAAGAAAGATAAAAGTTAAAGATTTAGTACATGAAAACAAAGATTGATTCTCTAGCTATCACAAAAATGTAATGCTGTGCAATTTTCAAAAAACACGTAGAAGAGATTCTATAAGAACTTATTTTTTTTAAATATTTTCAATACTTGAACGCTTTAAATTAAATAAGAATATCAATATATAAAATTCTAATCAACAAATTAATTAATCTGTTTGAATTAGCAAAATTAAATTAAATAATCCATAAAATTTGAATAATTAATTTATTAATTAAATGAATATATCAGGTAAATCAAGTTGGAGATAAATCTGGTTTTGTTTAATTTGCTGACCGATTGAGCGTCTGCCTTAAGAATAGAATGTATTACAAAAAAAAGAAGAAAAAAGAGAGAAAGAATAGAATTCCTTTCCTGTAGCACGATTTTAGATCGTATTATATATCATTAGTTCTAATGAACTAGTATATTATATTTTAGAATAGTATATAATATATGTGGTTATATAGCTGTTGGTCTGTTGCCTTTCAAACTTTAAAGAGAGCATTAACTCAATTAATAAAACTTATCTTTTAGTTGTTTGGTAACACTTTTTTTTTAAAATGAGTGGAAGAATGTTCTTCTAAAATAAATTTATTTTCACTCTATTTTAGTGTTGTTTGGTAGAAATATTTAGAAGAAGAAAAATCACGTGGTTAAATAATAATAAAAAATGTTAAAAAAAGAGAAAGAGAGTTAAAGATAATCTTCAAACAAAAAAGTGAAAGAAGAACTTTCAAAATATTATTGAGATCTTTCATCTAATTACACTTGTGTTTGATACTTTTCTTTCAAATTCTTTTCATCTAATTTCGGAAGAAATTGGTAATACCAAACACATTAATGAATATATACCGGTTTATTTAATATATGAAATATAATAAATAAATTTTAAATAGAAAAAATTATTGTGAAAATTTCAAAAATATAAAAACACAAAATTGACAATTCTGTGCTTTGAATATTTTAAAAAATGATGTACTTGAATTTTTTACTAATAAAAATATGAATAATTTAATGCATGAGTTGAGTTATATTTAGGCATTTTTTTATAGCAACTTCTGCTACGTTCGTCTGGACTGTAATTAGTTTTTTTTATCGTTGCAACTATCAAGATGTAGATATCCAAGTCTACTTCCATTGCGTCGAGTGTGGTTTGTGATCGGAGAAACGAGCGATTTAAAATTGAATCTGACACAAACTCGTGAAAAAAAAATTACTAATTAAGACATAAGTTGAAGATGGTGCCAAATTTGAGATGCACATTCCTCCGACCGCAAATCAAGCTCGACGCAATGGAAGTAGACTCAAATATCTACAGTTCGATGACTTGCGATGATAAACAAATTAATTACAGTCCCAACGAGCGTAGCCGAAGTTGCTAAAAAATATATTAAGTATGATTAACATTTATTTCTAATTTTTGTAGCAATTTCGACTACACTCGTCGGGACTGTAATTAGCACTTTTAATGTCGCAAACCATCGAGTTGTAGATATCCGAGTGTAGTTCCATCCCGTCGAGTCTGATTTGCGGTCGGAGGAATGTGCATCTCAAATTTCACACCATCTTCAACTTATGTCTTAATTAGTATTTTTTTATCACGAGTTTGCAATAGATTCAATTTTAAATCGCTAATTTCTACGATCACAAATAAGACTTGACGTGATGGAAATTGATTCGGATATCTACAGCTCGATGGATTGCGACGATAAAAAAACTAATTACTATTACGACGAGCGTACCCGAAGTTGCTACAAAAAATTACCTAAAAATGTTAATCATACTTAATATTTTTTGTAGCAACATCGACTATGCTCGTCGGGACTGTAATTAGTTTTTTTCAAGTCACAAGTCATCGAGTTGTAGATATCCGAGTCTATTTCCATCACGTTGAGTCTGATTTGCGGTCGAAGGAATGTGCATCTCAAATTTGACACTATCTTCTACGTATGTCTTAATTAGTAACTTTTATCATGAGTTCGCATCAGATTCAATTTTGAATCGCTCGTTGTTTCGATCACAAATCAGACTCAACACATTAGAAGTATACACATATATCTACAACTTGATAGTTTACAACGACAAAAACATAATTACAGTACTGACGAGAGTAGCCGCAGTTGCTACAAAAATTAACTAAATATAACTCAACTCATGAATTAAATTATTAATATTTTTATTAATAAAAATGCAACTACATCAATTTTTGTAAAACGTTTAAAGCACAAAATTGGCGGAGTTGGCAATGTCGTGCTTTTGGCTATTTTCATAAGTACATAATTGCTAATTTCGTGCTTTTTCATTTTTCGAACCTCCACAATAATTTTTCTTTTTATTTATAATTTATTTATTATGTTTCTAGTATAAAAGATCGGGAATATATAAGGGATTAAGGGGCCTTTGACCCATTGAGAAAATACATGCTGTTCTTAGACGGTTAGACCAAATAAAAAAATAAAGAGAAACGAGTCTGTTAATGTTCTCAATTAACTCAATAATAAACCGAAATTTGACGAGTCAATAGATTAGTTAGTAATTAATTAACTAAAGATTTAACAACCTAGAGCAAGATATTAGTAGTTCCGCATTGAGCTTTCAAAAAACCTATATATGGTATAGTAATTTTGTATGCATTATAGTAATAACTTTTGGGAGCTGATATATCGATATCTTTATTGATATCTCCATCGATACCAACATGACAGGTCCAGTTGAATTCAGTTTGCATGTTTTTTATGATGCATGTTGTTTTTTGTAATATGCATATTGTTTTTGTTATTATGCAAATAATTGATCGGATGCTCCACTGAAAATGAATGTCGCTACGCTCACCGACGCGAATCGCTATGCTCATCGATGCGGACTGGACGAATCCAGTTGCATTTATTTTGAAAAATTGTTCTAGTTATTATGCATGTTGTTTTTGTTATTGTGCATATTATTTTTTTTTATTATTATGCAAGTAAATAACATGCAAAATAATACAAATAACATGCATAATAAGATAAACATCATGCATAATAACGAAAACATAATAAATCATAAGTATAACAAAATAACATAATAAACTTAGCATATAAATCATAAGTATTTGACTGTTATGCATGTTATTAGATGCACAATAACAAAAACAATATGTATAATAACAAAAATAATATGTATCATAAGTAAAATAAATTTTCGTCGAAACTCAACTAGACGTGTCCAGTGAGTATCGATGATGATATTGAATTTGGAATCCGGGAAACATTTTTCATAACTTTTATAACAACCATCAAACGTGCGATATATTATACACTCAACCCCATTTCCTTGCAACAGTAAATATAAATATATAAAAAGAAAATTGAAAAGATGATATAAAAATGACGGAAAGCAAAAGAAAAGCACCAAAATTTAAAAAAGAATTAAACTTGTGATCAATTTTTGTGTTTGGCACAGACCATTCAGTTTGAATCTGAACAAACTCAACTTTTGTGTTGCGTGCAACGACAATACGACACAAATGTTGACTATCAATAAACAATAAGACTATCAATTTGTGACGCATCTCTGGAATTTCTTATTTTAATAGCTAGCCTAGAATCCTCATATTTATGATTTATTTTCTTCTTCTTTAAAAAAAAAGAATAATAAAAAGTAATCACATCGAAAGTATTAATTGACAAAATAACAAGTGATAGGCTTGAACTTAATTATATACTATGGGTGAATTCTGTAAATTATTTTTTAGATATGCATTTTAAATGTATTAATTGAATTTATGAAATGAAAAAGCTAAGAAAGTTTTGAAATAATACAAATTCGTTACAAAGACAATATGGAAAGTATTTTTCATGTCACAGAGACACAAACATTATTTATTATGCGGAGAAAAAGAGAGATAAGAAAATATCAACACACATGAAAAGTAAGTTATGAAATTGCTGGCGTCATGCTTTGCAAAATTAACAATCAACAACCATTATTTGCATCGGACGATTGTTATCAAATCTCGTTTATTTACGACAATTCAAATTACTTGGAAGCACTATATAATTTAATTATATATTGCGATCGAAAACAGTTTGAAAGAAAATATAAAAAAAGATTCTAGATAATCTAGTGGATCGATGCATAGAAGATCGAGACCGACCACACATGTTATATTATATTATATATATAATATAATGCTCTTTTTGCTCTTTCCATCTAAGTAGCATATATTGCCAAATTATTGGGTTCTTTTTTGCTCTTTCCATCACATATATATACTGACTTAACCACAAAAGAATAACGAAACAAATAATGAAGTATTCATTGCTGATTGGGTTCTTGGGTTTGATTCTAATAACTCGCTGTGTTCATGGAGGATCTAATGCAAATTATACAATTCCTATGGTGGGACTAACCTTAGTTCAATCTGCTATTGACAAAGGAGCCGGTAAGCCTTTGTGCATGCATATTTTACATACTATATATTAAGTCTTGACATTTTATTTTTGTTTGTTCTTAATTTCTGTTTACTCTATTAGTTTCTTCGTTCTGTTTTGATTGCTTTCTTACTACAAAAATATATATACTTTCTTGTGTTCTCATACTCACAACACAAGTACTCTGATCTTTTCTTTACATGGCATTAACTCACTAAGAACAATAATTTGGTAGCTAAAGCTTTCTTATTTATTGCATGCATGCATCTTCCCTAGAACAAGCAATTTATTTGCAAAAAGTATGATGTCTTGTGATCTCATATACAAGGTACTTGTGAGCTTTTCTTTAAATGGCATTAGGAAATTAAAGGATAGGAAAGAGTCAAAGAGGTTATATAAATTCTTTAACTCACCATTGTATCAATCCATTTTTTTTTATTGTAATTGGACTACACCATTTTTAGATTCATAACTACTATTAAGATTAAAATCATTCAATCCAAATTTCATGTTAGATTTTTCCATTTTGGGGATTCAATGGATTCCATGTAAACAAGCTTGTTATATGAACAAGAGTAAAATAAGTTCTAATTCAGATATTTTTAATTAAAAATATTATATTCCCTAATTAAGAATAAAATATATAAATATTAATTAATTAAAAATTTGATGTTAATTTTGTTGTTGCCAATTTGAAGTTTGCTTGGATGGAAGCCCACCGGCTTACCACCTCCAAAGAGGATATGGCTCCGGTGCAAACAATTGGTTGGTTGATCTTGATGTAAGACCTTTTATTCTCCTTTTTTTATGAAGTCTATATTTCTGGTTGAGCTTAGTTAGGAAATTATATAATGATAGCATAAAAAATATTCTTGCATATCATGCTTTACATCTTTTTGTTGCATATAAAAAAATATTTATATGTTTATACTTTATTTTATTTTTGTATACATACATGGTCATAAGAAAGTTCAAGTTAAGGAACTTGTTGGATAAATAAAATTATGCTATCAAAGTTCTTATTACTATATTGTGAGATATAAATTAATATTTTTTATCTCCAAGTATGTAACTTTTGTGAAAGATATATTATATATATATATTTGGGATGCAAGAAACATAGATAAATTGTGCAATTATCACTTCTCAAGAGTTATTTGATCAAACCTGTTTTTTCATTTCCTACTTAACAACAAATTATAGAAATATCTTTTTTCTTCATGTAGGAGAAGCCAAAAAGACAGATAGTGAAAAAAAGGAATGGAACTATGATTTTAACACAATTAATTTATAGAATAAAAAACCGAGGGAATTAACAAGGATCCTTAATAAAATATTAGAATTCCTTTTAGTTAACACAAAAAAAGAAATTGCTAGTTACATACTCCCTCTTTGTGTAAACAAAACTTCGGTTTTCATAAATACCAGACAACTTTAATTTTTTAAATTATTGCCATAAAATTTGAAGTTCTGCTATTGACAACACCAAATCTTTTAACCTCTCATTCAATTAAGAAATAGTTGAAGTTCTGTCAATGACAACAACTACTCTTTTAGCCTCTCTTTCAATTATCAGAGAGTTGAAGTTCTGTCATTGACAGCAATAACTCTTTTAGCCTTTCATTCAATTTTCAAGATGGGGACTTGCACTCTGAAAAGGGGAAATTTTTTTTATACAAGAGATCCGTTACTGATATTTATTATTTTTAAATTGTTTATTACGAAATTATATATTTATGAAAATTTAAACCCAGGAAATTTTAAAATCATTATATATAATTAGCTAACATTAGACCACTAAGACCGTTTACTGAAAAGGAGGCATACTGATAAAGATAATTTTGAATTAATGTAGGGAGGCGGCTGGTGCAATGACACAAGCTCATGTCTATTACGAAGTACACAGTCTCTTGGTTCGTCAAAGTATATGGACAAAATTAATTTCACTGCCATACTTAGCAATAGCTCAAAAGAAAATCCAGGTACTGAATCTCTTTTCTCCTGTCTCTTATGTTGTTGTAATCGTCGTCGTCATTGTCGTTGTTCTGTTGTCACCGTTGTCGTCGTCGTCGTTGTTGCCATAATTTTTACTCAGAAAGGCATAGCAATAGATGTATACTTTTGAATTTTTTTTGACCGGCAATTGCCACTCCTAAGTCCATGTGGCTTTGTCACTGTCCAAATTGATACTCTTCTAACACTATTCTATTTTTACTATGACTGGCATTTCTGTTGCTATTCCTTAATTTTCCAACCAAACACACTCCAACAAGTTCTGAATGCATAGTATTTCCTTCTATGTAGAATATTCTCTCTGTTGTTGTCTTGCTGATAAGTTCTTTGATTTCTTTCTTTATAACCATTACTTGCAATCATAATTCTAAATACTGGGTTTGTGAATTTGCCTGTCAATAACTTTTCTGGCCATTTTAATTTCTCAGATTTCTACCACTGGAATAGAGTAAGAGTGCGTTACTGTGATGGTGGCTCATTTGCCGGAGAAGGATACGATAAAGTTAGAAGAACTAAACTCTATACTTCTTGTTTTTACCTTAGTAATTTTTGTAATGCAAAACAAATATCATCAACTAATTTCTGTCAGTATAAATTATTAAAACATAATATACCCTTCTTGGTCTCATTCTGGCATTGTACTCTCCATGTATTTCCTTCTGTTTTATTTGTACTTTGCCTACTCACTGATGCTTTTGAAATGCCTTTTTCACAAGATTAAAAAAGCACAGTTAAAATTTTGGACACCCTGCATTAAAATTAGCTAAAGCTATTTCACGATTAAATGACGATTCAACAATGATAAATCTGATTAATCATTAAAGAATACCCTACTGTTATATGCCGTTAACAGTTTTTAAAAACTTAATTTTCTATTCAAGCCTTTATTTTTTTGTATCTGGTCAGATTCTTCTATTGTGCTTATTGCGGTGTTATCAACACTGATCTTTCTTACTAGGAACTGTTTTCTTTTTCTAAATTAGGACTCAGGCCTTTATTTTCGAGGCCAACGCATTTGGTCTGTTGTAATGGAAGAGCTAATGGATAAGGGGATGAACTCTGCACATCAGGTCTTGCTTGAGCACTAGCCTCCCTTAGATTATGGATCAATATTCGGTGGGATATCCCGTAAGGTGAATCGAATGATTCACATAACTTCGAGATTACGCTATTTCATCACACGGAGTATTCCACCAGATGTGAATTCCTAGATTACGCTTTTATCCTTCTTTTGTTGGATGCATTTATTTCTTTTTTGTTGACATAGTCTATTTCTAAAATTAAATTTTAATATCTTTCAGGCACTTCTTTCTGGATGTTCTGCTGGTGGTTTGGCAACAATTTTACATTGTGATAGATTTAGATCACTCTTTTCTCCACAAACTGTAGTCAAGTGCTTTGCAGATGCTGGTTTATTCCTCGATTAGTACGGAAATTTTTAAAAATGTGCTAAATTTTCTTGTAGGAATTCTTTTATAACATCATTAATAATGTTAATTTATGCAAAGACTCCTCTTATCCACTATCTACAAAGTTAAATATATTTTAACTAAGTTGCATTTTTGAGTATTTACTGGTACATACCAGTCAGATTTTCCTGATTTATTTTTCTATTGAAGCTTTTGACATATTGATACAATATTATCATGTAATGCAGTGCAGATATATCTGGCCGACGAACCTTAAGATCCCTTTATGATGGGGTAGTGTCTCTTCAGGTAACCTTTACTAAATTTTTGTTACTTCCATATAGCATATCCTTCATTGTTTCCTAGTCATTTTGTGACCCTGCAATGTTATGGAAAATTGATTTAAGCAATTCTTAAACATAAATTTCATTCAAATATTCTCCAAATGGTATTGGCACAGTACAGATTGTAGAACCAGTGATGAAGTTATACTAGTATGTGTGATTTTGCAATATTGTTGACAATATTTTTTGTAGTTATAATATGATATTAACTGGCATGTCTGATTTAGGGAGTTGCTCAGAACTTGCCAGAAAGATGTATATCATGCTTGAATGCAACCTTGGTACATAACTAAGTTTCTTCTGGGACATTGTTGATAATTTATTTATTTATTCCTTTACGGAAAAATAATATTACATGAAAATAAAAAAATCTTTTGTACTTTTGCAGTGTTTTTTTCCAGAGAATTTAATAAATGGGATTAAGACTCCAATTTTTCTTGTAAATGCAGCTTATGACGTATGGCAGGTTAGTGCAAAGGATATCGTGTAGACATGTACCAAGATCATAATTACTACATTATATGCAAGTGCATTACCGTACTGCTCAATTGAGCTGGTACTGTGGTTTTACTGGTTAGGTTGAACTGAGGTTGCTTAAGCATATAGTACAACTTTGCAGATTCAACACAGTTTAGCCCCAATTAGTGATGATGCATTCAGACCTTGGAAAAATTGCAGAGTAAACTATTCGAAGTGCGATTCATCGCAAATTGATTTTTTGCAAGGTATTTTCAATTTTGGGTTTTCCAGAAACTGTACATTTATTGTGGATTTCAGTTTCCTGTGATACATGAATTCACTAGCAGGATTTGGTATGTGAATGGTACCATACCGGCCCAAACAATGCAACTTAAATCCAATTATGCTTAGTTTGTGAAATGAGTATCTATTGTTGCCAAATTTGCTTTAATAAATTATTAAATATATATATTTTTCAGCATTAGTTTAACTCTACCAACTGCTGCTGGCATCAATACCAGGATCAATTTTCTTTTTTGAGATAAAGATGGGTCAAAACCACTCAAATTTAAATGACTTAGTCCCATCCAGTCAGGTTTGAACTCGCAAGGCTAAGCCGCTACGGGACGGTTCTTATACGAATCATTTTGAGTGACTTATTGCATAATTAGTTATAATTCTGTCATTATAACAGGATTTAGACAAAAAATGATCACAGTGGGAGAGAACTTCTATCAATCAAAAACAACTAACGGGTTGTTTATTAACTCCTGTTTTGCACACGGCCAAGCTGTCTTTCAAGATACTTGGTATGGAAACAATTCTCCATCTATCGCAAACAAGGTATACTGTCTTTTTTATTATGCTTCTTTTTTTTTTTTGGAAATAAGTAGGGTACAAAGCGCTACGACTTCATTTACTAAACAAGCAAACAAAGCACAGTTACGGTTTACACTGACTCTCCCTGCACTATAAGAATTTCTCCCCTTATTTTTTGCACAACCGACCCCTGTATTGCATCGGTGCCCCTATCTAGGACATCGATGCATCAATGCTATCTTTTGTTAAAATGTAGGTAAAAAAGAAACCACCCCTTAGTAAAGTAACCCCATCCCCTTAAACCCACTTCACTGTACCGACACCAAGACCATCGTATAGCTAAGCCCATATGATTTAGCAACCTATGCACTGATAACCATAACAAATACAAAAAACTAGAAAAACAGTATTGAGTCTTCATGCTTCAATGCCTTCCCCTACGACTGCCCTCTCTATTATCTCAGCACACGACATCACCGACGGCTCCACCCCTGAATTCAGTCTTCCTCCTCCATGCCAGTGTCCATGCATCTTCTTTATGTATGTCAACCACTCCCGCACTTCATGCTGCACCTCCATATCCCATTGACCTGACCAATAATGCAACAGGGAGGATACCTTAGAGAAGAATTGAATGTTTGAAATATTATCACCACCATCAAAACAAATCTTATTTCTAATTAACCACAAGGACCACAGAATGGCCACACATATCAGGATGATGCTTTTTTTATCAGATTTTTGAGAAATTGTGCAATACAGCTCCTCAATACCCCTAGGTGCTGAGTTAATTTTCCAATAAGCTAGAACCTGCAACCATAATGAATATATATATTTGCATCTAAAGAACATGTGATCCACAGTTTCTTCATGATCACAGAAAATACATCCACCCTCCATCTTCAATCCTCTGCCTTTTAGAACACTTTTCACCTGCAATGTTCTCTTACTCAACAACCACAAAAAACCCTGAATTTTCAAAGGTATTTTTAATTTCCATATTTCATACAGAGGTGAAATACCCATCCCAGCATCCATCAACCATTTATGCTTCTTTTTTTAGCAATAACATTCTAATTTTTCGGTATACACACTTAATTTCTTGAGAATTTTTTGGACATTACTATACACTCACACCCACAATTAGCACATTCATCTTCTTGCACAAAACACAAAATATACAGCATAAAAGAAACATTTTTCTGTTCCTAATCAATACAATGCCACATAACCTACACACACCCCTAATCATTTTTTAAGGTCTTTTAACGGCAGCTCGGCAGGGAAACCTTGGGCCCTATTAATTATTGGGCCTCCAGTCTACACATAAAAAAATAAGATAAAAGCAATAGTACCATATATAACTATGCCTTCTTACAATTCACAAAGGCTTACGTGATACTACTCTTGCTGTATTTTTTTTTGCTTTTCTCTCCTCATGCTTCCAATCTAAAAAATTGATTTGTATGTTTTTTCAGAGAATTGCACAAGCAGTAGGAGATTGGTATTTCAATCGTTCAGAAGTCAAGTTGATAGATTACCCATATCCATGTGATCAGACATGCCAAAATTTTGTTGGAAGTTTAATTTAATAAGTTTAGTTTCTGTTGTTTTAAGAATTTATTAAAATGAATAAACGAGCTTTTCTGTCTCTCATGAATATTATTCTTTAGAAATAAATATAACATTTTACATAGTTGAATGTCTGATGTCAGATTGCTAGGTCGATCATCATATAAAAGACTTATATAAATGGTGACATTTCTTACATTTTTTACTGTTATAAAGTTTACTAAATTTTTTTACCGTTGTTTTGAGTTACAAAACATTCATTATAATATTTTAATTACTCAGCCAAAGATCCATAATTTTTATCGAGAAAATTAAGTTAATTCATTAAAATGATGCTTAAGGCAATAGCTGGTTTATTAATTATTATTACCATCCGTAAAATCTCATAAGTATCAGTTTGTTGATTATGATCAATTGATTATTACTTTGGTCCTTAACATTTTTAAATTATTGAAGGAAAAAATCATTTTAAAGTACTCAAATTTTTAAATGTACTAAAATAATATTCCTACATTTAACATTTATTGAAGAAAATGTAACCTTCATCTATAATATAGTTATTAAATTATTATAATATAAATAATGTAAAGGTGGAATTAATTAGAATCAATAAAATTACTACGAGCATATATGTCAATGTCGTCATAAATTAACTAAAATAAGATTTTTCATACAACATGTGTTTGTGTGCGCGCGTCGTGTGTTCCCATAAATACCATAAAAATATATAATTATAATATGATTGTGAATGGATATTTCATTTAGTTTTTCTAACCAGAAACAATAGCAGGTCTATTATAAAAAAACAATAGCAGGTCAAATTTAATACAAGTTAAAAGTTTGAAGGATCAAAAAGTTAAATTAGTGATAGTTTAAGAATTAAGATAATATCTTTCAGTTTTAAGAATCAAAATAATATTAAGTAAAACTTTAAAATTAAACTGATATTATGGAAATTTTAATAGCCAAAATTACAACATGTGTTTTAAAAGCTACTTATGCAATTCTAATTTAACTAATCTTTATTACAAATAAAAGAAGATTGACATTTTTGGATTCCAACAATGAATAAAGATCGTTGGATTTCGTCTAAATCCAATAACAACTTCTGATTCAATTTCCTCCGAAATTCATTTTCACCTCGCTGCTAAGAGCCAACAAGAAAATGATCGTTCAGTGCTCCTCTTCTTAACTCAATTAAATTTAAGGCGGAATTTCAAGCATACTCTTTCAAAACTTCAAAACTACTTATATTTTCTCTAAATTTGAATATTACGTATTTCCCTTTAAAACTTATAAAAGTCACATATTTACTCATTTTATTATTTTTATAGCAAAATTCATTTTAAATGGATAAATATCAATATTACCCTTGATTAATAGCATTAAAAATGTTGTTTGTTTAATGAATAATGTTGATATTTGATCGATTTCTGAGAGCAAATTAGTCACTTTGTACTCATGATGCATACTCGGCGACATTTTAGTATACTCTTTTTACCCTTAATTAAAAGTAAACAAATGTTTATTGTTTAATGAAAATACTGGTCTAATATTTGATTGATTTTGGAGAGCAAACAATTTATTCCTCTACTTCTTCCTCTACTTCTGATGTATACACAACAATATATGTAAATGTTGTTGAGTATACAGGTCAGGAGTACATAATGACTGTCCTCGAAAATTGGTCAAATATAGGATCGCCATTATTCATTAAACAAGTTGCATTTTTCTAATGCTTTTAATCAAGGATAAAATGATAAGTGTGTTTCACATATGCAAAACTGAGGATTATTCTTGGTAATTAACCAAATTTAGTAGATTTTATTTAGAATTGCTTTATTTTATTCAAGAGTTCGAATAACTATTGTATATCATGTCTAAAATGCAGGAATAAAGAAAACAAGATGATCAGAGAGAAGAATGGAAGATTTGAACTTGGAGCAATGAAGATACAACAAATGAGTTCAATGTACTATCCTACTTTTGTATAATTTTCGTGCATGAATCAAGAATAAAATGTCAAAGGTCTTCCGCCAAAACTGTAAGCTTTTCCTTAGCTTCGCAACCCACTTTAAATCATCATAATTGGAGTTCGGATGAAGAAGTTATGATGAAAATACGAATCGTTGCGCAACTGAAAATCAGTCTTGTGGACTAACTAAAAAGTGATTTAGACAAGGTGTTGAAACAAAAAGTTTTCAGTGCCAATTTTATAATTTTAACCCTCATTTATAAGGATAGAATCAATAAACCGACTAAGTGAAATAGTGAGTAGATAGTTGAATTTCTAAGATCTAGGTTATTTAATATGATTTGTATCAATTAATTACATCTTTTTCGAATTTGATTTATTAATTTTAGAACTTAAATCAACTCAAACTTGAATCACTTAGACTAACGAACTGTTCAAAGAACAGTGAATCAGTTGTTTCTGTAGATACTGACTAAAATATTACCCTACTAGATCATGTTCTTGTGATCAAATTAGATATAATTTCTAGATTTTATTACCACGATAAAATTACATCATAAAATAAATATTTTATACATTTAAAATGAGTTTTGATATAAAAATAATAAAATGAATAATTTGTGAGTTTCGGAAGTTTAAAAAAAAATACATAATATTCAAATTTAGAGGAAAGAAATATGTAATTTTGAAATTTTTGAGAGGAAATTTAAATTCAATTCAATCAAAACAAAAGGAAAAACAGAAACCCTACCTCTTCATTGCCCTCTCTACTCTCGAAAACAAAAACCCTACTGTCTCTGCACCTCAAACGATGGCTAGGGAAACGATAGGCGAAGAGAAGAGAGCGTCACAGGCGCTTACAGAGAGATTGACATTCTTCCCACAGAAAAGATTGGTCAAGGAAAGAAACTAATCAAACTGTTGAAAAAATCGGACTGTGGTTTTTGACAGAGGTCGCCATAAGGAGAGAGAGAGAGAGAGACGATGCTGGAGATGGTTCGAGAGGTCGGCAAGGTCTCCTGACTCTGAATCCCCACGTGGTGATCGCATCCGACATTCTGGCAATAAGGAGCATGACATAGGGTGAAATTGAGAGAGAGATTCTGGTAAATATTTGTTCTGGATTTCGGTCTTCACAGTTCTTTTGCTTATTATTATTCTTAGACATGTTAATGGCACATACACCTTGGTTAGAATCACCATCGAAACATTGTAGTTCATGCATTTCTTATTTGCACAAACTTATTGGCATCTAAATTTGCTTGTTAGTTTTTTATGTGTATGTTTGAAAGCTTCTTGATAGAGCATTTTCTTGCCTACAAAATTTTGTCCCTCGATTTTTTTTTTTTTTTGGCATGACAAGTCTGGTGATCATGATACTGTTGCAAAAATGAACGCAGCTGCCGAGGCTCTAGAAGCCAATAACCAGTTATTTCTTAGCATATTTTCAATTCTGTTTGCATTTTTTGTAACTGAAGTGACGTGTTTGGGACATGTATGAGCAGTTGCAATTACTGGCCTCAAAGTGCCTTCCATAACCACGAGGATCTGTGCAGAAGCTTCTGAAATAAGTGGCTCTATACTTCAACCATGCTCAGAGCGACAGTAAGTCATTCCATTTCTCCTAAAAATCAATCCTCTCTAGTTGATTCCTCTTTTCTCCTTTGATTTTGGGTTCTGCCTTGAATCTGATGTGCTTGTGATAACTGTTGCATGTCCTTTTCGTTATAGTTTTTACTTTTTACCAGAAATAATTTTAGGTCAATCTGAAGTTGCAAACAGTACCGGCTGCAAGGCCACGAGGACCAATGTGAAGGTTCTAACTGCTCGGAGCGCAATAACGAAGGGACAGCTAGAAGCAGTAGTTGGGCAAGCTAGCTATCCAGTTAGTTGACAAGCCCTTTTCACAGAAGGATGCATTTTCTAGAGTTCGGGAGGGCTTTTCAAAGGTTCTCTTTTAGGATCGTTCTTGGCTCTACACGTTAGTAGTGAGTCGCTCGTGCTGTAGTGTATCTCTCGAATGTAGTGTATCACTCAGTCGCTGTCTCTTCTAGAAATCGTACCGGACCAATTTCGGTACCGAACTGAGGGGAGGGCATATCTAGACGAGCAAGACGACCGACGGGAAATGGTACAAGTCTTCATCTGCAGCTTTTCCTTTGATAGAGTTATTGGCAACATATCTGTTTAATTTACTGGTTTTCTTGTCAGTTTCTTGTTTTAGTGATACAATTCTTCTAGATGAACACTAATTTACGAAGTTTTAAAAAAAATCGGAATTATTGAAGATCCAACTTGTGATATTAATCAGAAATATTGCTCACTTGCACTAGAGCTGATATATGCTTTGGCTTGCTCTTTGTACCTCTGCATTTGTTTAGATGAAAAATTGGGGTGAATAGCTGAAAAACATAGCAATTGTTCTGTAGAGTGATAATAAATGCCGATAAAGAAGCATTCACAGTTACTTATTCTTATCAATCTATAAATTTAATTTTGTGTGTATTCCCAAATAAATTGGGACAGGCTAGAAATGAAACCCAATCTGACATTGCCATGGAATACATAGCTGTATCAAGGGTCTAAATTTCATTGCTTGCCCATGTTTTATCTTTTTGTTTTGTTTTACTCATTGTTGTTTTCTTGTGTAATTTTATTAGACTCAGTGTGATGGGTCATGGGTGGAGGGAATGCAGCTCAAATTTGTTGAGCACGGCTCATTGCATTTCTTCTGACGCATTTAGTGCTTAATTATTTCTCTTATGCGAGTAATAAGCTCAATTATTTCTCTTATATTAGTTTTGAAAAGAGTACCCAGATGGCTATGTATTTGTTGTGCTTTCTGGTTCGTTTTATCTCCCAATCAACAGGACCTTCTATATGGAAATTTTATTTTTCTGGTTTTCTTCATCATTCGCTGATTCGGAAAATTCTTGATGTTGTATCCAGGACCTGTTTAGCACTGGTACTGAAAAAGGTATCAAATTGTACCAAGCTGATGTATGTGACTATGTTTAAGAAAATTCTCTTCTGATAATTATATTATGTTTTTCACAATACAACTTATTACTATATTGTGTTTGCAAAATCATATATTTTCTACTAAGATGCCATTGCTTCTGCTTGAGAGCCTTTGATGCGTGGTGTACCTTCACTAAATTTCTTTTAGTTGGTAAATCAAAATGAATAGTAGTTGTCAATTACCATTTTTATTATTTTCTACCATATTCAGATGAATTGGGCATTTGTTTAATTTCCTATATTCACTGTAGGAAAAAAGGTGAGAGCAAAAAAAAGCAACATAAAGAAGGCTGTTGGTTATTGTATACTTAAAATTTTGATTCTCTCTATGAGATAAGAGTTGGACTGAGCAAGAACACAATTAGGTATGTGCTTTTCATAATGTTCATATCTATAGAGTTTTTTGTTTTCTAATTTACAGTGGTAAAAAGTAATTTTATTATTACTTTCTTTTATTTATATTTTTTTCTAATGACTTGTATCTGTTATAGGCGGGAAACATAAACACAATGTAGATATAAGAGTTACAATTACAAGTGACTAACAGGTTTGAATTGTGAAGACACAATTGATAAGATCTAAAACCAACCATATTTCCTAATTTTCTGATAGGAATCTGACCTTATTGTTCTATTTCTCGATTTTTGAATCGGCTGTTGGGGTCACTCTGATTTTCATTTGTTAATTTATTGAAGGTCTTTTTGTATGATGGTTGTAACAGGTCTTCAGTTCTTGATTTTTTCCGAGCTATGCTAATTGTGCCAGTATTAATAGCTAAGCAATTGGCATTCTTTGATTGCATTAGTATATTACTATATTCATCTATTCCAACCAACCACTTTGCCATGGGAACATTAAATCTAGCAATATTATGCTCGACAATAATTTTGTTGCGAAGGAGATGAACTGATAACAAGAATAGTTCTTTGGTTGGTGCGGAGAGCTCCTCAATTGATTTTATGGTGATCAGGTCAGACACACAAATTCATACTGATTCAAAATAATATTTTTTCCTTCTATACAGGCAGTTGCGCTTCACAGTCTGTTTAGAAACTAAAGAAAATTCAAGTTGAAATTTTGTAACCATGCATGTTACATTGTTGCTTTTATAATCTGTTATAGAAAAGCATCACAATCTTATGGTTAATTGTGTTTATTTACTTTAAAGGGCACATACAGGATGCGTGGCACGTCTACTATGGAGAGAGGTAGGTAACAACCATCACTGAATGTAGAGAAATCATATATGCCTTACTGACAAATCTGGAAGATAGAGATAAGAGTAATAACACTGTCTAAACGAGGGAGATATGGAAAGCAAGATATATGCATAGGTATATTCTGGGGAAAATTCAGACTGAATTCAAACTATCTGAGTGACACTACAACTGATACATGATGCTAGATGTGATGTTAATAGGCTAATAGCCCCACCAACCCCAACTGAGCCCATTACCACTCGGGTATGAGATTTACTGTACTGTTCAGTATGAATCTTCTTAAAATTTATCGGGCTTAATTTTATGCTTTTGGTGACGTCGCAATTTTTTATGTTGTGAGATATTTGACTAATAAATAATAAAAGAACGATTCCAAATAGAACTTTGAATGGATTATTAAATGCATACAATTAAACCGGATCGGTGCAGCGTGCGGGCATATGAAATGCATACATGTAAAGCATGACTTCACATGTATAGAATGAATTATCATTAATTCAACCATCTCCCCACCACACACACACACACACACACACACACATGCGACAATGCTAGTTCATGTTTGATCGAATTTACGGTTCTGAAACATGTTACCTTTTCCTCTGGTATTTTAAACAGATCTAAAACTATAGAATGTAAGTCGTATAACGGGTCAGAAAAAAATTCCAAGTTTGCAGCTGATCGGATCTGACAATGGAATACCAGAGGTCTTTTCATGTTCATTCTAGCCGATTTTTTTATTAATAAAAACTAAATAAATAAATTATATTTAGATAGAAAGAGTATTTGAAAAATTTTAAAATTCGAAAAGGACGGTGTTGTAAACACCGGTCAATTAAAGAAAAGGCTAAATGTTTCATTTGATTTTTTGATTTAAATATATATGTACGAGATATTGAAATGTTTTATGAGTGACTTGAAAAAAATAAAAAATAAAATCTATGATCCTGAATTCAAAAATATTTGACAATAATGATTCTATTTTCTAATTCACGTTCAAATGTGTTATCTAGACACTTGCAATCAAATAATTCTTAGAGATCCAAACAGAACAAAAATAAATTCTAAGTACCTCCGAACGCATGCGTCTAGATAACACATGTCAACGTGAATATTTAAAAATAAGATCATCATTGTCAAAGATTCGAATCCAATGTCATAGATATTATTCTTTAATTTTTCAGGTCAGACATAAAAAAATTCAACTTTTGTATGTGAATATTTTATTATTAAAAAT
The DNA here is from genome assembly GCA_964058865.1 of Eleocharis quinqueflora. Taxonomy (NCBI): domain Eukaryota; kingdom Viridiplantae; phylum Streptophyta; class Magnoliopsida; order Poales; family Cyperaceae; genus Eleocharis; species Eleocharis quinqueflora. The sequence goes on along the minus strand of CAXKVX010000302.1, from coordinate 251,556 downwards.
ATTAATATTTTAATTCATGAGTTGGGTTGTATTTATGTTAGTTTCTGTAACAACTTCAACTGTGCTCGTCGATTGTAATGAAGTTTTTTTATCGTCGCATGTCATCGAGCAGTAGATATTCGAATCTACTTTCACTGCATCGAGTCTGATGAACATAACCAGAGTTGTTACAAAAAATGTCTAAATAGAACTCAAATCTTGAATTAAAATATTTTTATTAATAAAATATTCAACATCTAAAAGCAAACCAAAAGGAGGCCTCGTTGGTAGGAAAACTAAAACAAAGCAAATGACCGGTGTTGATAATACTGGACTTTTAAGTTTTTTTCAAAAGAACGATATTCACAACACCGATCTTTTCAATTTTTGAAACTTCAAGAATAATATTTATTTCTATTTAAAATTTATTTATTAAAGTTCTAATATAAAAAATCGGTCATTCTAGATTTCAATGGAAAACAAGCACATGTCGTGTTTCCTTGTTTTGACTTATTGTCGTAGTAAAAAGATTCACGAATAATCGTAAATAGTTCGTGAATTATTTGAATTTTAGTTTCACCAGAAGAAATTTTTGTATAAATAATATATGAAGACAAAATTTTACATATATTTTTCCTTTTGCGATTTTGTTTTTCAAATAAAAAACAACCCTCGCGTAGACAAGCTACAAGAGAGCGAAGACGCTTTTGCAACACAAAGTCTTTGTACTCATCTCTCTCTATTTGTCAAACTTAATATTTATTTATTTGATCGAATCTTTTCTTATCAAATTAGAGCTTAAAATGATAAATTATTTGTCAAAACTTCATTTTTATATTTTCCGGTAATATAAATTAACATTAGTATTAGACAAATTAGTTATAAGAATTTTAATATTTTCGACATTTTGTATATTTTAGAATTTTACAAGATACAAACTATTGCTGAATTATATTCAAATTGCAAAATCTAAATATCTTAGATGTCAGCTAATTATCTCCAAATTCAAGAGCGAAGCCAAGTTTCAGGTAGGGATGAACAAGATTTTTTTTTGACAATTTTTAATATATTGATGTATACTTTTGGAACAAGGTTATTGTACTTTGCAAATAATGCGTTTTGTGATTGTGAACTGTTATATTTTTTGTTAAAATTATTCTTATTACATAAGATTCAAAATTCAACGACTCAAAATCACAAAGTACATACTTTGCAAAGTACAATAACCTTATTCATATTTTTACAAAATTTATTTAGAAAACATAGTTAATTAGACATAATTTTGACATTTTTTTATAAGAAGATATAATTATTATGCAATCAATTCTCACAACAAGTACGTTTGGTAATTTTCTTTTAAAAAATACATAAAATTAGAAGTCCACCTTTGACACAACGGTCATAGACTTGTTACTATGAATCTATGATGATCAATCCACTGCCTTAGCACAATGGATATGTAAGTACCTATCCTTTGGAAGTTGTTCTTATACCGCGCAGCAGCTATGGACGGCTCAAATTTTCTACACTGTAGACTACAAACGGTCTAGATTTAATTTAGGGAGTCTGATATTATAAAGTTTTAGCTTGCACGATTTCGATACAAATCAAATGTTGAAATTTGTTGCGCAGCACATACAATATTTTTGCTGCGCGTTAGAAGATCTCATTCCCCTATCCTTTAGGGGGACTGAGATTGATTCCTGCTTGAAGCAAGATTAAGACTTATGTGAGGTTTGCGTGAGGAAAGGAGTTGTAGGCTGCCAGTTGGCTAGAAAAAGAAATTCTATGACTGTGATCCATTCAAAATCGAGAATCCGGTACTTTTAACTCTCAGTTTGAGATTTGAAACAAAGATCTCATTTCTTCAAAAAAAAAAAAATATTAATGCAAGTTTTTATAAGTGATTGAGTTTGATTTTCAAAAATTTGCATTGTATTATGTTAAATTTGTTAAAATTTGATAATTTTAACTCATAATACATATATGGTACTTGAACTAGGCTTCATTTAGAGTGCTTGAGCTTCATACAAAATATTTGTGCTTGGATATTATCAAATTGTGTCTGAATTTAAAATATTTCCGAATTTGCAACTGTGTGCATCCGTGGGAAGCCTACATGCTCATGTCAAAAAAAAAAAAAACTATGATGATGCAAACTGAAGCCGTGAACTCATATTCTTTTATAGGTGGGACCCGATTCCGCTAATGCGCAGTAGCACGCTATAGAAAATGAACAGTTCGAATCGACTGTTAGCGATGAGAATAAAAAAGATTTTAAATATAAGTACGAATCTTGATGTAGTTTCAAAAATCTAACGGTCCACAATCAATATAGTGCAGATGCTACGTGACACCATATCTGATTCCTTATAGGTGGGGTCCGGGTATAGTCTACAATCGGATAATGATTGAGCTGGCATTCCGTGCCGTTTCGTGCCGTTTTTAGAAGCACAGACACGATTTTGCGAACAAAAGATATATTATATTTTTGCATTTTAAAAAATATTACACGCAAATAAATATTGTTCAGAAGACTTGTGTGCTGAAAATTTTAAATTTTTAATTCATCAAGTCGCACGCGCGTGAATACAAAAGAGTTGTGTACTTTAAAATTTTTCTTGCATTTTACATAAACCAAACATATATTCTTATTTTTGACAAAAATTTAGATACATCATTTTAGGTGACTCCTAGATATTTCAATCAATATGTGTCATTTAATTAAAATGTATGATGATATAAATATTAAATTTTAATACATTTAAATGATATAGATTAATTAAAGTATCTAGAGAGCACCTCAAATAATGTACTTAAGTTTTTGTCTTATTATTATTTTTTTTCAATCAAGAAAGAACCATACAAAAACATGAAGCATTTGTTATGGATAAATTGAATGAAATGAAACACAACTAATGAGGAAATTGACAAGGAGTGTATTTATATTGTTGTATTACTATTACCTACATATTTAATTTGCTTTATGTCATATAGTTAGGGTTCTGATGCCTTTTGTCTTGATATGTTTAGATATTTGTTCCATGTGTATGTTCTGATTTTGAGTAGTGTTTTAGTCTGAGGGCATGACTTGATAATTATTTATTTTAAAAACAGTTTTTTTATGGATTATAAATTTCATCAATAGTGTTATTAGATATTGTTATCAATAATAGTGTGATCCAAGTTAATTTTGATCACAACAAAATTATCTTATTTTAATAGTATATGATAACTAAAAAAAAGAGTTAGCAAAATATAAGTTTTGAGTCTCAATATTGCATATATACGATTTATTACATTATTTACATATGATGTTTGTAAAATATGACGAGATGTAATATAATTTTCATTAATTATCAAGTGATTTGAAATTTCAAGAGTATGAAATTAGAAAATTTTGGTGCAATATTTATGAATTTTAATTGTTAGACTATCTATTATCAATTGAACCACAAACAAATTTATTTTTAATTTTCAATTTATTTTAATTAATGTTTAAAAACGTTATCAAGTTTATCAAAATAATCATTGTAAAAAACATGTCTCTTTAGTTTCTTTATTTTATTTATTGCAACAGTATTGTAATTTAAATTCCTGAAGCACACAATAAAATTGGTGAGCTACCCTTCATTTCTTGAAGGAAAAAAATAGAGGAAAAAATGAACAATATTTTGTTTTGAGAACTACTAGACAAGTAGATTCTTTCGCATGGTGGATAGGGGTCGATACAACGACATGTTATGTTGTTACGTTTCGTTTCACTCGAACGAAATCGAAACGTAAAACACAAATGAAATTTCTTTCGTTTCAATGTAATTATCGCGAAATTTTATGTTTCGTCACGTTTCATGTTAAACGAAACGTGCAACACAATTTTTTTGTTACGTGAACCAACAAAATATTCAATGTGACGATATAATTCATGCACGTTTCGCACGCTTGACATCCTCAGTAGTGATGACCTTGAGAAAAATATGTAAATGCCACGGTGGATGCATCCAACATTTCTCCTTTTTGCACCCCATCACTAATCCGAGTTTCTCGTTTAAATTGAAGTTTTCGTTGCAATTCATCGGATATTATTGACACGTCATTGATAATTTCGAATTTTGATTTCACAGATAAGAGGATAATTAGAACATTACTTGTTAAGAATTAATGTGGCCTTAATTGTATTAATGTTCATTTTTATTTAGCTAAATTGTATTCTGATTATTAGAAAATAATATCTAATTAAGAATGTAACACCAGTAATATCACTGGGTATTAGTATTTAGTAAAGAGGAGGGATCACTTGACAATATCAATTTTGACAATTTTGACAATGAAAATTCAAATTAATTCATAAAAATATTTAAAATAGAAAAAAATATATAAACATTATTGAGTTTATAGATTAGTTGTGTTTTTAATTTGATGCAATTTGAGTGTCATTTAATATTTTATCACGAACCATCATATATTAATCGTTAAAAGCTGCATTAAACTTGACGAATTTTGGTGGAGTATGAAATGCCACTCAAATCACACTCTAATCACACCAAATCTAAAACACAACTAATATATAAACTCAAGAATAGGTCTATATATTTTTTTTCTTCTATTTTAAAAAACTTTTATAAATTAATTTGAATTTATGTTATCAAAATTGTCAAAATAAGCATTGTCAAGTGATCGCTCCTCTTTAGTAAAAGCTTTTAGAGGAAGTTACTTTTTTTAGTGTTTTGAACTGTTCGACATAGTTCGAGTTTTTAATTTTTTTTAATAACCGTTTAAATTATTGAGTTTGATTTAATAGTTGTTCCTGAATATTTTTTCTAGTTTAATTTGCTCTAAACTATTAAATTTGATTCAATTTGCTTGTAAACTATTGAGTTTGTTTTAAATGCCCTCTTGTTAATAAAGTGTTATTTTTTCGTTACAGTGTAAGATAACATGTACTCAATTAATTTTTCACTGCATGCAAATTTGATTAATTTTAATGACGTGTATAGTTAAATTAATTTTAACAACAGTTATATTTAAACAAATATGTCAAAATTAATACATTCAAAATGGCTAATGCAAATGCATGTTTTTTTAATAAAAAATTTAGATATACAATTCATCAAATTAATACAGTACATATGTCACATTAGCAATCTTAACAGAAAAATAATGTTTAATTAAAAAAACGAGAAAATTGCATAAAACTCAAATTAGGGGGCAAATTGTGTCATGAAAAAAGTTCATGTGACAAATTAAACTAATTAAACCCAATAGTTCAGGTTTGAATCTAACCAAATCAATTAATTCAAAAGATGATTTAATCAAATCAAATTAGTTCTGAGAGTGGATTGAACCAAAACAAAAGTTTTAGAGTTCAATTAAACGAAATCAAATGGTTTTGGTACTAAAACAAACTTTCTCAAGTTTTTAATAAAGAATTAAAAAATGATTTTCATTATTCTTACCTCGTCTTTCTTTTACATTTTTTAAAGATTTTCTCCATCTGATCAATTCATAGTTAAAACTTAAAATAATATAAATGATTTAGTTTGCACGCTATTATTGGCAGTGGGATAAAATAAAGTAATTAGAAAGTAATATTTATCTTTCAAGAAAATGAAGGATTATCATCTCATCGAAATTAATAACAAATTACATATCATGATTTTTTAAATAAAAATATCACGACTAACACATTACATGCTGGTCAAATCATAACATTCGTTTTTTCTCCGAACTTTATCGTGCTTAATATTTTTTTTTTAAATACTGTTGACTAGAAAAATAATGAAAAAAACAAACAGTTTATTATCTCAAATGAAAACTAATTAGAATAAATTTGAAAAAAGTCACGAGTTCGAATATTTTGCACGACACGTCATAGATAATATCCATTTTGATTTCACAGATAAGAGGATAAGAACAGTGTCTATTAACAACGTGGCTTTATATTATTATTGATTTGGAGGCTGTATGTAGATATCATATTTGATACTGACTATCGATGTCGATGTTATTATGTACATTTAATTGAGTTATTATGCATATTATTAGATTTATCATGCATGTTATTTCATATTATTTTTTACTAAAAAAATTATTACAATTTTTTTTTTATGGAATTTTTTGGATTATTTGAGAATTTCGGATTAAAAAAATAATAAATCCGTGACACGCCAATACCCGCCCCGTCCCAACCTGTACCACCCTATCCGACAAATCAAAGGGCGGGTTTGAATCATCACCCCAACCTCAACCCGACCCAATACATTACGTTTAATTCCTCTCAATCGTGCCAGAGGTACTCGTGTGACCCGTGATACGAACAATTTGTGTCTGTGCCCGCCCGTGTCCGTGCCCACCCGTATGGTAAACACTAAGGGTCGTTTGACACACAACAAATATCGAGGAGTACCGAAATATAGCTCTATTCACTCTATTCACTCAAAACCAGAATATAAATGGAATACTGAAATATATTGTTCTGTATGATAAAATTAACAACGAATTTGTAATGTTATTAACAATATTTTAGTATATTACATATACTATTATTATTGTCAATATTATTATATTATATTTATTATTAAATTTAGTACTAATAATTAATATTAATTGTTATTATTATTTTTAAATAATGCATATTATTATAATTTGATATTATTGTTATATTATTACTATAATTATAATTATTTTTTATTAAGTTGTATTATATTTGTAATTAACAATATTTTCGTATATTATATACTTTATTATTATTATTGTTATTATTATTAAAATAATATTAATAAGTACTATTAATTATTATTATTTGAAAATAATGCATATTATTGTAATTTTTTATATTATTGATATTATCATTACTATAATTATCATTATTATATAATATATTAATTTTTTTTTACAAATATAATACAACATAATCGAATTTTTTGTTATAAAATAATTATGCATGCTATTTGAGTTATTATACATATTATTTTGTTAACATGCATAATAATTTTTTCAATATAAAAATAACTTGAAATAACATGCATAATAACTCAAATAATGTGCATAGTAACTCAACTAAATGTGCATAATAACATCGATATCGATAGTCGGTATCAAATATGATATCTATAGAACATTATCCTATTGATTTTTCTGTATTTAGCTAAATGGTTTTCTGATTATTAGAAAATAACATCTAATTAAATTAGAATGTAAGAGCATCTCCAATAGAGCAATTGAAATTAATTGCTAAATAATAATTGTAGAAATTTTAAAAATTGTAAAAATTAAGCAATTCATTCCTACATTGGTACAATCAAGCAAACAATTGAGAATTAAACACTTGACCAATAAGAATTAAACATTTGGCCAACTCATCTTCAAAAAAAGAATAGCCATAATTACTAAATAAGCAATTATTTTTCATAATTGCTCAATAAACAATAGCCATACAACCCAACAATTACAAAATAATTGACACATAAGCATAAGCAATTGCTAAGCAATTACCAATGTAGATACTCTAACACCACTAATATCGATCACTGGGTATTGGAAAAAGCTTTTAGAGAAAGTCTGTTTTTAGTTTTTGAACTCTTCGGTTTGGTTTGAGTTTCTAGATCTTTTTGTTCAATTAGCTATTTAAATTATTATGATTTAAGAGCATCTCCATTGGAGCAATTAATTTTAATTGCTAAACATGCATGTCATCACTTTTAGCAATTAAGAAGATTCATAAAACACAAAACGCTCCATCCCAGCAATCCGTTAATAATTGTAAATTAAAGAGAATGAAAGAATATTGTCCAATCATTTTGCAAATGTGTCACTTAAGCAACAATTTCTTAATAAGCAAATTTGCTTAATTAGCAATTCATTTGCAACCCAACAATTGAAATAACAATTGCCACATAAGAATAAGCAATTGTAAAACAATTACCATTGTAGATGCTCTAATATGTGGTTTCTAAATATTTTTCTTGGTACAAATGGCTCTTTGAATTGAATTTGATTCAATTTGTCTTCTAAACTGAATTTGCTTTGATATGCCTTTCTACTAATAAAGCATTATTTTTTCGTTACAGTATTGAGATGACATGTATCACAACTCTTGTATTCTGTGTAGACTTACTCCAACTAACTTTAAAAAAAAAAGAAAAGTCAAATAGTCAAACACTTTTTAAAAATGAATAGTCAAACAGTCAAAATGGATAAAAAATAGAAAGTTGGACTGCGCGCATCATTCTGAACAATTTCCGCCTTACACACTATTAAGAATGTTTTTCATATAATACATGGGTGTAGACTAAATAAAACGGGTGTTCAAATTAAATAAAACAGATGTTCATACTAAATAAAAATGTGTTCATACTAGTTTTTCAAGTCTGTTTTTGTACTGTTTCAAGTCAGTTTTGCACAAAAAAATTAGGCACAGACAAAATATAACAGATGTTCAGACTAAATAAAAATGTGTTGAGACTAAATAAAATAGGTGTTCAGACTAGTTATTTCATGTCTGTTTTACACAAAATGAAGCACAAGCTAAATAAAACAAGCGTTCTTACTAAATAAAACAGATATTCAGACAAAATAAAACAGGTGTCCAAACTAGTTGAAAGAGGTGTTCATACTAGCTGTTTCAAATCTTTTTTGCACTGTTTCATGTCTGTTTTGCACTTAATGCATGAGATACAGACTAAATAAAACAAGTTTTCCGACTAAATATAATATATTTTCAAACTAGCTATTTCAAATACGTTTTTTTCACTGTATCAAGCATCTTTTTGAGAAAATTTTAGCAAAAAGGTGAAGAAAATCTAAAAAATGTGATTTGCAGACTTTAGAAGCATTTTTCGGGGTCAGAACAACGTTGTTATGGGCTTACACCCTCGTAATGTGTGTGCGTCGTGTCGTGTCGTTTCCGAAAAGTGCTCATACATGCGAATTGGAGTTATGAGTCAAAAGTTACGTCCGTTCGAAAATCAAACATTATTTTGTGCTCATACTAACTAAGATATTGCCATACTAGTTCAGACTAAATAGAATTTGTGTTCAAACCAAATAGAATATGTGTTCAGACTAAATAGAACATGTGTTCAAACTAAATAGAACATGTGTTCAAACTAAATAAAACAAGTGTTCATACTAGTTATTTTAAGTCTGTTTTTTGCACTGCTTCAAGTTAGTTCTGTACAAAAATGAGACACATACTAAATAAAAAATGTGTTTAATCTAAATAAGAAGGATGTTCAGAGTAAATTAAATAGGTGTTCAGACTAGCCGTTTCAAATTTTTTTTTGTACTGTTTCAAGTTTGTTTTGTACAGAAATGATATGCATACTAAATAAAATAGGTATGCATACTAAGGATATGTTCATACTAACTTCTCTGATGGTCATACTAACACCTTTGATGTTGATACTAATTCTTGTGTTTTGATATCGATTTCTTAAGTGGTAATACTAGCACCTTTGATGTTGATACTAATTTATTTGTTGTTGATATTGATGTCTCAAGTGGTGATACTACCAGATTTTGTTATTGATACTAATTTCTTGGTGTTGATGTCGCTGCCTCAAATGATGATACTATCAATTTTGGTGTTGATACTAATGCATTGTTGATATAAATAAATAATAAGTTGTAAAAAAAATACGAAATTACGTGATAATAAAAAAAATAATTATTCCCATTGACCAAACATCTATCTTTATCATTTTGAACGTACCGATTTTTTTTGAATGTAACTCCTATATTTATCAAGTACAATAACATAAACAAATAATAAGTAGCATCCAAATTCTATTTTTTTTTTAAAAAAAAAAATGTAGCATCCAATCCAAATTGATATTCCTATCTGTATCTACTTAGAAAATTGGAAGGTTCATTCCGTAACTCTACAATCTACATCCATACACCACACCTAGCTAGACTAGACACGGACAGCTGATCTTCTACCGTGCAGTACTGACGGACGGTTCAGATTTTCTGCGCTGTAAGCTACGGACAGTCCATATTTGATTCAGAAGGTCTAATATTATAAAGTTTAGTTTGCACGAATCTCGATGTAAATAAAAGACTGAAATTTACTGCGCAACACGCACAATATCGATGCTGCACGGTAGAAGATCTCGTTCCGACTAGACACCTACTTGGATACATCCACTTTATATTTTTATACAACCGGATCTGACTTTGGATTGGCTCAGAGATTATCCTACTCCTTCTGAGCCACAAGACCACTCCTATGGTTATGGTCTTATGGACCTTATGGTGGAGCAAATAAAAATGTTATCTAAATTAAAATGTGATGAAAAATAACAATATTATGTAACTGGTACAAATACCGGTACCATTAACTGAGTAGACCTATCCCATTTAGCATTGTGATGATGTATTTTTGCATGCATGCATGTCTAGTAACCTCCTTTTCCTATATATAGATAAAAGACTCTATATAGGCATATTACTGCAATATTCAATATTATAATTTTTATAATATTATTATAATAAGATTGAAATTTTTTCGAATAAAATCATTTCTGTCATTTATGGCTTGAAAATTTAACAATATGGTATCGATATTCTATTACTAACCATAATCAAATAATAACTAAAATACACCAAATTAAAAAAATATATATATCTATAATAGCGTAACTATATAGATTTTTTTTCTTAATTTTAAGTTTTTTAACAGACATTTTTGGGATGTCTATTTTGTTCCTTATTATACTATTTAGTATTTAGCATTGACGCATGCACCACGCCTATATAACATTTTCTATTCCTTGTGGGCTCCACATTTCCGACTCTTGCTCCTTTGCGTCGGTCCAGGAAGTTTCTTGCAAAACACCACCACAACTTCTCTTCTCTTTTCTCATCAGCACAAATTAGCACAGCCCGTCTCTATATATACCTCTCTCTAATCACTGTCTTTCTTTGAGCTTTTCACGTCTCTTTTTCCCTTTTCTCTGACTTGTCGAGATCCCATCGCTCTATCACACGGAGGAATCTCCATCTCTCTCAATGGAAGAAGCGCAAGGTATCTCTCTATTCAATCGTTTTCTTTATGTTCGGTTGGAATTTCACCCCTATCTTAATTTTTGTTTTCGTTTTTCGAAATTGGGTTGCGTTGAGGTGTCTTAATTCCTGTTCGTTTCGGCGTAGTCCGTCTGAGTAAATTTGGATAAATGTCGCGCCTTTAGGGATCTGGAATTTACCTTCGATTGCGATTTCCTGTCGTAGAAGCTTTTAAGCATGTAATTTTAATTTTCAATAATTTTTTTGCAATTATTTATATTTTTTTAGAATAGATTTTGCATGCAAGTTGGTAAAAGTAAGTAGACATAAGTTTCTTTACTTACAAGTTATAAACTATTGGATGACGTATAAAAAATCTATATTGTCTATAATTTTAAAATATATATCGCTTTTACTAAATATACGGACTATATTTTGTAATAAATTCGGCCTTAGAGTCTTCAGAAAGACATCAAATTTTGGGGATCCGTGTATGGGAAGCAAAACATCAAATTTTGTTTCTGGTTGGAACTGCTTACCTGTACTGGTATAATGGTATTCATTGCATGTACAGGTACAAACGTCAGTTTGCTTATTTTGGATAAGATGTATGGCCTCCCTTGGTTTTGTTCCCTTATTTTACCTATCACCTATGATAAGTGGGACCCACTTTTGTGTGAGGGCCCACAATCATAGGTAGTGGGTGAAATGAGGGGGGCAAACCAGGGTTGCACTCAATGAGCACTTTTTTTGTTTGCTTCCAACCCGTGCTTAACTTTTGTGACATCCTCTATCCCTCTCAAACGACATCCTCTGCTGAGTTTTTTTCTCAGCAGAGAACTGAGATTTCGATCTGCACCTTCGGATTAAATATCAACGGTAGACCCCTACATCTTATCGTTGACGGTTAACCGTCGAGATTTAATCCGGCGGTCCAGATAAAAAACTCAGCAGAGGATGCGGATCCGCTTGGCTCTATGTGTTGTTTTTTCAGTTTTTGTACAACCAAACCTTGGTAGGTCGAGCTTAATATTTTAAGTACCAGTACAAACAGCAACAATAACAGTGCCAATAAGGCTTTTATGAGAGTTCATGTTGGCTAGTTTAGACATGGCCTCTGATGATTCTTTTCTCACTTAGCAACTGCCGAGCATTGCTGGGGTAGTATCAATGCGTGCATTTGTTTCTTTTAAACACAAAAAACTGAGCTCTTACTAAATTATCATCATTTTATTTTAGTTGTGGAAACAAAGGACGGAACTATCTCTGTGGCATCTGCATTTGCGGGCCATCAAGAAGGTTTGACATTTCTTTTCCTGTATTACAATGTTTGTTTGATTGGCATATTATGTTGTGGTCCATAATTTTAGTTGAATTCCCATTTTGTTATTTTTAAGGTCAAACCTTTTCGTTTGCTTTGTGATATCAATATTTGCTTGCAATACAAGGGAGACCAGAATTTGGTAAACTGGTAAACATTTCCAATGTATTCCTTAAAAAATGAACACGAATAATAGTGAAAGGAACTTTGTCTGTGCAATTTGATTACATTGTTGGGCAATATAAACAGCATAACATTAGCAATTCAAATTATTTAATTTATCCTTTTAAAAATGCTGATGGTAACAATAAAAAAATAAAAGTATGTCGAGTTAAACTCAGAGGACCTCACGCTTCTAACTTTGTGCCAAATCAGTGATAACATTGCTGTATTCTCCAGCTGTTCAAAATAGAGACCACAAGTTTTTGTCTAAGGCTGTTGAAGAGGCTTACAAGGGGGTTGACTCTGGGGATGGGGGCCCATTTGGTGCCGTTGTGGTTCGTAATGACGAGGTAATAGTGAGCTGTCACAATATGGTTTTGAACTGCACTGATCCCACTGCACATGCAGAGGTCACTGCCATTCGTGAGGTAAAATAATTGATCTGTTTTATTCTCTGATAGTCTTTTTCAATTAATTCTCTCAATTAAATAGGGAGGAATGAGGGGTTATGTGTTAGTTATTATTCATTTGATTACTTTTTGGCCTTTATTCAGCCCTCTGAATTGGCATATGCTACTAGCACTTAAGCATGTGCTAGTGTGCACTGCATCATTCTATTATGAAATCAAGACATAAATTGTGATAAATTCTGTCACCTTGTCATTAAGCAGCCAAAACCAAAATACTTTCGAAAATGGGTGCTCTTACCTAACTATTATGTACCAGCTACTAACACTGTTACAAACTATTTCAGAATTTAAAGGGAATATATTTGATTAATTAACTCTCGTTTACTTCTTCAGGCATGCAAGAAACTGGGAAAGATTGAGCTGGCAGATTGTGAAATTTATGCATCTTGTGAACCCTGCCCCATGTGCTTTGGTGCTATTCATCTATCTAGAATCAAGGTTATATTTCTTTGTTGTTAATTTATTACAAACTAACCACTCACCAGCTTAGAGCTTCTGCTGTTAGGAGTAAATGAGATTTTACCCCACTTCACCTTAAGTTACTCATCTTTGGCAGGATTAAGGTGAACTTACTCTAATTTCACCGGCTGAACGGGGTACGGAAGTATAAAGAATTATTTGAGAAAAAAAATTCAAATCTCTCTCATTTGAACTCAGATTGCAGAAATTTCTTTCCAAATATCCCCAATATACCATGTCTGATGTCTGTCCCAAATTGTGACATGACAAAACTGCTTTTCTTCCCAATGAATTGCCATCCTTGTGTTTAGTGCAGATTTGCTAGTGTTTAGGGGTGTAATTTCATCTTTTAGCTTTAACTTAACAAATGCAATATGTACCCTTTTTCCTTAGGGAATGTGTGATTTTGTGTATATTTTAGGGGCATATGGGGTTTTCTGATGCTTAGCTCGCAGGGTATTTGATGTTCGAAATGTTCGCGCGCAATTTTTCTAAACGATGTATCATCTAATTGGTTTTGTACAACTTATATGTAAACACAGAGGCTGGTTTATGGTGCAAAGGCAGAGGCAGCTATAGCCATTGGATTTGATGATTTCATAGCAGATGCTTTGAGAGGCACCGCATACTATCAAAAATCTCATATGGAGATCAAACAGGCTGATGGAAAAGGAGCCATCATTGCTGAGCAGGTCTTTGAGAAGACCAAGGAAAAGTTTCAAATGTACTAATTCTGTTCCATGAAGGCAACAATAAATCTAATTTAATCTGTTGGTTCGAGATTTGTGAAGTGCATGAACAAATCAGTGGGGTGGTCATAAGGATTTATTGTTAGACACCCATTGTTTAATTAAAATGGAATTTAAGTTGAAAGATCATTTCAATTATTCTGTTCCATTTTTCATGGCTTGGTGCTAAAATCAATCATCACTTTGCATAAATTGAAGTTAACTCTTTAGAATAATTTACAAATTCATGAAAAAGTAGCAGTTTATGGAGGCCTAAATTATGGGATGCCCACTTTCTATTTCTGTTAGGCAATGAAAATAGGAAGCAGACCACAAATTTAAACGATTTCTGCCGCAAACCCGATTCAAATATCCAATCTCCTTTTGCTATGCTGCTATTTCCATTTACTCCTGCCATTTCCAGTTATAATTCCATTTACTCCTTTTTGCTATTCCCCTATTTAATACTGCTGGTACCTGCTGGTACTAGAGCTGCTAAGAAATATGACGGTTTATAAACTGAACACTATTGAATATTTATGAAATAGATTATTTCTTGATTTTGGTTAAAATTCAGTCCAAGTTCAATTGATAAAACTGAATTGAATTAATTATGGACAATCATAAACAAATTATGAACAAATTGTGGACTAATTACTAGCTCAGTGTGGATTAAATATAATATATACAAACATCTCAAGAAATCAACCAAGTTCTAACTCTCTGTTTTTCAGAGAGAGAACTAAGTTATTCGCACAAAGAAATCTAAGTTATTTAATACAGTGATGAAAAAGCTTTAATTTAAAGAGGATAGTGCACTGTGGTGTCCAGAATCATATCTATATGGTTAGCTTATGGACAAATAGTGGGCATTATTCCGTTATAAGATGAACTGGATATTAGTAGATAATTATGGACTTGATTTGATCATGAATTTCAACTCCTCATTAGCGGACTGAGCTGGACATGTACTGTAATCCATCCATTAACAACCCTAGCTGATACCTGCTGGTACTGACCAAGCTTTCAATTTGTTTCTTTTAAATTTAACAAGTTGAATTTGGTTGTAGAAGCTAAATCAAATAGAAAGATGAGGTAACAAAAGATTCATAATTTTACTCTCTTTCGTGGTTTTAAAGGGTCGTTTCTATTTCCATGCCAATTTTTGTACAATATCCTTTTTCCAAAGGGCATGTATAGCAGGGACGGATTCAGAATTTGATGTATAGAATATCGGTCGTAATTAACAGTTTAAGCATTGAAATGTGTATTCTATTGTGGTAATTAATTTAACTTCCTCAATGATCAATAATATGCAAATATGTGCTAACACAATACAATATATGACTAGGTTTATGGAGTGGTCGCCTTCTCTTCATTTTCCACTTCTTTATTCTGATGCACAGAGGATTTTACAAATAATGGGCATACTCGTTAATATAAAAAGGTCTTTGCAATGCATTAGTTCCATTACGCATGAGTTCGAGTCTATTGATTCTTTGCATCCAACTTTAATTTATTTTATTTAACATATTCAGAAGTTTTTAAAGTGTATACTGAGGGTTACAAGGAAAAACTATGCAAGGAGAAAGCTCATTCTTTGAAAAATTGAATATGGACATATGGAAGGCAATGTAAATTTTCCCATGCATAAATTGATGACCTAATTGTGCCAATACTTGATATCCTTATTGAGCTCTTGAACATAAGATCAAGTTAGCTCTTATTTGGATAACAGAACTTAATTAGGCTACATTTTTTTCCTGTACATCCAGAGCACTTTGAGCACCATTGAATTTCAGTGATTTGATAAACTTTGTTCTTGGGCTTGTCTAGAAGAATTATAGATATTATTTTTGAATTATTAAATCTGTACAATACAGGCCTTTACCAATCTCATAACTCGATTGGATCCCGTCGGCATGAATGAAAATATCTTAGGATTGAAAAGTACAAAAATGTAAAGAAGGATGATGAGGGTTCTTGTGTGGTTTATACAGCAAGGCTGATCTTGCAATACATGCATTGGAGATTATTGTTGAAAATGTCACTGTTCAATGTTGCCGCGATATGATGGATTGGCAAATAAATTATGGTAGACAAATATGGTAAAAGAAAGAGCAAAAAATGTGAAAATTCAAAATTTGAGAAGTCACCAGAAGGTGGCAAATCTTTTGGTTAGATGCTGCATGCATGTTATGCATAAAATTGGAAACCAACGAGTTGTCACTTGAACTTTTCCAATGGTTTAAGCTTAATGTTTTCTCCCTCTGAGCATTTGTGATAATTAGCCAACTGGAACTCAAATAAGGGATGAATGTGTCAACAAATTCCTCCTATTTAACCACCTCCCTCTCTACATGTCATTATCTCCAAATCATCAGAAAAATTAACCTACGTCAATCAGTGAATATAATCATATTCCGTACCAACTAATCTCGCAAGTTTCGAGCATCAAGGCGCAAATCTCGCAAGTTCCGTGCATTCCGAGCACCACAAGTCCTTCCTTCAAAGGCTTCATTTCTGCCGTGTAAGTACTATCTCATTAGATGTTATGTTATTACAAACAATCATCCATATTATTTGAAAGGTTATTCCCAGCTAATAATATATTGGCTCAGTCTAAGGGGATAATTACATCGATTTCAAGCTGGATTTTTTTTTAAAAAATTTCCAGCAGTGTCGTCTTTTCACTTTAACCAAACTGAAGTTTGAAAACAACACATTCATATAGCTGTGACACCAGCAAGACTTTTTGAGTAAAGTATTATTTGGTTAGATCATACTTTTTTTTATAACCTTTCAATGTTTTATGTAGAACAAATTCAAAATTTTATTGTCAAGATTATTTTTTAAACTGGACGGACCATTATAAAAATAATTTTAGAGTCGAGAGTATCTGAATTTCTTAGTTTTTTTTTTATTCATTGTCCGTAGACTTACAACACACGCTCATAAATAAAACAGAAAATAAACTTAAAACCCCCTCTAAAGTAGTCTCTAACGAGACTTGAACCCTAGAGGCGCAGACCTCCCAATGGAGGCCGTGCGTCCCACCACTAAACTAGATAGGACTTGACTCTGAATTTCTTAGTTACCAGCCTGATTATCAGGTGGCCTTTACAATTTTGTAAAACAAAAATGCCATATATGCCTGCCCCTGAACTCTTTCTGTGAGTTAATATACTATAATACTTTTTTTCTGACAGGAAAAATATACTATAATACTTGCAATACTTCATACAATGCAACTATTATAGTTACTTAAATGATACATCTCACAAAAAATATACTAGAGTAGTTCATGCGATAAATTGCATCCAGCTATAAGTACCATACATCCATGATTGATCTAACTGGAAAGAAATTTGCAGGAACAAAAGAACAATGACGAACAACAGCAACACATGCGATAACCTGCTCACTCCACCAGGGCATGCTATGAACAATGAGGAACAACAACAACACACACAAAATCCACCCTTACCCTCCCCCACTACAATACATCTTATGCGGGAGGAGCTGCAAAGCCAAATAAAGGAGTACGGTAGAAGGATTAAAGAGTATGAAGATAATAGGAGAGCCAAACGAAAGCAGACGGTCCAGAGCCGAAGAAAGGTCGTCTCTAATTCACACCGTAGGCTTTTAGACGAAATGCTCATGATCCAAGAGCAATGTGATGCGAAAGGTTACATCTATGGAATGGTAACGAAAACTGGCAAGCCCGTGACAGGGGCCTCTGACAGTCTCAGAGAATGGTGGAAGAGCCAAGTCATGTTCGATAAGACTGGCCCTATCCAAATTGAAAAATATTACAAAGAACATTCTTTGTACATAAATCCGGATCAAGAAAATGAGGCGAAGTCAACAACCGAGCTACTTATGGAGATATCCGACCCAATATTAGGGTCAATTCTGTCACTGCTGATGCAGCATTGTGATCCACCACAACGGAAGTTTCGTTTTGAAGGGGGTCAACAACCAACATGGTGGCCCACTGGACATGAGAGTTGGTGGGGACAAATCGGCATCTCTGCAGAAGGACCGCCGCCTTTCCGAAAGCCGCACAACCTTAAAAAGAAGTGGAAGGTAGCGGTGATAGTTGGGATACTAAAGGTGAAGTCACCCAAATTTTCACACCTCTATGCTCATGTGAAGCAGTCTCGTTCCTTGACTCAACGCATGAACGCCAAAGAATTGAAGTTCTGGACTTCGGCGTTGGTGTCGGAGGCAAAGCGATATTGCCATGAGCATCCTAATTCTGCTGATGTGGCACTTGAATTTCTGCACGCCTATGGTAGCTCCTAACATTGATAGTTAGTTCCAACATTCTTCTCCCTCGATGGATCTGTTCTTTGTATCTCCTTCGTTCATTTTCTTTTTTGTTGTTGCAACTGCATGTGATTAAGTAAAATGTTAATAGTACCTATTTATTAGTTATCGTATGAACTTGTGCTATACTTGTGTCAAATTGTGCTGGATGCGATCAGTCTAACATTTTGTCTTTTATCGTGCATATTTTCGACATGGAAATATTCAATTCTAATATTTTTTTTTTCCACACATCCTGAGCACTTTGAGCGCCAATGAACTGAATTTTTTAAGTAATGATATTAACTAGCGTTCGACTCGCGCTCTGCGCGAAAAAGTTAAATTTTCGTATTGCAATAATAAAATTATAATAAATCTTAAAAATAAATAAAAAAGCAACAGAAAAAAAAATTTGAAAAAATTATCAACAGCGATTTTACTCTAGCATGAACAGTGGGGATTTCTTTAAAAAATATTATCAACAATGATTTTACTGTAGCGTAAACAATGAAAACACTGTTCATAGCACTGTGGAAATGAACAGTGACGATTAATGTTGAGACATGAGTATATAGAATATATAAAATTAAATATTTAAGAAAACGTGAGTTAGAATTCTAAATCTGCTCTTCTCTCGCAACTCTCACCAACATGTTTAAGTCTTTGATTCCATTTTTATTGTAAATTTTTTTTTAATCTTATACACGCATGTGAGATTTATATGTATAGAGTTTAAACACGCAGCTGATACCTACGTTTATAGAAACCAAAATTCTCTTCCCTTTACAACAATTGAAAAAAAAATTAGACACGCATGTCTAATGTTGAAGAACTGAATCACCTTTTCAAATTTTATTAATAAAATATTATTAATTTAATTGAGAGTTAGCTTATATTTAGGTAATGTTTTGTATCAATTTTGGCTACTCTCGTCGAGATCACAATTAGTTTTTTTTATCGTCGCAAGTCATTGAGTTGTAGGTATTCGAGTTTACTTTCGTCGAGTTGAGTCCGATTTGCGATTGGAGAAACGAGGGAATCAAAATTAATTCTGACGCAAACTCATGATTAAAATTTACTAATTAAGACATAAGTTAAAGATGGAGCCAAATTTGAGATGCACATTCCTCCGATTGCAAACCAAACTCAACATGATGGAAGTAGACTCGAATATCTACAGCTCGATGGCTTGCTACGATAAAAAACTTATTACGAACTGGCGAATGTTGTCGAAGTATGTAGAAAAAAATACTAATCATACTTAATATTTTTTATAGCAACTTCAACTATGCTCGTCGGGATTGTAATAAGTTTTTTTATCGTCGCAAGCCATCGAGATGTAGATATTGGAGTCTACTTATGTCTTAATTTGATTTCAATTCAGAGAAATATGCATCTCAAATTTGACTCCATCTTCAACTTATGTCTTAATTAGTAATTTTTTTATCATGAGTTTGTATCAGAATTAATTTTGAATCGATCGTTTTTCAGATCACAAATCAGACTCGACGCGATGGAATTAGACTGTGATATCTACATATCGATGATTTGTGACGATAAAAAAACTAATTATGATATCGACGAGCATAGTCGAAGTTGCTATAAAACATTACCTAGAAAAACAAAAATGAAAGTTAGGTTATATCTAGGTAATGTTTTACAGCAACTTCGGCTATGCTTATCGAGATCATAATTAGTTTTTTTATCGTCACAACTTCGGCTATAAAACATTACCTAGATATAACCTAACTTTCAATATCAGCCCTTGCTAATTATGACACCCTTGCAATTGAAAAGGTGCATTCATTTCTTAAACACGCAGGTCTAACGTGCGCGTTAAGTTTTTTTCAAACCATCAAAAAGGAAAGAAAAATCTTGGTTTCTATACACGTAGGTGTCAGCTGCGTGTTTAAGCCTTATACACAAAAACTCCACCTGTGTGTATATGATTTAATTTTCTTTCATTTTTAAAAACAACAGAAATGAAATCGAAGCCTTAAACACGCAGGTGAGAGTTGTGAGAGGAGCAAATTTAGAATTCCAGTCATGATTTTGAAAATCGGCCGATTCCGATCTGAGTCGGCCGAATCAACCGGAATAGGCCACGTTCGGGCCGAGTTTACCCAATTCTCACGCATATGCGAGTATTTGGCAAAACTTGGATGAACAATGTCGAGCCAACCGAGTCTTGCTGCCTAGTTAGCCGAGTCAGACTGATTTGTGCCGACTGTCGAGTCAATCGAGTTTTATAGAGGAGAAGAGTAAAGGTCGACTGGCTGAGAAGAAGAGAAGAGATCGGACGGCTGTGCAAGGGGAGTTGAAAAAAAGAGAGCCGAATTACTGATTTGATTCTTCCGATTTCGAGCTGAGTCTGTCGAGTCAACTCGGCCCGATAAATTCCCGATTTCAGTTTCGAGTTTCAGAATCCTGATTCCACCTCACATTTTTTTTAGATATTTAATTTTATATATTAATATTATTATTTAAAAAAAACTGGCCAATGAATTTCAATTTGGTAAATTTTGTTCTTGGGCTTGTCTAGAAGAATTCTGGATATATTATTGAATTATTCAATTTGTGCAATACAAGCCTTTACCAATCTCATATCTCGATTGGGCCGCGTTGGCTAATGAAAAATCTAATAGGATTGAAGAGTACAGATATGTAAAGCAAGATGATGAGGGTGCTTGTGTGGTTTATACAGCAAGGGCTGATATTGCAATACATTGGAGATCAGTGTCAAAAATTTTAATTGTTCGATGTTTCAACTATATGATGAATTGGCAAATAAATTATGATAGGAAAATATGGTAAATAAAAGAAAGAAAAAGCGAAAATTCAAATTTTGAAAGATCACCAGAAGGGGTGAGGTGCTGGCAAATCTTTTGGTTAGATGCTGCATGCATGTTATGCACAAAATTGGAAAAAAAAAACACGTTTCAATTGAACATGTTCAATGGTTTAAGCTAAATTGTTTGTTCCTCTTAAGGATCTGTGATAATTAGCCAACTGTCATTCAAATAACAGATGGATGTGGTCACAAATTCTTCCTATTTAACCAGCAACCTCTCTGCAGGTCATCATCTCTGCATCATCAGAAAAACCATTTCTATCAGTGAATATAATCATATTCTTAACAACTAAACTTGATAAGCTACGAGCATCAAGGCGCAAAGCTCGCAAGTTCCGTGTATTACAAACAGCAAGGAGCACACTTCTTCACAGGTTCCGTGAACTCCAACCAACAAAGTCGTACATTCAAAGGTTCTGTTTCTATTTTGTAAGTCCTATCATCTCATGGCACCTGAAAAGATTTTAGGAAAAAAATGCAAAATATTATCATATAATAATACAGTCAAACCAATATTGGAATAGATAACTAAACAAGATATGCTTGGCAAAAAAAAATATACATATTATTTGATAGGATATATACAAGATAGGGGGGTATTCAAACCTTTGGCCAGCTAATAATATATTGGCTTGGTTGAAGGAACAATTCAAGCTGGATTTTTTTATTTTTTATTTTTTAAGTTTCAGCAGTTTCTTTCCACTTGAAAGCTGAAAAAGACTCAAGTTTCAAAACAACACATGCATATAGCATGCGTCTCAAGCAATTAAGAATTAGTAAAGTATTACTTGGTCAGGATATATATATTTTTATTGATCTTTCAATGATTTATATAGAACATTTTGAATATTTTTTATCAAAATTCTTGTTTAAACTGGATGGACAAAATTTTTATACAGAACTCTATAGTCGAGAATATCTGAATTTTCCCAATTACCAGCTGCCCTTTGAGCTTCCTGATAAAGCTGGTCTTTACATTTTTTTTTTTTTTGTAAAATAACAATGCATATATTCCTCCCTTAACTCTTTTCAAAAGCATAGCTGAGCTAATATGCTATAATACTTGCAATAGTCGTTCATGTCGTATTTGGCACCTAAGTTACTTAATGATAAATCTCAGTAAAAATAAACTACAGCAGTTCATGCAATATTTTGCAACCAACTATATATTAGTACCATACATACATGATTCATCTCACTAATAAGAAATTTGCAGAAACAAAAAAAAAAACATTGAGGAACACCGGCAACCCACATAGCAACCAGCTCATGTCACCGGGGTCAGAGGCCAGGCCTTCAACACTAAGACAGATAATCTGGCAAGATGTTCCCTTACCCTCCTTCCCTACAATACAACATATGAGGGAGGAATTGCAGAGCCAAAAATATGAGTATGGTAGAATGATTAGAGAATACGAGGATAACAGGAGGGCCAAAGGGAAGCACACGACGCAGATCAGTAGGAGATCGGGAGAAAACCAAAGAAAGGCCTCTTATTCACACCAGAGGCTTTTAGATCAAATGCTCATGATGAAGGAGCAATGTAATGCAAAAGGCTTCGTCTACGGAATGGTAACAGAAGCTGGTAAGCCAGTGACATGTGCCTCTGACAGTCTTCGAGCATGGTGGAAGAGCCATGTCATGTTTGATATAACTGGCCCGGCTCAAATTGAAAACTACTACAAAGAACATTCTTTGTACTCAAATTTGGAACCGGAAAATGAGGCAAAGTCAACAATTGAGCTGCTGAAGGAGCTATCTGACCCAACACTAGGGTCAATTTTGTCGTTGCTAATGAAACATTGTAATCCTCCACAACGGAAGTTTCCGTTTGAAAGGGGTTTGCAACCAACATGGTGGCCCACTGCACGGGAGGAGTGGTGGGGCCAAACCGGTGAAGAAGGACCACCACCTTATCGAAAACCGCACAAGCTTAAAAAGAATTGGAAGGCAGCGGTGATATTTGGGATACTAAAATTGATGTCTCCCAAATTTTCAAGGGCATATAATCTTGTGAAGGAGTCCCATAAGTTGGCACGACGCATGAACGCCAAAGAATGGAAGTTCTGGACTTTGGCTTTGGTGTCTGAGGCAAAGCGATACTGCCAAGAGCACCAAGAAATTTCTGCAGATGAGGCAGCTGAGTTTCTGCTGCATTATGATTCTAAATGAATGTATTTAAATTTAAAACTAAATGAACTCATTTCTAATTGTAATATACAAGTCATGTGCCTAATAATTTGCAATATTTTTGGCAGCCTCTGTCAATTTCTGTCAATTTTTCGCAACAGTGTTCCTTGCGCTATTTTTCACAAAAGTATTGTTTCAGTTTTGTTTTGTGGTAATTTTGTAATTGACAGTTTTGTTTCAGCCTCTGCCAATTTCTTGTCTTCTCATGGGCTGAAACAATCCACAAGTATTCCTAACGCTACTTGTCTGGTTTTTTCTCTACCTTATGAACCAGCATCCGATATTCATCCCAAAATCTCTTGAGTTTAACAGTGACATTTATTTCCCTTACATATTCAATGTTGCAATGATATCATGGATTGGCAAATAAATTATGGAAGACAAATATGGTAAAGGAAAGAGAGAAAACAATACAAAAATTCTGAATTTGGAAAATTACCAGAAGAAAGGGATTACAAAGCTTATGGTTAGATAATGCATGCATGGTAAGCAAAAGATTGGAAACAAAAACAGTTTTCACTCGAACCTTTTCAATGGTTTAAGCATAATTTCTGTCCCTCTAAGGATTAATTTGTGATAATTGGCCAACTGGCATTCCAATGAAAATGGATGGACATATTCACGAATTCTTCCTCTTTATCTCTAAATCATCAGAAAATCCAAGTTTATCAGTGAATATAATCATATTCCCTAGCAACTAACTTGATAGGTTCCGAGCATCAATATTTATGCTTTATTACGTCCCATCTCACTAGTCGTTGCCATTGCATTTGCTGTTACATAAAGCGTTCAGAATTTCTCTGTAGAAAAAAAATAAGAAGTAAAAATTATATTTATTTGTAGGAAAAAGAAATGTGATGATAAAAAGAATAAAATTCAAGTGTAGCATAATTGTGATCGTAGATTTATTGTGTTCGAACACCTTTGTGTGCGGACGGAAGCAAATCAGGGCCTTAAGTGTGTTAGGTGAAGAAGGTAACCCACAAACAACATTTGACATAAAAGAGAGAAAAAATAAATAAATAAGTAAACAGACTATGTATGAAATGATTTTGATTGTGTTGAATCGGACCTTGTTGTGGTGTATTTAAGTGTTGTTCCGTGCGTCGATTTAGGAGAAGGAGATTGACTTACTTGTGTTAGAAGAAGTCAAAAATCGTCTCCGCCTCTTTGTAAAAAATACTTGATTATAGTGAAACGGTCCGGAAGACGTTTTATTTCGGGAGACCCGTGAACGTATGCATAATTTCTTTTGATAAGCCGAACCACGTTACATAGCATGTTCACTTGTTATTTATTGCATTCTCTTCGCTCTCTCTCTTTTTAGCTCTTGATCTCTATTTTTGTGATTTGCTCAATTGATTCTTGAAATTGCTTGTTCTATTAATTGACTAGGTGATTAAGATCTAAAAGATTTAATTAGAATTGAAATCGCTTCCGCACACTTATTTGATCTTAATCTTGTGCTTTAAGCATAAACCGCCTTTACATTTCTAACAGATACTAGTCCAAAGAAGAACTGATGTGAGAGGTTCTAGTTGTTATTGTTATAGTTTTTTTAGTTTGATCTGGCATTTGTTTTGATACTGGTACATCCTGATCTGATTTGAGCCAATGTTATTGTGAGAATTTTGTTATTTTGTTGATATTGGATTGTCATCGAGTCTGATACTGTGGCTGATTGATCTCTTGCGATGTTGTTCCATTACATGCTTATAAATGAATAGATATAGAAGGTATGTTATACAAATAAAGTTGTGAAGAACTAATCTGAAAACCTAATTATAGTTGAGATGGTTAGATTACAAGTTTCACATTGACCCCTGGATGTTGCCTTTGAATTTGACCTTTAGCAATGAGATGTACCAAAATGCTATACTAATATAAAAAAATTACAACACTTTTGTAGGTGAAGCACGACTGATACAGTGAAAATACAACAATAAAAATTCAAAATGCTGATTTAACCCTAAAAAGTAGGTTGTGTCTCGATGAAGACCGTATGAGTCTCGTAGGTCTATACTTGATGAAGCTCATGTGTTTCACCATAAGGAAGAGATTATTTAATCTATTTTTCTTTAACATTTATTGTGATTTTTAGCTTATTTGTTTTATTAAAACTAAATATTCTATGTTAAAATCAGGGTTCTGAAACTCGGATTCGAAATCGGAATCGGATGTTTGGTCGCCGACTCGAAATCGGATGAATCGGTCGGAATCGAAAGAATCGGATCGGTAACTCGGATTTTTTTGGCAGAAGTCATGTTTTGTAGCCAAAAATAAGAAAAATTAGTAAAAAATTGTAAAAAAACTATATATATCATGTTAATTAAGACGATATTACACTCACATCTACTAATCTGTAAATAATTATAAACATTAAAAATAGAACACATTTAATAATTAAAGCACATTAATACAAAACAAAATTTTGAGGATGCAATGGCTATTTGATAGATGCATATTTTACATCTTTAAAATTCTAGGAAAAATAATGAAATTTACGGTGCAAATTTTGTGCAAAATCTTCAACGTTTGACCCTCCGAACAATTTAAAATCAATTGACACATTTAAAATTCGAATAAATGGAGGTGTCCACTCAATAGACAAATGGAGAGGAATAGACGCATTTGTTAAGAAGAAAAGTCAGTGGGCAATCTAACTTAAAATCTAATTTGCATAGACCTAGCTCATGGTATTGATGCATTACATATGGACCAAAGATCACTCTAGGTTTACATAGATCAAGTGTATCCTGCAAACAACAAATAAAAAGGACCAAAAAACACAACTATTGATTCCTCTACCAAGAATAAACTTGGCTCATATTGGCTGCACCTAACTAGTGAATCCCAACATCTAATGGTGTACATACTCCCGACCTATTAGAAAAAAAGGAAAAAAGGGTAATCAGACATGTCTGGCGGCGAAGAAATTATCTGTCTTCGTTTTCGATCTCTCCTTCCTTTCTCCTTTTTGTTCTTGAGAAAATCTAACAATGGTGGCGTCGTCGCCACTGCCAATTTAACATTTGACTCGGCTAACTCGACAGAAAAAATTGACTGACTCGACCGATTCGTCACTACTCATCCGAGTTTTGCCCAAAAACTCGCACGACGCGAGAATCGGTTAAAACTTGCCACGGACATGACCGATTCCGATTTGACTCGGCCGACTCGGGTTGAAATCGGCCGAGTTTCAGAACCATGGTTAAAATCAAGAGTCAAACTCTTTATTATTTATCAAAAAGTTTGTATTTATGTGTTTTTATAGGTAGCGTCTTGTGAAAGCAATTGGGTGGCATAATTCTTAGGGTTCCAAATAGACATAGCTTAGAGGATATAATTAATGTCTTAGCTAACTAAGGACAACGATTCAAATAAATTCATATCTAAACTAGCTCAGATTTAATATAACATCTAAGTTATAGCATTTCCTTTCGGTATTCAATGTAAACTTAGATTACTTCTTCTAAACTAAGGTGTAAACTTTAATCTTTCAATTAGAAGTTTAAATCTCTATGATATAAAAATGAAATCAAGAAATAATTCACATATATCAGAAGCAAATGAATCAAACCGAATAAGAATGAAATAAATGAGTTCAAGCTTAAATCTTCTTCAATTCAAATTCAAAATCTAGGCTCCAAAGGATGTCAAATTCGTGCATTTTGACTAAGTTCCAACAACAAAAGAGAGCATTTGCGCCCAGCAATCGAAGCCTTGCAACCCGCAATCTAGTCATGTAGGAAAAATGGAATTTTGGCTAAGTATTACACATGGAATAGGTTGATTGCGGCCTATAAACGGAGCATTGCGCCTCGCAATTTCGCTGCCCGGCAGCAAGTCCGCCTCAATTGCGCCCCGCAATCCGTCGTTGCGCCTTGCAATCTGGCCATATTCCTCAATTGTGCCCCGCAATCGGTCGGTTGCACCTAGCAATCCAGTTGTAAATGCTGAAATTTCGCTAAGTACAAGTCCCTGAGAGATTGCGGTTCGCAATGATTGTTTTGTGCCCAGATTGCTGTCTGGAGGGGTTGTCTTGCGGCCTGCAGGGGCTTCTTCCCACCACTTTGTATTTTCTTCATAGTTTTTTCATCCGAATTCTAATTTATGCAATTCAAAATCTGTTGTGAAGCTATGAACAAGCTCTACATCCTTGTGTTATAATATGTGACATTTAATTCTTGATTCATGCATGAGAATTCACAAAAAGTATGAAAGTTTCTCGAACTCGTACAAAACGGAGGCAAATCTTAATTAAAACTTAAGAATTTTGATCAATTTCAAAAGATAAATCCTAGATTTTGTATATATGAAACACACTTATCAGAAAACTAAAATTAATAATATATATCCCTAATTATAATGGTGAAAATATAAGTTTTTTCATTTAAGTATTAAATTTCAAGTATACATATTGCTAAATGCTAATTATCCGTATTGGCGAACCGCAAGCTTTGAACAAATATGTTGGGTTTTGCCTCTCTAAAGAGAAACAAAGTTCAAATTTTGCAAGAGATAAAAAGTAATAAATGAAGAGTGCGTGGAGCCCTTGTATAAAAAAACAAAAATTATTTGTATTGGCATTAATATTATCCAATGTTAGATATAAAATTTCAGAAATGAAGATGCTCTAACAACTATTCTAATAGTATTTATTAAATTTTCAGATTTCAAATATATGTTGTTAGATATTAATTAATTATAAGCTCCTTTTGTATCACTATCATGATGATCATTTTTGTCATAAAGTATCCAATTAATAACAACTTCAGATTCTCTCTCGCGAAGGGCAAGGCATGTGGCCCCGATGGTTTCCCATCGGAATTCTACCAACACTACTGGGACATCTTCAAAAATGATATCGTTGCGGTATGCAAGCAATTCTATGATAACAGGATTGACTTATGGCGCATCAACAAGGCGACTATCACCTTAATACCCAAAAAGCCGGGAGCTACAGCTGTATCGGACTTTAGACCTATTAGCGTCATCGCAAGCGTCCCAAAAATCATATCCAAAATCCTAGCCTTACGTCTACACGCACATCTCCCAAACTTAGTCTCTCAAAGTCAAACCGCCTTCGTCCAAGGCAGACGAATCACCGATACCTTCGAACTGGCCAGGCAGAATCTCTCGTTCTTAAATAGCATGAGCATACCGTCCGTAATGCTCAAAATAGACTTTCGGAAAGCTTTCGACACTCTATCATGGAACTTCCTTCTAAGTATTCTTAAGGCCAGGAACTTCCCACCGCGATGGATCTCCTAGATACATAACCTTCTGATTTCCTCCTCCTCCTGTGTGAAAGTCAATGGCAACATGGGCAACCACTTCTTTCATCGTAGGGGACTCCGTCAAGGTGATCCCATTTCTCCAATGCTATTCATTATTGCGACAGAGGCACTACAAGGCCTATTTACGCAATTAGAGTCGCAACTTGTCCAAGTACCAGGAGCACCGTTGACACTATTGCAATTTGCAGACGACACAGTTCTTTTCACCGTGGCCCACCCAACAAATCACGCATCTTCTATGTCATGCCTCGAACTATTTGCGGCAGTATCAGGCTTGCACATAAACCGTCTCAAGAGTGGTTTCGTGCCCATATCCGTTCCAGATCACCACATACGAACAATACAATCAATCCTTTGCTGCGCACCACTCTCCCTGCCTATCACGTACTTAGGACTCCCCCTCTCCTACAGGAGACCGCCGCGAGCGTCATTCCTGAAAATGATTGACAAAATCCAACAGCGTCTCGAGAGCTGGAAAGGATCACTTCTCACTATGGCAGGTAGAGCTGTCCTAGTGAAATCGGTCTTATCTGCGATCCCTCTATATTACATGCAAGTTTTCCTTCTCCCGAAATGGGTCATCAACCAAATCCAACGACTTTGTAGACGTTTCTTCTGGAGAGGGTCGACAAACTCCTTCAACGGGGGGCACTGTCTACTCAAGTGGGATACAGTATGCCTACCCAAGCGTAGCGGCGGAGCGGGCATCCTAAATCTTAGGACACAAAATTTGGCATTGCTTCTTAGGTGGATTCGGCTCTTCTACAACTCACCGCAAGAACAATGGCCATCATTGGTTCGTCGACAGTTCGAAATCACATCAATGGAGGAGATTACTCGGCATCAGACAACTGCATCGTTCTTCCTTCGAGATGTCACCACCCTTCTCCCTCTATTCATAGCGGCAACTCAAACCCAAGCAAACTCCATAACCTGGTTTCCAAATACAACGGGCAAATATACCTCCAAGTCAGCATACCAATTTCTCATCGAACCAGGTATTACACCGAGGCATGCACAGCTTCCCTGGCAGCTTCGAACACCCCCCAAAACACGCTTCTTTATATGGCTATTGATCCACGACAGACTAATGACCTGCCTCAACCTCCAGAAAAGGAACTGGCCGAATAACTCGGTATGCATTATGTGCGACATCGGAGTAATAGAAGACACCGAACACCTCTTTCTGTAGTGCCCATTCGCAAGACGAATATGGGGCGACATGTTCAGAAGAGTTGACCAACCACCTATAAACCTATGCGACCTACCATCTCACCTTCACTCCCTACTCCAGGACCACAGCAGATCCACCATACAACGTTTAATCGGGTCACTCTGGAACATTTGGAAGGAAAGGAATCGCCGCATCTTTCAAGCCTCCTCTCTCACCGCGGACGCGCTCGTCCGCGTCATCCTACGAGAGACGGATCAGTGGATACGAGCCTACCAAGGCAAAGGCCAGGAGGGAACGAGTACAACTTTGGATTAGCTCAGTAATAGAAATTATATTGCGTGATTGACAATGTAAATAGTACCTCTCTTTTCTTTTTCTTTTTCTTTTCTTTTTCTTCTTCTTTTCCTCCTATTCTTTGTACTCTTTTGTTAATATTTGATTAATGAAAATTGGTAGACCCTGTCTACCACTTCAAAAAAAAACAACTTCGATCCAAATCCAGCCTATTCTTGAATTAAATATATTAATTGGGTCCCTCCAAAGTTAACCCAATTTTCTTTCTAGAAACGAACATAACCTCTTTGAGGCTTCAGATTCATTTTTTGCGAACAATATAATCCGGTGCCTATGAATACAATAATTTACTTAATCAATGTTCACCGTTATTTAAGCGTTGAATTCTAAGACGACTAGCAATTGTTTTTTTTTTTAAGAAAGTAGGCATTGCCTACTTAGAATTTCATTAAACAAAAAAAAAAGTTACATTATTTATTTACATACACTTTTTTTTGGGTCATTCTTTATTGCGGATTTAGTATTTACTATAAGTATTTGATTAAAAGAAGTCATATATATATATATATATATCCTTCTAACAAAAATACCCTTCTTATTGGTACACTATGTCTCTTTGCTTCGTATGACCCTCTCCTTTCTTTCAATTTTGTCCATGACTTAGAGCATCTCACTACAATAGAAAAGGGCTTTAGCGTCGTCTAATTATCACCGAATCTTAGTGATATCCGATATTAAAAACACTCAGTGGTATTAACCTCATATATTACCTAAAAATCGGTAATAAAACTCTGTAACTTTTGAAAAAAATATTTTAATTTAATGCCGATTTTTTATAAAAAAAACGATGATAAAAGTTACTTTTATCACCGAATTTTAAGATGCAACTGATGACAAAACTTTTATCATCGGTTGTTTGTTAATTAATATCTGGTGATAAAAGTCATTATCACCAGACATTAACAAACAACTAATGATAAATGTTTATCACCGAATTTTTTAAATAAATCGGCATTAAAAAATCGAATTTAGATAACCCGCGCCGCATCTAATTTTGTCTATCTTTTCCTCCTCTCTATCTCTCATGTCTCTCTATATATACCTCCCTTTGACTTCCTCCTCTCTATCTCCATATCCATCATTATTGTTCTTATTCTTCTTCATCAAAAATGGTGAAATTTGAAGAGAGGATGTTCGAAGAAGCGATGGATTTATTCTCTCAATATTAGATGCAAATATCGGCTCTTCTCTTCTCCCTATTCTTGTTCTAATTTATTTTTTTATTACTTTTTTCTTATTTTTTGTTGTCTTTTATTTATTTATTTATTTTCTATTTTTTCTTCTATTTTTATTTACTTCTGTTTTTTGTTCTATTTATTTGTTCTCTTTTTTTTTGTTTTTTTCTACTTATTTACTTCTAATATTTTGTTTTCTTGTTTTTAAATTAAATTTTAAATTTTAATTATCGAGGCGATTTGATAGCTATCAAAAGCTGTACGTTCTGCAACTAGCTATCAGGTTGCAGAACGTACAGGTTTTTTACTTTTTTATTTGATTTTTATCACTAGTTATTAGTAAAAAATCGGTGATAAAGTCAAGATTTTATTCCCGGTTATTAATACTTTTAGTGCCTCCCACTCTACTACGTCGAAAGAAAAACCGACAATAAATGCCATAAAAAATCGAGAATAATTCCCTTTTTGTAGTAGTGTCTACATCCCTGAAATTCTTGGAGTATCTAATCTGATGTGACAGTTTCTAACTGAGTTTCAGAAATGTATATAAGGTTCTTATTTGGCAATTTTGATTCAGAGTTTCTTATTTAGGAATTTTGATTCAGAATTTCTTATTTAGAAGTTTGCTTTAGAGTTTATAAACTCTCACATTGCTTAATCCTTGATTAAAATTGATCGGTCTCCCACATCATTGGCTGTATTTGCTGACGTGACAATTAAGAAACTCTAACTTTTTAGTTTTTGAATTCGAGAGTTTTGAAACTAAAGAAAGAATAAATTTATAAAATTTATATGACAATTATTTAAAAACTCCAATAATTCAGAAATAAAAATGCCATTAGGTTCAATAAGAGCACATCCGATATCATCCATGTCTTAGTTAATAGGTTTTTTTTTTACAATCTCACATCCGCTCAACTATTGAAACCCTAGAACCTTCATCACGTTAAAATTTCTAAAACATAGATCGCTGCTCTTTTCCATGCCGTTGTTCTTCTATGTTTCACTCCTAGCTAATAGGTTGAAAATTGAAAGGTCTCTTTCGTAGTCTCTTACACCATACTTGCACAAATTGTAGGCAATTTTGCATCAAAATTGGTGAATTTTGATATTACATAGATTAGTATCTTTTATGTCGAGATACTTTTTATTGCTGAAACCTTTGTCAGTAGAATGTCAATCTATTTTCATGAATTGATGATTAGGAGAAGCAGTTGTCTCAGATTCAAAAGCCTCTCTCACACCTCATCAGAAGTACTCTACAAAATAAGTGTGATAAATTATGATTCATCCACTTAATTTCAAATGCTGCGGTACACTTGAAATTCCTTATGAATCAGATGGTATACGAATATCTGAGGTTTGAATTTGATGAATGGAATATTGCTTATTCAATTTTTGAAAATAAAATCATTTTTTGCTGGTGTGTGTTCTTCAACAACTTAAATGCTGACATGAAATTTGCTTCAAAGAGATCTGTTCCATTCATTATTCTCCTCTAATACACAAATTCTGAATATCTTGATCATGAGTCTCGAAGTTCAATCATAAAAGAGATTTCTCCTCTAATACTAACTTGTTTTTGTTTTATTTTTCAGATGTATAAAAGGGATAGCAGATCGAGTTGACGTACAGAAGAGGTAATTTGATCAAATATGAGATATAGATTATAGCTTCAATTTAGAACTTTGATCCTTTTTTTTACTTGTACCATGAATTTCACTTGCACCAGTGACAAAATAGACAAGTTTAAATAAGATTTGCAACATTAATATTTAGTTCAACTAGTTGGTTAGATCGTTAATTATGAAATCAATAATTTTGAGCATGAGCTGCAATTAAATCATGCATTTCATTTCATTTCATAAAACATTACGAAATTGGAGCGAATCATGTTTGTAATTTGATTTGACCATTTTCGACCTCAATTATCTAACCACATCGCCGTATCTGGCAGATGAAACTGAACCACTCGCATGAAGTCAAGCTGCAATGATTTGATATCTTTGAATTGCATATAACTCTTAGTGTTTATCGTATCAATTTGATATGTACTACTTGATGATGTGTAATGTATGCATGTAATAGATATCATGTTGATGGTTTGATATATGTATTTATCACTTTAAATGAATTTTGATGTCACTCTGAAATTGTAGCATAGTGTATTTATGAGTATTAATTCTTTGTTGTGAGAAGTGTTTCTGATCAAAGTATTTCATTTGTGGGTGATAACCACTCAAGAAAACACCACAAAACACCTATACTTTTATGAGAAGTGTTTCTAATTAGGATACTTCATTTTTTGGTGGTAACCAATCAAGAAAACACCACAAAGCATTTATGCATCTATGAGTAGTGTTTCTAATCACTTATACTTCTATGAGAGGTGTTTCTAATAAGAGTACTTCATTTATGAGTGGTAACCAATCAAGAAAACACCACAAACCACTTACACTTCTATGAGAAGTGTTTCTAAGCATAGTACTTCATTTATGGATGGTAACCAATCAATAAAACACCACAAAGCATTTATGTATCTATGAGAAGTGTTTCTAATCAAAGTACTTCATTCATGGGTGATAATCATTCAAGAAAACACTACAAAACACTTATACTTCTATGAGAAGTGTTTCTAATCAGAGTACTTCCTTTATGGGTGGTAACTAAACAAGAAAACACACAAAGCATTTATAACACTTCTGATAGATGGATAAATGCTTTGTGCTGTTTTCTTGATTGGTTACCACCCATAAATGAAGTACCCTAATTAGAAATACTTCTCATAGAAGTATATGTGCTTGTAGTGTTTTCTTGAATGGTTATCAGCCACAAATGAAGTACTTTGATCAGAAACACTTCTCATAGAAGCATAAATGCTTTGTGATATTTTCTTGAGTGGTTACCATCCATAAATGAAGTACTATGATTAGAAATACTTCTCATAGAAGTATAAGTGCTTTGTGGTGTTTTCTTGATTGGTTATCACCCATAAATTAAGTACTTTGATTAGAAACACTTCTCATTATATTATAGAAAAATTAAAGTGTGATTGTGCGAATCTCCGTGAAAATTAAAGTGCATCCATATTGAACCTAAGCTAGAAAAAAATCGAGAGAGATAAAGACTTATGAAGAGGAGTGTTGAGAGTCTGAGAAGAATAGAGGTGGCAATTGGACGGGTGGACGGATTTGGGTCGGGTCGGGTCTCGGGTTGTCTGGTGTCGATAATTTTCGGATCATGGGTCGGATCGGGCGATGTCGGGTCGGGTCTCGGGTTGTTGAGTGTCAACAATTTTCGGATCACAGGTCGGGTCGGGCCACGGGTCGTCTTGGGTCGACAACTTTCGGGTCACGGGTCGGGTCGGGCGAGATCGGGTCGGGTCTCGAGTCGACGAGTGCCAACAACTTTCGAGTCGGGTCTCGGGTCGACGATTGCCGACAACTTTCTGGTCTCGGGTCGGGTCGGGCCTCGGGTCGACGAGTGTTGACAATTTTCAGGTCTTGAGTCGGGTGACATCGGGTCGGGCCTCGAGTTGACGAGTGTCGACAATTTTCAAGTCACGAGTCCGATCGGGGGACATCAGGTCGACAACTTTTAATACAAGAATTTTAGTCAAAGTGACATCATATATTAATTTAGTTTTTTTCTATTATTTTCTTCATCCAAATGAATTTATAAACTAATGAATCAGTATCATTAATTGAAATTTCTTAATTTATTATCCAATTTCTTATTATAAAGTATAAACTATAAACACATTTTTATATTTTTTTTATTATACTAAATCTCATGATTAAAATTATGATTTTAATTTCATAATAGATTTGTGAAACATATTGAGTGAGTTAATAAATTTTCATAATAAAAATATTATAAATATAATATTTTATTGTGTTGATAAATTTCTATTGGATAATACAACAATTGTAGTTTTACTTTCCACCAAAAATAATAATATCTACTTAATAGTTTATTGTTCCCTCCAAAAAATTGGACTAATTTAGACTTTCCCTCCAAAAAAATTTCGCGCCGAATTTTTTTAACAGAATTCCACATTTTCATTTCGTATGTGAAAAGTGACATTGTGAGTTTGTGACTGAAAGGAAGACACGTGTCAATTCTCAATTTGCCATCAGCCTCTACAAGTTTTTGTTTTCTTATTTTAAATGAGCTCAATGCATATGAACCAATGTGACATGAAGTTTGTTGTCATGTATAGTTTAGATGCACCGAGTCAAAATGAAACAAGTGAGCCATTTTTCTTTTCCATTAACTCCTCCTAGCGACATTTATTTTTCTCATTTTATACACTCTCGATTTATCTCGAGTCGGGTTGGATCAGGTTTCGGACTTTCGGGTCCACATGTGTCGTTTCAGATTGGGTTACGGGTCATCTCAGGTAGGGTTTCGGGTCCACATGTGTTGCTTCGGACTGGGTCACAGGTCGAAGCAGGTCGGGTCGGGTCGGGTCGGGTATCGGGCCCACGGGTGTTGCTTCTGATCGAGTCACGGGTCGAAGCAGGTCAGGTCGGGTCGGGTCTCGGGTCCATAGGTGTCGGTTCAGATCGGGTTGCAGGTCATGTCAGGTCGGGTCGGGTCTCGGGTCTTTATGTATCGATTCAGATCGGGTTACGGGTCATCTCAGGTCGGGTCGAGTTACGGGTCAACATTTGTCGTGTAAGATCGAGTTACGGGTCGTGTCGTGTCAGGTCGGGTCGGGTTACGGGTCAACTGTTGCCGCGTAAGATCGGGTTACGGGTCGAATTCGGATTAGTTTGACTATCTAACAAATCAGATCAGGTCGGGCTTGGGTCAAGTCGGATCGAGCGGATTTCTCGAGTCGGGTCGGATTCTTCCACCTCTAGGTGGTGTTTGGTAACAACCACATCTTCCAGAATTAGATGGAAGAAGCTTTATTCTAGAAGAAAATTGCCAAACGAGAATGGAATTAAGTGGAAGAGTTACATGAAACATTGGAATTATTTTCTTCCACTAAATAGCTGGAAGAGCCACTCTTCCAAAAGAGAGCCGGAAATTATGTCAATTAAGGACAAAAATATCCTCCCGTTCTCTCTCCTATGAATTTCTAAAAGGACATTTTGGTCATTGCATCTTTTATATATCAGAAAAATATTTTCTTCTTCTACTATGATTACCAAACACCAATGTAATAGAGTAGACAAATTTATTCTAGAATAATGTTCTTCCACCTTATTTCGGAAGAGTGAGGTGATACCAAATACACCCGTAGAGAAGAAGAGGTGATTTAGAGAGGAGAGGGTCAAATCAATGATCGAAATATATATTGTACCGGTAAGGAGGGTATTTTTGTAAGAAGGATATATAATATATATGAGTTTGTTTAATCGAATAATTATAATTAGTTTTGTTATCTTATTTAATGGGCAAATAAGAAATAAATACAAGCATTGAGGAAGTTTTGAGAACTATTAATGAGTTGAGGGGAAGAATAAAAATTGACAAGAGTTGAAGGATACATTAGAAATTAAGCCTTAATTTAAAGCGATTGACATTTACGGAGCACGCAATAGTAAAGAAAAGATGGGGATAAGAGAAAAAACGAACAAACCCTATTTCATGTCCAGATTCGTTGAACCTTTGACTAAACTTAGAAACGTGTATTTATTTGTAAATTTGCCAATTAACATTTAATTATGATTAGTAAGCTAATAATTAATTAGTGTTGTTAACTGTTTCTCGGATGGAAACAGGCGGATTTTTCTGCTTTGTCCAAAAGAAAGAGTAGTATTATTAATTGAGAGCTGATACGTAGATATCATATTTGATACTGATTATTGATACCGATTTTATTATGCACTTTTAGTTGAGTTATCGTGCATATTATTTAAATTATTATGCATGTTACTTTTTGTAATGAAATAGTTATACATATTATTTTTTGTACTGAAATAGTTATGTTATACATAATAACTCAAATAATGTGCACGATAACTCAACTAAATGTGCATAATAAAATTGGTATCGATAGTTGATATCAAATGTGATGTCTACGGAACATTATCCTTATTAATTTTTCACAAAAAAAAACAGTTAGGTTGACTGTTTTTTTCGTTTTTAATATCATGATTAATTCTTTTTTTTTCCTGAAAGAAAAGAAGTTAAACTATGCAGTGTTTAAAATTTGAACGAAAATTTTAAAATAAAAGGCATTCTAGTAATAAATAAATACTATCATGCAAGAGCATTTCAGTTATAAATCATATTTTAGAATGACATTTGTCTAAACGAACAATTTTGAAGTGACAATTATCAAACTGTGCAGAATTTTTTTTTTATGTGATTCTGCTTCTGTATGAAGAGCCATCATTGCATTGTTCTGAATAGGGGTGCAACCGGATTAGATATTTATTCGATTATTCGGATTCGAATATGAATTTTGACGGATATCGGATATTCGGATTCGGATATTTTCGGATACAGATAATTTTCTATCGGATACGGATACAGATACGATTTTGAATTTTGAACCGGATACGGATTCGGATAATTATCCGAATCCGGAACTTTCGGATATTCGGATATCCGGTAAATATTTCATCCCAAGTCCATTGTATTTATGTTTCTTTTTTTATAGCTAAGTAAATTAATTATTTAATTGTTTCAATTATTTATAATATTAGAAAAATAAATTATAAAGACACTACTCATTGCAACATTTTAATTATTTCATTAAATTTATTTTATAATATAATTTAAAATAATTTTATTATTGAATAATGATATATTAACGATTTTTTCATAATATACTCATTTCCTTTAATTATCCGAATTATATCCGTATTTGCATCCGTATATGTTTATTATCCGATTCGTATTCGTATCCGTTTATCATCTGATTCGTATTCGTATCTGAAACTATCCGAATATGTATCTATATCCGAAAAATAATAGCAGATACGGATATGGTAACGCTATTATTCGTCTGTATCCGATCCGTTTGCACCATATTTGTTCATCCCATCATTAGACACTCACTGAAATTATATTGTACAATATTCATGTTAAAATAAAGTAATTTGATAAGAACTAGTATATTTTTATGCTCATCAAAATTGTCGGCAAATTTAATTAAAAAATTAAGCGAATTTAAATGATAAATTCAAATCACTGAATTGATTTACATAACAAGTGATGCATTTGCACATTAAATTCATACTTTCTTATTTATTTAATGCAAACTCAAGTAGACAAAACATGACAGAAAATAATCCATCAACCTTCATTTTTTGACCGTTCGATTTTATAAACTAAATAAAAGAATATAAATTTTGATATGTAAACTGTTGAGTTACGAACAGTTCAAAATCCGTCAATTGGCCTAAGCAGCGGAAAGATCGTAAAACAAAAATTTTACGTCTGACTTAAGCCGAGGATTAAGCGGGATATGTCGAATAAACCACAAAGGGTGTCCACCTCCCGTTTATCCCTAACATCAAAACCCTACTTAATCCCTAAACAAATCTACTCCTTAATTGAATTCTAAAACTTTAATCTACTTACAAATTAAATATATTAATATAACATTAATACCTTGATCCAAATTCGAATTGGATCGCAGAAGACTCGGAAGGACGATCGGAGTATCAGACGTCTGATACCTCTACCAGATGTCCACCAGGACGACCAGAGACCGGCTTACTTCTTCTGCCAGAAATACCGAAAGCCGCAATATCCCGCAAAAACACTATTCACCGAGATACGGACTAAATAAAATATCTTCGTGAATTGCAGTTATCCAAAATATGGAATACCGCTCTAACACAAAAATACTATTTTCTGAATCCCGTAAACAACTGTATACAAGAAAGAGAGAAAGTATATTTATCGATACGAATCCGAGTTAACGAGTACGAGTCGATTTTGGTGCTTCTTTCTCTCTCCCCCTACCCATCTATTTATAGGAAATTTGAGGAGGTTACAATTTTACACAAAATCCCTTGAAAAAATAAATTTTGCACAAAAGGCCCCTTAGAGGTCGGCAAGGGTCTCTTTTGCAAAATTGAAAGATATGCAAGGAGGTCCCTTGCCGACCTCCTTGATATTTTTTTAATTAAGATTTTAATTATTTTTAATTAAGGTTTTAATTTGATAAATGACTTTCATTCCAAATTCAAAACCATAATCAATATTTAAAATCTAAATTAAATATATATAAATATTCATAAACATATAATTGTTCTCAACAATTATATTTCTCAAGATTTGATATTTGTTTGGTTGCGGTATGATTTTATACAACGTATCGTATACGTTTATAAATTCAACCGCTTGTTTTTTCTTGTCATTTTATATGACGTGTATAATTTAATTATATCACATATAATCAATTATAATCATCTTAATATTAATTATAATCTATTTATAATTAATCATTAAGATTCTCTGATTTAGCTCCTATACGGTGTGACCTAATAGGATCTGTGTTATGTTGGTAAATATAATTAAAACTATTTTAACTTATATAAGCATAGGAGGCATCTGATATCTGCGCTATGACCATCCAATTACACAGACGATGTTGTACTTATGCAATATCACGATCCACTAAACATTTTAGTCGTGTTAATTCTTTCGTCTCACAGTATCATATTAGTTTCAAGGCAGGTGTGTGTCATTCTTTCAAACTTAATCTTTTCTCGATCTTGAGCAGACTTATCAAATATAATTACTCTTGTAATTATACCGCATGCAGATAATCCTACTCTATCAAGGGGGCCCAGTGATACTGTAACTCATATCAAGATGCGAGGGACAATAGTACTTTCAGCAAACCATCACTATCTCAACTAAGCTATGTATACCGAAAAGCTACCGTTATGACTGTGTTTTACCGACAGCGTTAGATAACAATCACACATACACATCTCTTAATAGGAAAGATGAATACCTCATACTTTAGAACTTAACACTGAATGAAAACATTAATGACACGTACACAATTCCATTTAATGTTTCATTCGAGGTCTGTCAAATATCATGTTCCTCTAACATGTATTCATGTGATTAAAACGACAACTCATGTCTATAGTTTGTAAAACTTAACCATCTTTTAATCCACATTCTAACCTTATAACGGTAAGCTAGTGTTCCTGTTAATTACCTTGGTTAGAGACTGTTAAGAATATATATCATCTATATTATGAAGTTTCACAATTCTAGTTATTGACTCAAGTCAGATAAAGGAATGATTCATAATTCAATAATACTCAAGGTAACAAAATGACAGTTTATTAATCACTCAATTCATGAACAAAGCTTTATGATAATTTATCGTATTATTAACTTATAGATTATTACAAACTAACATAAACAAAGCACTCATTATATTTAGATCGATTTCAAAAATTCTAATTTATCACTTCAAGGTTGTTTGGATAATATTTTGGTTAAGCTCACCAACCACTTTGATGAGTGGAGTACGTTAGCTTAAGTAACTAATTGTGTATGAAAGTAGTATCTTTTTTAGATAAGTTGAAAATATATTCAAATGTTCATTATTCTTGATTAAAGGCATAAAATGATTGCAGAAGCGTTTAACAATTTCAAGTATAAGTTTTGGACCTTAATCATCTAGCTAAGTCAAGCAAGCAAGTAAAGAGCAATTGAACAAATTCAAGAAAGTATGCAAAAATAGAGTAAAAGAGAGAGTAAGAGCAAGAGAACACGCTATGTAACGTGATTCGGCTTATCAACCAAACATACATCCACGGGACCCCCGGATCCAAAATACATTTTGGGACCGATTCCACTAAAACTAATATTTTTCAATAAGGGAGCATATCCAAAAGGCTTCAAACCTTTGCAAGGGGCTACACCGCTCTACAATGGTAAATGATTTTGATTGACAACACAATCCAAGACAAGGACAAACTACTTGACAACACAACGTGATCACCAAACTAAAACAACTAAAATGATCTCACGAATAGACAAATAGAGAATTAGTTATCTTAAACACTCTCAGGTTTGGATGCTGAAGGAGAAGGCTTATGTGCTCTTTCTGGTGCTCAATTGAGTGCTTGTAAACTTGAGAAGACTTTCTTGATGTTGTTGGAACGTACGTCCCAAGTTTATATAGACATAGCACTTCTTGGAGTCTTGAAATCTTGACCAGGGATGCTTCCGTTATCAAAATGGGCAACCCATAATGAAACCTGTTGTGACGGGTTGGCACCTTTCAGTTTTGCCATTGTCTACATCTATGGCTGACTTCTAGGCCCATTTTAACAGGAACCTGTTGTGACGGGTTTGCATTGTGTTATAGTAACACAAGCCTCTGTAAAATCCTTCTTCTGCATAGTCTTCTGACTCTTCTCCTTGGAAATCTGTTGTAACGCCTTGCTCATGTGTTGTGACGGGTTTTCCTTACGTTACAGTAGCGAAGTCTTTGTGAGGCTCTATTTTGCTTGCTCCTGATGTCTTCTTGTTCCTCTTGACTTGTACATGCTTCATGAAGCCTTTGCAACACTTAAATGTACATGTATAAACATGCAACTCACCAAAACTCAATTGTGCAAGGTTAGTACTGATTTGTTTTGCAAATTGTCAAACCAAAGAAGAATTAATTCTAACAAACTCTCCCTTTTGACAATTTGCAAAACATTATGTGTGTGCATATCAAAATCATGCACTACACTACATTTTTTTTCCCTTTTTGCAAAGTTTGGAAAAAGGCTCAATTCAAATTTTAATTTCTCCCCCTAAATATAAGCATGTAAATTCAAATGCAAGTCAAGGTAATCAAGTTCTCCATCAATATAATCAAGATATAAAATTTGACAATTAAGCATAGACATTTTATTATATATGCTCCCCCTTAATTCAGTTTTCTATTTCAATCATTCCCAATTTAAATCTAAATTTAATATGTTTGTTTATGTAGAGACTTTGTAAAGATATTCGCAAGGTGCCTTAACTGCTCCAACGGCTAGTTTTTCAAAACTATGATCCGTTATAATGGGTTCTCAACAGTTATAACGTGTTGCTAACCCATTTCAACAGATTGTTGTAATGCAAGCACAATTTTAAATTTTTAATTGTGAATTTTTTTAGTTGCTATGCTCCTGATTTGGTCTTTGATGTTATTAGACTCAATTATGCTGTCAAACTATGTTTTGAAAAATATGCATATGCTCAGACTGAGTAGTAATTTGGATTTAAAGATCAAACAAAGATCACAAAATATATGATTCAATTAAATGAGTATTAAATAATGCAATGTTTATATGACTCTCCGTTAACATAATACTCAAAAGAAAATCAAATTGGGAGAGTCTTGTGACTCTCTATACAATAGGTTTAGTTCCACTTGTGTTAGGCACATTAGATGGGACTATATTCTTTCATTTTCTAAGACGACAAAAATATTCTTGATATCCAAACTTCAAACAAGATGAACAAAAGATATTCTTGGAGTTAATGTTGCTATAATCATAGTCAATTAGATTCTTAAGTCTTCAATAACTCACCATTGATCTAAGTTTCTCATTATAATCATTTGACACATTTTTAGGGTGGTAATTTTGTTGGAAAGCACCATTATATCTATTTCTTTGATATTTTTTATCAAATTTCTTGTAATCATTTAGCACATTTACAGAGTTGTAACTTGGTTGAAAATCACCATTTACATTTTTCTTTGAAAATGGTTAGCAAGTTTCTTGCTATCATTTAGCACATGGGATTTATCATATATATCTCTAATACAAAGCTTTGATGGTTGAGTTATATGATAGTTGATAATTCTATAATAATTTCTAACTCTAGATTTGTTTACCACATTTCTAGAGTTAGATTTGGTGAACTTGATTCTCTTGGTGTATCTCTTGTTATACATATATGCATGAGTTTTAGCTCGAATTGGTTTGTCAATTGACTTCGGCTACTTTTCTTTTGTAGAAGGATGTTCCTTTACAAATCCAAGTCATGATTTTATCAATGAGGATTTTGACCAATATATATCTTATCATAATCAATTTTAGTGTTATTGTTTGATGCCTTAACAAATTTTGAAGTCCAATGACGTGCTTCTTTCAATTCATGTTCTTTATCTAAATTGACTTTGATCTCAAGGTCTTTTACCATAATTTCTAACAATTTAATCTTAGTCTTAAGATCATTGATCATAGCATCTTTAACATCTAAATATTTTTTAGGCTCATCAAGTAACTTCTGAAGCTTAGTCACATTAAAAGATTATTGATCTTTATTCAAATCACAAGACTCGTCACAAGACTCATAATCATCATAATGAAACTTAGAGAGATCAAATTCTATATTTGTATCTAGAGTTGTATGAATATTGTGCAGGTAAGGTCAAGGTCTTGAAAGAGGTTGAGCATTTTACTTCTTTGTGGTTCTCCTCTTGTGATCATAATTGAGCATACATCTCTTCAGATTGATAAGTAAGACTTTTTGCTTGTAGTGCTTCAATTGAGCTCACAACGCCATCCCACCATGGCTTCTTTGAGACCATTCGTATGAGCTTACCTACAAAATCTTCATCACTATTGTTAGAACCTACTTCAACAAATTAATTCATTTCTCAAAGAGACAAATCTAAACTAAAGATTGTCGAAAGACTCATTTTTCTCAAATTTTATGTTCTTTAATTTTGTGGTTAATTCCACTTTACGAGTTA
This sequence comes from Eleocharis quinqueflora, assembly GCA_964058865.1. Lineage (NCBI taxonomy): Eukaryota > Viridiplantae > Streptophyta > Magnoliopsida > Poales > Cyperaceae > Eleocharis > Eleocharis quinqueflora. Next base: position 207,390 of record CAXKVX010000302.1, on the reverse strand, counting down.
TTTTCAATTGTTCATTTCACTCATATCTAAGTACTAATGTTTTTCAAATCTCTTTGACATTTGTGAAATGAAAAAGAAGTAAAGCAATTATTTCATGAATAGAGATAAATATGGTATTAACCGCATTGTCATTAATGTACTTGCATTCTTTGGACTCTTTGATCAAAGAAATACCATCGACTTCATACTTGAGTTTCCAATCTACCTCTACAATATTCCATAGTTCAAGTAGACTAAGTTAGTTAACCATATATCTCTTCCAAAAGAAGAAATTCTTACATCATACCTCAAAGATTTGTGGTTCTTTCACAAACTTTAATTGTGTCATTTTTCACAAAACAAGATCAAGAACTATCAAGAATTGATCTAATTAGCTAGGTATGAACAATTTGCTCTGATATCAATTGTTATTTTGAACAAGGGTCTAAAAAAGCTTAAATTGATCGCAGAAGAGTTTAATAATTTTGAGTATAACTTTTGAACATTAATTACCTAGCTAAATCAAGCAAGCAAGTAATAGAGCAATTGAACAAATTCAAGCAAGTATGCAAAAGTAGAGTGAAAGGGAGAGTAAGAGCAAGAGAATACGCTATGTAATGTGGTTTGGCCTATCAACCAAGCCTACATCCATGAGACCCCCGGATCCAAAATATCTTCCGAGACCGATTCCACTAAAATCAATATTTTTCAATAATAGAGCCTATCCAAAAGGCTCCAAACCTTTGTAAGAGGCTACACCGCTCTACAAAGATAAATGGTTTGTGACAATACAATTCAAGACAATGATGAACTACTTGACAATACAACGTAGTTCACCAAACTAAAACAACTAAAATGGTCTCACAAATAGACAATTAGAGAATTAGCTATCATAAACACTCTCTCAGGTTTGGATGTTGAAGGAGAAGGCTTTTGTACTATTTTTGGTACTCAATTGAGTGCTTGTAAACTTGGGAAGGGCTTTATTGATGCTGCTGGAACGTATTTCCCAAGTTTATATAGACATAGCACTTCATGGAATTTTGGAATCTTGATCTGCGCTGCTTTTGTTATCAAAATGGGCAACCCGTTCTATTGTGGCAGGTTGGCACATTTCCAGTTTTGTCCTTGTCTGCATCTTTGGCTGACTTTTAGGCCCATTTTGACAGGAATCCATTGTGATGGGTGAGGAACCTGTTGTGATGGGTGGGCAACCCAGTGTGACGGGTTTGCCTTGCGATACAGTAACACAAGTCTCTGTCAAATTCTTCTTATGCACAGTCTTCTGACTCTTCTCCTTAGAAACTTGTTGCAACGTCTTGCTCATGCATTGTGATGGATTGGCAACCCGTTGTGACAGGTTTGCTTTGCGTTACAGTAATGCAAGCCTCTGTGAGGCTTGTTTTGCTTGCTCTTGATGTCTTGTTGTTCCTCTTGACTTGTACATGCTTCATGAAGCCTTTGCAATACTTATTATACATGTATAAACATGCAACTCACCAAAACTCAATTGTGCAAGGTTAGTACTGATTTGTTTTGCAAATTATCAAACCAAAGAAGAATTTAGTCTAACAAAATCAATAGTGAAATATTTACATGCACAACACATACTTGCATGTATGTATAGATATATGTATATGTGACTAGTACTACACACCAGTGTTTCAACAAATGGCCGTTAAGACCGATTTATCAGCCAATTAGTAGTTGGTGGTAGATAAACTTTTACGTATAGTGTATATTCGTATTTTGTGTATAAAAATAATTAGTTCACAAAACATGCTTAATTGTTTGTTAAACTAGTTAATGAGATGTCAAATTCGATTAATTAGCCAATAAATTTTTTAAATTAATTAAAATATAATAAATATGTGAATATTACACTATAAAAATTTATAAAATATTATAATTTCGTATTTTTATATTTTATTTATTATTTCTTAAATCAAAATAAGTTAATATTATATTTTTAATTGGCAAGTATTTTTGTTTTCATTGGATTATTAATATTTCATATATTAAAATGTGAACGACAAATCATTCGAAAAAATATGATTAGTAGATTGCGTAACGATTAGTCGCTTGACGGTATCCTCTCCGTCAGTCGAGCGCATTACGCTTTTTTTAAACACTGCTACAAACTGAATATAGTCAGAAATGAATACTAGATGAATTCTACAAGGGTGGACCAGTAAACTTATTCCTAAAAAACGTTCAATTTTCTTGGTTAAGTTACATTTCTACATCGGATTATGGCATAATTTGACAATTGGGAATAAAAAAACTTCAATTAAAGGTCAATGCTGTATATTTATTGCAGAAAGCTAGGAGAGATCACAAACCAAGCTATAGCTTCTTTATCCCCGAAAGACTGACATGTCTTTGATTTAATTAGTACCTTGTAGATATTATAATCAAATCCGCCAGCTCATGCGAAGGACATATAATTGCTGTCTTGTAATTTGTAAACCATTGGCCATTGCGCGCGAATTGAACATATATAGTACACGCAAAACAGAGAGAGGAGATCTTGGCGAAGAAGTAATTGGCAGCCTCTCAAAGCATTAATTTCAAAGAAAAAGAAAAAGAAAAAGCGAAGCGGTACATACTCGTTTTGAAGAAGATATATAGTATATACTAATATACACACGGTGAAGAAACGATCTCGCTTGATTTGTTTAGTTGTTGCAGATATAGCATCCTGTGGTAATTAGGTACATATCATCTTCGCACCAAATTTTTTTTCTTGTTTTGTTATGTATATTTTTATTCCGTTTTCTTTTCAAATTGACAAAAGCATGAACAAGCAATTAACCAAGCATATAAATATATAATTAATGCTAGCAGGAATTCACATGATCAGGCATGATATATATATTCTTAGTATATTCATGCGCATAAAATTGTTGATAAGCACTAAGCAGATGCGAAAATCTGACTTCGTTCTCGATTTCCGAAACAAAATAATCTTAAATTAATTATTGATCTTGCATTGAGTTTTATAAATGAGAGAAATATTTAACTCAGGCTCAAATTAATTCGAAAACAGTTCCCTTTTCCTTAATTTAAAGATGAACCTTTTAAGTACTGGTTTCATCCTAGTGTGTTCACCCTTGAACGCCTCTCATTCAAGTTGTGTTTAACAGATATGATGTATATATGAGAAGGGTTTAAATATCTTTACTTTTGTACCCTCTATTTAATCTTCAAATTCACACTATTTATAAAAAATAATTAATGATCAAAATTTGAAAGTTCAAAAAGATGTTCTTGATGAATAGTGTGAATTTTAAGGCGAAATGAATGCATTTGAACCCTCGTGTAAATATTTGAAATATTTTCATGTAGATGCTTAGCTAGTTGCTTATAATATTAATTTGTTAGTTGTTTTAACAGATAATTTTCCAATTCTCAAGACACATATTGCATTGTTTACCTTCATCAAATTGTTACTTTTTTTACATATATGTTTTTTTTAATTTTAAAAAGAAAGAACAAACTGGATGCTTCCATGGATGACACTATATATATATAGACAATCTAGGTGGATTGCCATTTTTTCCTCTGTTTTCCCCTAGATGGCTAGATTCCTACATCAACTCATTTGAACTTTCAGTTCCCAGAAATATATGGAATAAGCATGAAATGATGAGATGTTTTCCACATGTGTGCTATATATTTACCCGTTTAGGCTTCAATATATTTAATATCAGATAGAGTGAATAGTGCATTTTCTATTTCCATCAAGTTCATGGAGAACAGATGTAACCATTTATCATTGTTGCTGATATATGCACTGGACAATTACACCCAAAAAAAGTCAATGTTTATAAAGAAAAAAGTAATTTGAAACTATCCATTTGATACTAATTAATCTATGGTACATGACAGGTGATCATGCATGCAATGCACTCCTCGTTGATGCATCAAAGCCCTTATAATAGTTAGCAGTCCATGATTTGTATACTCATATTCTGTGATCTTTACTAAAACCTTCCCAAACCTGAGCGAGACACTATTATGTAAATTCTTAATTTGGTATCATTGTATCAGTATCCAAATTTTATTTATGGCTTTAAAACCTAAGAATTTTCTGCTTCTGATTTCCTATCTACATCTGGCCACTGGAATGGCGACCACCAATCGTAACAGTACTGAACTTGTTTTTAATGGCTTTACCAACTCAAACTTGGTACTAAGTGGCACTGCACAAATCACCTCAAATGGACTCGTACTCCTCACAAACTATTCCAAGGAAGCAATAGGCCATGCATTCCATCCAACTCCTATAAACTTCACTAACCATTCCAATGGTCAGCCTTTATCATTTTCCACGACCTTTGTTTTTGCCATTGTACCTCAATATCCAGATGTTGGTGGCCACGGCCTTGCCTTTGTGATCTCTCCATCGAAAGATCTGCCTAATTGTATGCCAAGTCAGTACTTGGGTCTCGTCAACAGTTCCGACCATGGCAACATTAGCAACCACCTGATAGCAGTCGAGCTAGACACGGTGCAAACCATTGAGTTCCGTGACATCAACCATAATCATGTCGGAATAGATGTGAACAGCCTGATTTCCTTGAATTCTTCCACAGCAGGGTACTATTACAAAGATAGCAATAAGCTTGAAACACTGACACTAATGAGCGGGGAAGCAATGCAGGTATGGATAGATTACAATGGTGAGGATATGATGTTTGAAGTCAGAATGGCTCCAATTAATACCACACGACCCGAAATCCCCCTAGTCACTTCTCTCGTCAATCTCACAGGTGTTGTCCTGGATGAAATGTTTGTTGGTTTCTCATCATCGACCGGCGCAGCTTCGGCGCTGCATTATGTTTTAGGATGGAGCTTTAGCCTCAATGGCGTTGCTCACACTCTAGACATCTCAAGCCTTCCTTCGATTCCAAAGAATGGAACTCAAAGCAACAAAGGAACATCAATGGTCTTACCTGTTGTGGTGCCTTTAACCGTAGGAATTGTTGTTTTCACCACAGTTATTGGTCTCTACCTTTTGATAAGGAGAGTAAAGGAACTTTCAGAGATAAAGGAAGATTGGGAGGTCGAATATGGTACCCATAGGATATCCTATAAGGATCTCCTTATCGCAACAAAAGGGTTTAACGAGAAAAACTTAATCGGGTCCGGTGGGTTTGGTCAGGTTTACAAGGGCACCCTGCCAAAATCAAAAATCAAAGTTGCGGTGAAGAGAATTTCACACCACTCAAAACAAGGGATCAGAGAGTTTGTGTCGGAGATCGTGAGTTTGAGCCAGTTGAGGCACAGAAACTTGGTGCAGCTTCTTGGCTACTGCCGGCGTCAAGGGGAGCTCCTATTGGTCTATGATTTTGTGCAGAATGGCAGTCTCGATAAGTTCCTCTTTGATTGTCAGAAACCTTCTCTAAGCTGGCGTGAGAGGTTTACGATTATCAAAGATGTTGCAAGTGGCCTGCTTTACTTGCACGAGGGATGGGAGCAAGTCGTTGTGCATAGGGATATCAAGGCGAGTAATGTGTTACTAGATGCCAATCATAATGGAAAGCTAAGTGATTTTGGTCTTGCGAGATTGTACGACCATGGAACCAATCCTCAAACCACGCATATTGTCGGCACGTTGGGTTACCTAGCTCCAGAGATCAGCCGAACTGGCAAGGCCACAACAAGCAGTGATGTTTTTGCCTTTGGAGTATTTCTCTTGGAAGTTGTATGTGCTAAGAGACCCATTGAGCTGAACACAAGTGAGGATACGCCGGGCCTTGTCGAGTTGGTGTTTGATTCGTGGACGAAAGGGGAAGTTCTCAGTGTAGTTGATCCGAATTTAGATTCATCATTTGACAAAACAGAGGCCGAGATGGTGCTCAAATTGGGCTTGTTGTGTTCGCATCCTAAATCAACAGCACGGCCTAGCATGCGGCATGTTGTTCAGTTTTTGGAGGGAACCATGCAGTTGCCAAAGCTGTCGATTGACGAGCTCGGTAGTAGTGCGAGGCTCGAGAGTTATGGTGCAGCATTCGATGATTTTTTGGCTACTTCTTTGATGACATCTGACAACGATATTTTTTCTGATGAAATTTCCTTGAAGCATTCTTATAGGTAGTTAGTTCGTGCTGTATATAGCCAGAAGCAAAGTTTCTTACCTCTTTTTTTCTTTTTATTTCTTTTTCTTTTTTCTGTTTGTAGCCTTGATATGATTGCATTCATATATATATATATATATATCACTCCTTTGTTAAGCTATTCTAATTAATCAATATGACATGCATTCATATATATATATATATATATATATATATCACTCCTTTGTTAAGCTAAAATACCCAATCACCTAATAGGGCATACTAGCTGACAATCTCTTATTTTATTGAAGTCTTTGCCTAGAGAAATCATTGTTATTTTTTGTCAACACCCGACTCTCATTCCATTATCAGAGAATCTGCAAAATTTTTGTGAAGCCCAAATTGAGAAATTTCTAAAGCTGATAAGAAAAGTACACAGCCCGTTAAAAGTGGATTCTGGAAATATAAAAAAATGTTTTAATTTACGGCCCAGTTTGTCTCCCAGCCCATCAGACAGACTCCAAACCCCTTCTTTTTTTTGCTTTTTGAATTTGATTAGATAAAATAAATAAAAGGAACAACACTGCAAACTACAATACTATTAATTAACTCAGAGAAATTTCCAGTGGTTTAAATTAATAATTTTCATATTCCTAGATTAAAATTAATCCTAAAATTCCTTGAAATAAACAGCTTGACGGCACTAGTGGAACAAAATAACAAAGGATTTTCAGAAAATATTGAAGATTCACATCGGAGCATCTGCCAATGCCAACAATTCTTACTCTTTCATTTTATTTTTCTTGCAAACATATCTCGACCTTATTTATTTATTTATGTACCTTTTTATGAAAAGTTGAACGTCAGGCCTTCAAATTTTATTAACGAGTCGAGCACCACTAGTACAAAATGAGAGAAATATCACGACCTTAATAATTGGAAAAAAAAAAAAAGTGCTTCTGCAAAACAACTACATTTCAAAGTGTTTCTCACATAACATGCGTGCTCCTATTCGTGTTCTTACATTTAAACTTTAACAAGGGTTGTTCCACTCTATTTATGGTTCGGTTCATGCTTCCTAGAGTTGCTTTCCTTGATATATCTTGTAGACTAGCATAAATTTTATTGTCATCACAAATACAGGTGAGATGAGAAGTGTTTGTTTTCCTATTTTAACGAGTTAGATATTTAGAAACACTAGAGAAAACTAATTATTCTTTCTTGATTAAAATTACTAGAATAATCATAACTTAATGATGTCAAATTGTTAAATTTATGACATACTAATGTAACATGCAAGAAAAAACTAGCTCCTCCAATTTATATACAAAAATACGAGCAAAGGAAAACAAAAACACAAGAATAACAAAATTAATAGACAAATTAATAAATACCATGCACAATAAAAACAAGTATGCACTAACCTATTGAGGACAACTTAAGAAACGGTCTGTGTGACCGACTTCACAAGATTTTTGTGGTTGGTGCTGCAAAATATTATCTTCGTAGCAATCAGTTCTTTCAAGTGGCACTTGATTTAGCGCATTACACAACTCTGGTGTAACCATGTTGGAATAGCCCTCTATGTTGGAACACTTCCATGGAGGATTTGATCTGACAGAATCAAATGAAACATTTGACAAACAAATATTACTGAAGTTATCTCCTTGGATTCCCTGTAACATACCAGCAGTGCCGATATTGAGCCCAACCACATCTTTTATAGTGATTCCACTTATAATAGGGAGGGCATTTATGTCATACTTGTCATCGGGATGCTCCCCGTATTGCCCTTGGATCCTAATTGCTATGCTTACATTATTCATAGTCACATCAGAGATGTACACATTACGGACGTACCCACCCCGACCAGGGGAGGTCTTTACCCGAATACCATGCAAAGAGTTTGTGAAATGTAAATTTTCAGCATGGACTTCAGACACACCACCTGACATCTCACTACCAATTGCTATTCCAGAACCTGATCCAGACTGACCAATAATGTGTCGAATACTGATGTTAGAGCTTGGATGTGCAAATGAGATCCCGTATTCATCCCATCCACTTTTTATGACAATTACATCATCACCGGTGCTTATGTAGCAATCCTCAATACATACATTTGTAGATGAATCTACATACAGTTGGAATTGGGGACATAATTAGTATGATCAGAGTATGGGTATTAGCCATTAGGTTATATGATTATTTTTTTTTTTTTGGCATCTTCTTGTGTGGTAGGTTTGTGTTTGTTCTAATTTCACCATTTATAATCACGTGATTGGATGGTAGTTGTTTTCCTAAGAGCCTGAATTGATTTGTATTTCATATGTTATCAACATGTACGTTTTTTGCAATTTCCATATTTAAAAATGGAAAGGCGTACCTGGATCAATCGCATCTGTGTTTGGTGAGTCAAGAGGTGCCAGAATAGTCACATTTTGTATACGGACTTGACTGTTTATCATAAGATGGAAAAAATGATGAAAATACGGAAATGAGAGGAACAAAATATTGCATATCCAGATTTATAGAAATTGCCAATAACTCATTATCTCTTCATAACTTATCTAAAATGCAATGCATGCATCCTAAGATATGGAGCTGATATGGATACTTTCTCGTTATCCAACAAGGACACAGATACAGATTATAGGTGCTTCTAGCTCCATTTCTACTGGAAACACTTGTCAGTATTATGGCGGATAAGGAGAAGGCACACTATAAAGAGCCCTGCTAAATAGAGGTTATATCTGACTAAAAAGGTCAAGTCAGGCCATATGGTTTGATCTTTTTCAGGTCAAACCTTGTTGTGATTCAGATTATTGGGGTTGAGATGTTATGTCAGGTTCGGGTTAAGTAACTCAAATCCAATCAGGCCAAATTAGTTTGCTTTTAGGCTAACTCGAGCTCAGGTACAGTCAAGTTGAGATTGCATGCTGATCAAACATTATTAACTTCTGAAAACAATCAAGTTAGGTTATAGTTGAACAAGTCATTTTTCGTCGGGACTAGGGCTGCAAACGAATCGAACTCGGACGAACTGGCTTGTGTTTGAGTTTGATTTGAAATCAATTTCGAACTAGTTTGATTTGAAATAGAACAAGTTTCGAACGGACTGTGTGAAGTTTGTGTTTGATTTGATACTGATTCAAATCGAACTCGAACTAATTGCGAACTATAGATTTTTTCCTGCTCAATCGAAAAGTGGTAAAAGCAGATGACGAAGATGAGGAATATTATCTAATTAAAGAGGATAAAAAGTAGAATGTTGGCAATGGAGAGAGTGCTTGTGAACTAATTAGAGAGTATTTGAATGAAAATGAAAATGCTAGCATTAAAGATACATGAACTAACTATCTTTAATGAAAATGAAGATAAAATAGATAATATAGTTGAAAAAGAGAGAAACATATCAACAACATTCGAATTATATAGTCTGCGAACAACATTCAAACAAACTATGTCAAGTTTGAGTTTGATTTGATACTAGTTCGAACGAACTCGTAGCACAAACTACATAAATGAATAGTCTCGATATCATCTGACAGTTTAGATCTCTCAAGATTCGAACTATTTTAGTTCACGAACAGTTTCGAACGAACCGACCCTAATTTGAGTTTGATTCAAAACCATTTCGAACTAGTTTGATTCGATTTGAAACTAATTTCGAACTGAAATCGAACGAACTAATTTCGAACTTTTCTCGAATTAAACTCGAACGAATTACGAACTACGAATTTTTCTTGCAACCCTAGTCGGGACATATTTTGTCACCTACTGTGTTGTATAGGTGTGTTCCAATACTAATCTCATAATCCAGATACTGAGTTTAACAATATTAAAGTCAACAAAAAATCTCAGTGAAGCGATTGAAACTTCTACAATGGGAAATATTAGGATAAACTGATATCATGACATAGGGAATAGTTATGTTCTAATTTTTTGGTCAGTAGATAGAAAAGAATAGGTATTTGTTCAATTTGGTTTGAAGTTGTTTTTTATGCAATTTGATCCTCATTTGTTCAAAACAAAACAAAAATACTAAGCCATTAATGTGGATACTGCTGGACCAACTAAAATTTCCTAATGCAGGAAACAAATGAGGAAAAAAACAACACTAACTATTCAGGATCAAATTGATATGCCAGAGGAAACTAAAAGGATATACCTCGAATATACAGGGTGGAGTGCCCAAAATGGTGAGTTTACAAATGTAAGGTTTGAGATGATTATTTCAGTAGAGTACATCAACTCAACTAAATGTGGTCTTGTATAATCAAGTGTTTTGTTTGTAAACAGTTCCCACCAAATTGCTCCTTGGCCATCTATCGTACCATTTGCACCTACAAAACAAAAGTGCCAGTACAGTTATAGTATCAAGCTTAGTTTACTTCAGACCAAATTTTGGCAGTACAAGAGTTGAATAGGTTAATTAATTTTATTGTACAATTCAACACCAAAATTCATAAGTACAACCTTTAGTGCACATCAGTTATTATACAATTAAGACTAAACTGGAGAACACAATTTAGGGCAAGTACTGTTCAAAAGATTTAGTAGTGTACTAGTGTTTCATTTTGCAAGTAGCTCAATTTATCTTAATATTATCTTAAATTTAATATATGTTATAATAGAATTGTAACCTGTAATAATAACGTCGGTAAGGTTGGATCCGAAAATTAAGGCTTTATGCCTTCCACCAGGTAGTTCTCGTCCCCTCCCATAAGAAGGAAGTGGATCAATAACTGGCCAGCAATTTGAATCCTACAACTCAAGAGAAAAATTGGAAACTTACCCAAAAGAACCCTCAAATACTATCATTGGTAAAATGGAAAATAAGTGTACTCCATATTTGAAAAATTAAGGGAGAAGCAACATTAAGGTTCCAATCACTGGTCAGGTTAGGTGTAACTGTGCAAACCTTCCGGCCATGTACTTCTATCGGCTCTGAGCTGAATAGGCCTATCCAAGTCCCATCACAAACTCTCAGAAAATTCACCATCAAAGTTAAATATTGAAACCCAATACCGGCTTGGTACCACTGGTAAAACAATTTCCTGTCATATATTGAAAACTACCATTACTTACCATAGACCCAATTATTACAGCATCTTTATCCAGAGATAATGTGAGATGGCTTATGAGGTTAAAGCTACCAGTCAGCCACTTGCCAGCTGGCACAAACAACTCGGCACCACCTGCTCAAATATAAAATGATAAGAGCAAAGCAAAGCAAACCAATTTTGCAGAAGCTTACAGAAGAATTGGTTTATCAGAAAATACCCTCAGAAAAGATGGATTTCAGTATATATTAGTCTGTACAGAAATAATGGGTCCAGTTTTAGAACAAGTCCATAACAGCAAGGAAAAGGAACTTTTTTATTGCTTTGAGCTTCTAAAGCATTGGATCGGCAAACTGCACCTTTGTCTGAAAAGGAATTGAGGTAGAAGATTGCATTTTCAAATGCCTTTGTGTTGAGTGTGACCCCATCTCCTACAGCACCAAACTCAGTTAAGGACACACTGTGAGGGCGGTATTTGGTGGGGTCCATGGGCTTGCAATAGGAAACTGATGCATGAGCCCAAGTTAAGTTGAGAAATGTTGTGGCCAATAATAGAAGTGCTTCACAAATCTATACAAATAAGAAATTAAAAACTTACATGAGTATCATGCTATTTTTTATTCAAATGAAATTACCTGTTGCTGACTCAGTTTTGGTATTATTATTATTGCCTATTAAATTTCAATCCAAATTAGTTTATGATTGTTTTTTAGTTCTTTTTCTTTTTGCAAAATCAAGATCTATTTCAGGTGAACTTCAAAATATACCCTTTTGGAGCTACACTTAAAAAGAAAAAAAGAAAAGATGGTATGTGAGTTGGGGGCTTGGGGCAGTTCAAGCACATAAATTGAACAAGAGAAAGTGAAACATATATATTTTTCCATCACACTTATAGATTCAAACATTGGAAAATACATTTAATTATCTTAATCCAGTAGGAATATATTAATGCTTCCAAAGGAGTACCATTTTATAGTGTTAAGGTGCAATCGTGAACCATTTGGGAACGGGGTACAGGAAGCTGAACAAATAGATACCATTTAGATAAATGCTTAATTCAGGATCAAATTTCCAAATGAAACAGAATTTGTGTTGTATCAGTTACATAAGATACTATCCTTATCAATGTTTAATTCTAGATAAAACCTCCAAATCAAACAAAAGGTTGACACTGTATCAGTTAACTGCTATACTGGTCTTGTGACTAGAAACTAGAAAGCAAATAGAACATTAATACATGCTTGTCAACCAAGAACTTGTTTTAAGCCCGTGGAGTAAAGTGAGATTGCAATCGCAAGTTTCTTTAACATTTCTTTTAAATGTTCTAGTCGTCTTAGTAGGGTTTATTTAATCTAACCAAGTATCAATCCATTGGGAACTACCAAATTAAAAAAAAAATAATCAAACTTGAAATTCTGACCATCACCTTAACAATCCAGTGTTGATCAAAGAAAACAGATTAAAGTATACCCATACAAAACAACTTCACTTGATGGCAGGAAAACAAGAAGAGAAGAAATCACTCACAGTTGCAGATCTCTTCATTTTACAAAGAAATCGGCCTTAAGCAGGAAGAGAGGAAACCTTCAAGCAATTAACACTCTGTTGCCATTTTCTTTGACAACACACCCAACCCACTAGCTCAGAAAAGAGAAAAGCCAGATGAGAGAGAGAAAGAGGAGGTATAATAAAAATCATGACAGCGACTATTATTGTCCTCTGAAAGAAGAGAACAAAATGTACGATAGGCACATCCCCTTGTCTCTTAGTTCATGGCACTTCAATACCCAATTGGGCTTTCTCGGGTTCTCAGAAAAGAGGATGGTACTATGGTCTATGGAGGAGATCCAAAACGGGATCAAAGGAAAGAAGGAGATGGGTAGTTGGATTTGGAATTTTGAAGTGCTTTTGGGTACTGAAGAGAGAGAGAGAGCATCCGTTACACTGTTACAGTATGGAAAGTTAGCAAAAAGAAGTACAGTTTTTCTGCAATCAATCATATAGTTTTACTATATTTTGAAACTAATGTCTTTCACACACTGTGACGAAATAACTATGTTGGTTGGTCATTTCCTTTTCGCTCCAAGTATATAATTATTTAAACGGCATGTCCTACCATGTGATAATTTCTTAACCCACCAAAGTTTATTATCCTCTTGCCTCTGGGCTCTGGTGGTGTTGAATCATTACTTCTTAAATATATTATCGCTTAAATAAACCAGTCATGTGATGAGGTGCTTTCTGAAAGATGTTCAATTGAATCTTTAATATTAGAATTAACTGGCATTTAATGTTACAAACAAATGTGAAATTAACGTTGAGGAGATGAAAAGGTACAAATTGTAATGTGTGGGGCAGTTGTGGAGGGAATCTGAGAGCTCTTTGGATTCCCCTCGGTAAAAGTTAGGATCTTCTGAGACCAAAAATTATAACAAGAGGTATGTAGGGGCTTTACTGCAGTGGGGACCCATTAGTAGGGATTCATTTATTTTTTTACTATTTAGGTTCTGTCAGTAAAATGACACACACTTGAGTGCCTTGTTATGACCATTGAAGATCTAGATGCACTCAGTACGACGGTACCCATGTAATCGGGGACTTCTGCTATAATAACTTCAACCGATGGTCACCAAAAAGATCCAAAACCAGAAAGGAAAGGAAGCGATCTTGTTTTTCTATCCCTATTTATTTAATATAAGATTAACAACTTCGTCCCTTCTTTGAAAAAATTTACAATTCGGTGTTCAGAAGTTTAGTTTTAACATTCTATTTTTCAAGGAAGATGATGAAGTTAATCTTATTTTTAACATAGAAAAAAAAAATCACCGGGAGCTACGAATAGTTTGTGCTTTTTCTTTTAATTTGGTTATTATGTGGTCCAATCCGATGTTTTCATATAATGTAATTAATAAATTTCCAGTTCTTTCTTCAAAATAAAATATCAAGTTCTATATTGCATTATACAAATTCACAAATTGGATGATATAATCATATACTCGACTACTCGAGTAAACTACAAGTGGATCCCATCTAACCACACACACGAAAAAAAATACCTCCTCTATAAGGCGCTTTTAAATTTTACCCGACTATTAAAAAACGGGCCATTTATTTTTTTTGCCACTACAAAACATTAAAATTGTCAAAATGCCACTCAGAAAAAAAAATTGTCAAAATGCCACCACCGACCACTTTTTTGTATAGAGATCAGGGGTCGAAAATGACATTTTGACAAAAAAAATTTCTAAGTGTCATTTTGACAATTTTCATGTTTTATAGTGACATAAAACTAAAAATCTCATTCAAAAACTGTAGTACATACTACAGACTACAGAGATGCCATTACATTCTTATACGACAATGAGTCCGGATCGTCTATCGCATGCAAGCATTGGATGGTCCGAACTTTTTGTGTTCCGTAGTGAAATGTCCGGATCATCTACTACTCGCACGCACGCAATGAATAATTCAGATTTAATTCAGTGAATTGGTTTTATAAATTTGATAATTAGCAAAAATCTTAGAATGATCGGACGCTCCACAGCTTCTGTGCTACCTGTGACATGCAGCAGATTTCTCCGTTCCTACAACAATAGACGACGATTCGCATTTTGTTCGAATACAATATGTTGTGAATTTGAAAGTCAACGGGTGGATCCTTTCGGAAGAAATTACGAAAGCATATCAAATTTACATTTCAAGTCGGAGATGAAACAAATTTCTTAAATTGTTTTGTGATGTTTTCTTCATATATTCGGGGGAATTGAACAGAATACATACATGTTCTGCAAAAACAGAATATATATATATATATATATATATATGGGTGTGTGCGCGCTCGAGCGTGTGACTGTGGATGAGCGCGCGCGTTTTCACACAACTGGACTGGAAATTTAAAGTATGAAATGAAAAAAAACTAATTTGTCATTTATCAAGTAAATAGTGAAAAATTATTTCTCAAATTTATTAATACCAAATAAATTAGCTCACCAACTCACTTAAAAAGGTTCCCCGTAAATTAAATCTTCAGAAACATTTTTGCACTGTATTGAGTCAAAATATCACAGTAAATAATGCGGAATTTTTGCAGTTTTCATTCAACTAAAATAGATTCCCTTAACTATGGCAATTAAGCCTTAAAGCCCAAAAGCTCATTTGTGTAGATTTAGGGTTAAGCAAGTAAGGAATTCAAACTAATTGGAGACAGGAGTCAATTCAAGAGATTTGGTATAAAAGTAGCTTTAGATTTTGTTTACCTTTGTACCGGAAGAATTAGACAAATGGGTTCCAACACCAGGCATGAGGCATCACATCACATCACATGTTTGTTGGATCGATCCCTGTGGTTTCAGGACTCGGATCTGCTGTATCGCAGTAGCGCGCTACAGCAAATTGATGGTCCGAATCGACCGTCAATTTTGCGATCGACCGTCAGAGATGAAAATTAGGAGGCCTTTATACTTTGGCACGAATCTTGATGCAATCAGTGAAAATCGGACGGTCCAAGTGTTGTGCTACATGTCTCGCACGGCACCGGATCATGTTCGGTGGTTTCAACTATTTGCCTCTTCCTTAATGTAAATTGGTTGCTTTGTACTTTTGTAATACCAAAATAGGAAAATAAAGGAGTGTGACATTATGTTAAATTGTTAATCAATCAGTCATTATAAACTCTTAAATTGTCAGAGAAAACAGTTGCTTGATTATTTTCCTAATTTTCATTACATAACAATTTAAATATTATGATGATTAGACGGGAATTAGAAATTTTATAATAGGGCCCAATTTCATAAAAAAAAATTTAGCGAGATAGATTGCAATGAACAGTATTAAATTTTGAATTAATTATATTCCCAATTTCCAAAATCTTCCATTGATCTTTATTTTTTAAAGAGAAGGAATCCGTAGCTTTTTTTTTAGCCTCCGACAGCTTCCGCCATCAAAATCAGTAAAAATGGTCGATTCGGACCGTTCAAAATAATTTTCATACGAATATAGACTTGGCGAGCAAATTTTCATTTTTTTTATAATTTTTGTTATTTTATCAGATGGATTGAAAATTTGATGTATGTAAATCGTTAGATAAATAAATTCTTAACTCGTCCAATAAAATAGTAAAAAAATAAAAAAATGTAAAATTTAGTTTACAAGTCTACATTAGTATGAAGAATGTTTTCAACGAGCCGGATCGATCATTTTATTGATTTGAATGGTAGAAGCTACCGAAAACTAGAAAAAAAAAACTATTAATCTCTTCTCTTTTTCTAAAAATCCTTCTTCTGATGTAATATGTGTAATATGCGGTACTCCGTACTAGGCCTCCTAAGGAGTCCTAATAAATTTGAATCAATAATGTAGTCGGTAACCTTCGTTTAGCCGAATTTTTTTAAATAATAAAAAAAAATAAATAAAGAAGATATTATTCTGGCAAAATTCGGTTCAAAATCATCAAACTAGCTATTTCGAAATCATGAATTACAGAGTAAAAACAGAATCACAGACTCCTACGTAACTCCGAAATCATAGTTTTCGGAGTTACATATGATTTAAACTATCCGTTCAAAGTCTTAATAAATAAAGGTGCGAAGTGAAATTTTTTATCAATAAAAGTATTATTTTTTTAATTGATGAGTTGAGTTGTATTTATGTAAGTTATTGTAACGAATTCGACTGTACTCATCGGGATTGTAACTAACTTTTTTTTATCGTCGCAAATCATCGAGCTGTAGATATCCGAATCTACTTCCACCACGTGGAGTCCGATTTGCGATCCGAAGAATGTGCATCTCAAATTTACCTCTAACTTGAACTTATACTTTATTTTTTTATCGTCACAAGGCATCAAGCTGTAGATATTCGAGTCTACTTTCATCGCGTCGAGTCTGTTTTGTGATCGGAGAAATGAGCAATTCAAAATTGAATCTGACGCAAACTCGTGATAAAAAAAATACTAATTAAGTTATAATTTAAAGTTGGAGCTAAATTTGAGATGCACGTTCTTTGGATCGCAAATCAGACTCTACGTGGTGGAAGTAGATTCAGATATCTACAGCTCGATGATTTGCGACGATAAAAAAAATTAGTTACAGTCCCGACGAGCGCTGTCGAATTCCTTAAAATAACTTAACTAAATACAATCCAACTCATCAATTAAAAAAATAATACTCTTATTAATAAAAAAAATTCACTTCGCACCTTTATACTTCACACCTTTATTTATTAATACTTTGAACGGATAGTTTAAATCATATGTAACTCCGAAAACCATGATACCGCAGTTACGTAGGAGTTTGTGACTCCGGAGTTACGTAGGAGTCTGCGATTTTATTTTTACTCTGTAATTCATGATTCCGAAATGGTTAGTTTGATGATTTTGAACCAAATTTTGCCAGAATAATATCTTCTTTATTTATTTTGATTATTTAAAAAAAATTCGGTTCGTTTAGTTCAGATTATAAAATCATTCTATTACAAAGCCAGATAACTATTCGGTGTTAACCATTTACCAAATGTTTAGTAATAAAATTAAATACTTCTATACGAAGCTAACAAAATGTTTTGAAAAAATATTTCACTATTATAATTAAACATATGTAGTTATCATTTTAGTACGGTTAACAATACTTTTTTATTCGTTTATTCTATCTATATCGTAGTCGATAAACGGGTATGGATAAAAAATATTTGTTAGATAACGGGTATGTATATGAGTAAGATTTATTTTTCGTTAATTAAATAGACAAGGATTCAGGTAAAGACTATTTCATACCCTTACCTTATAGGGTAAATTATTAAAAAAATATTAGTAGAAAAAATAGATAAGAGATGGAATATTTGCATTTTAATTTGATTATTTTTTATAAAATGATTGAGTTGGAATCAATTGTATATTTATATTTATATTTTTATATTTATGTAAAGACACGTTTGTATTAAATAAATATGTTTTAATAATTTATTTAAAAAAATAGAAAAATAATAATTTTACAAATATTATTCTTTCCATCCGCCACCCGTTCGTTATCTTGCAATTTTAATGAATAAAAATAGAATACAAGTAAACAAAATTTTAACGGATAAAAGTAGAGTAAGGATATGACCAATTTCAAATGAGTACGGGTACAAAAATACCTCCATCCGATCTGTATCGTACCCATTGTCAGTCCTGGTTATCATCGTTGATATGTTTAGTTATTGAGGATAATAAAAAAGTTATGTCACGATATGTTTTATATATTCTGCATGTTTGTGCACTGTTACGAGTTTCATGCATGTTTTGCTTCAATTTTTGAATTGTATTTGAATTATATTAATCGTTTAACACCTTATTCTTGATCGTAGTCACAACTCACAAGAGTGTGTGGCTCAATTACCCATCACTCAAATCTTACACACACACAAACACAAAGAAAGAAACATAAAACACAGCAGTATCAAAATTTCTAACTTCTTTCGTGTTTCCAGATTTATCGCAAGATGGGGGAACCGGATTTGATGCTGCGTGGGACGGTGTAGTGTAGCATTTGTACCGTCCGATTTTTACTAATTGCATCAAGATTCGTGTCAAAGTATAAATGTTTCTCTGATTTTCATCACTGACAGGCGATCGCAAGCTGGCGGTCGATCCAGACCGTTCATTTTCTGTTGTACAATCACAATTAGCGCGCTTTGCCCTTTTTCAAAGTTATTAATACATATACACAACACAAGAAGGGATGGAGGTCAGCATTTAATGAATGGATTATGTGGCGCTTTTGTCAAAATCCAGCGTTTTATCAATACACTAACACTATAGCGCATTTGCCGACAATTAAAACGAAAAGGCAAAACAGAGCACTGAGATCCTCATGTTTTTGTCAGGGAAATAGTGTACACCTTTTTCATTAACTTCTGGCTTGTAAGGAAAATTTAAGCTTGTAATGCAAATACACATGGAAAGTTTGATTTGCCAAGGATTTGGCCTCAGCACAACCGAGATCTTAAGCATAATACACAAGCTTTTTTTAATTTGGCCAAAAAGAAATTCTCTATTGTGTTTTGTGAAAATATGTCATTAGTATGAGCGATGAGGGAGATTGGTTGAAAATTGTCATTTTGACAATTTATAGAATGAATTTTCGAATCAATTCGAAAGAAAAAGAAATAACAAAAAAAGAATTTGACATATTATTAAACTTACAAAATGATTATGTTTAAAATTTCATGCAATTTATGTTTTATTTGATATTTTATCCAAGATATAAATAACGGATTGTATTAGTTACTATATGTTTTTTTTTCCTTTTTTTTTTGTCAATTATCAACTTATTGTCATATATATTTTTATAATAAAATTTTACAAATAAAACCCGTCGAATTCGTGAAACCCGACCGCCTAAAATAAAATTTGAATTGAATGATTTTTGTTTTAAATTGAATGGTTACGGATTGAAAATATTATAACCCGACACTAATATATCAACTTGACAATCTATGTGGAACCCGACCAACCCGACTCGTTTACGGTCTTGCTCGTGAAAAATTGAACCCATGACCTTAGTGAATTCATCCTTATTAGCTATCACTAGACTACTGGATTATTTGCATCGCATTGTACAATTAACATGCATATTTTTTTAGAAGAGATCGGTTGACAATTATTTTGATTATATTGGCATTCATAACAAAAAAAAAGCTATTTTATTTATCACAGGAAGTTTATATTGGTAAGGTTAACGAGCTTATAGCATTAGAGTATATTCATTTCTGAAATTTTTAGAGTTTCTAAATTATTACCACATCAATTTTAAAATTTTAATTTATCTTTAGTTTCTAAACTCTCCATCTCTAAAACTAAAAAGTTAGAGTTTCTAAATTGCCACGTCAGCAAATATTACCAATATTATGGGAGACCGATCAATTTTAACTAATGATTAAGCCATGTCATAGTTTATAAACTCTAAAGCATAGTTGCTAAATAAGAAACTCTTGAATAAAATTTCTAATTAAAAAACTCATCTACATTTCTGAAATTCATTTAGAAACAATCACGTCAAATTATAAATAACTAGAATTTCAGAAATGAATATGCTTTTAATTTTAACATTTTTCTTTCAATTTCTTCCCCGTTAATATTTTCCTTGGTATTACCAGATCTAAACTGGAACAAACTATTGAAATAATTGGGCTCGGTCCAACAAAATTTATATACCGGGCCTTGTATAAACCTTTGACCTTCAATTAAAGCCCATAGACAGCAATGCGTTATTACAAAATGGAATCCTCTGCACTTTGATCTGGATCATCATTTTAAACATAAATGGTCGTGATGTAACAGTACAAAACTCCTCTGAATCATATCAGTAGATGTTGAGTGTTGATCTTTAATCTGACGGTTAAAATTAAGGTGCAGCATCTGCTTCAAAAGAAAATGCAGCAGAGGAGACGGTTCCGTCTGATAACAGTAGGGTTTAAGAGTTCAGGCGTCAGATGGGAGAGCGAAACCATTGAAGCTTGAAACTAGGGTTTTAGGTTCAGCATCTACGAATTGACGGGGAAGAGAGATGGGGAAGGTGGCTTACAAGAGGCTGAAGGGGAGTAGATACCTGAGGCAGCGCCTGGTTCTGGCAACGCTGGCGGGGACGCCGGTGGTGGTTGAGGAGATACGCTCGGAGGAGTCTTCTCCGGGGCTCAGGCCATATGAAGTCTCTCTTCTTCGCCTCCTCGAATCCATCTCCGACGATTGCGTCGTTAAAACCAACATCCATTTTGCTTATGCAAAACCTAACACCGGTGGGCTAATGTTTGTATGTAAACCCACCCAAATTTTGTAAAGAGGTTAGATACGAATAATAGTATCAATTCCATGAATCCCGTAGACTGATTCACTTAATCGCTGGTTGCATTGAAGGCAAAAATTGCATCTGATGTCAGCATAATTTCTGTTGACGAACATTCTTTTCCTTGCACTAGCGTAGAGAAGGTCCTATCTGCAAATCTGCAATTAACCGGAAGGTTCTATCTATATTTTTATATATATTTTTTTTGTTCAGGGACAAAGCTGAGGTACAAACCAGGAGTACTGATGGGTGGCAAAAAGCATGCACACGATTGTGGCCTCAGCAGATCCATTGGCTATTTCCTCGAGCCTTTGGTTCTTCTTGGTCTGTTTGGAAAGAAACCTCTGACCATTAGGCTCAAAGGTTTGCTCGTCTTATCTTTTAGATGATGTGTTTATCGTTGCTTTGTTTGGTTCATGTTGTTAATTGCTAGTGTGAAGTGTAAGCAATAAGAGCATACCTCTGTCTGCTCTATTGTTGTTTTGTAAAAGTAGTGAATCCTTTTTTTCGGTTTTCTTTTACATGATTATTATTGTGAATTAATATTTTTGTAAAAATATCGAAAGTAAGCAGTAACTATATGGATAATAAAGCGCAAGTCCTAAAACAACCTAGTTTGTTTGCAGATTTATGATATATACATTCTTTTCATGAATTACTGTTCCTCATCTTACAAACTTCTTTGATGGTTTCACTATTACACTAATTTGAGCTTGGACATTTTTTTATTTTAATGCAGGCATCACAAATGATTCAAAAGACCCGTCAGTTGATACCTTTAGAACAACTACATTGCACATGCTTAAGCGATTTGGCGTCCCAATAGGTGATGGTCTTGATTTGAAAATAGAGAAACGCGGAGCCCCACCTCTAGGAGGCGGAGAGGTTCTTCTTCAGATCCCGATTGTTCCTAGTACCTTGTCGGTGAGTCTTCCTTGCAGCATTTTTGCACATATCTGACTTGGTAGTCATTCCCAATTATAGGTTTTTTTCCATGATGGGTCATTATGGTAATTCATTGCTCTTGCCCACATATAGTGGTTCATAGCTGATCACTTGATCTTGAGTTTGAGATTTTTTTCTCTCCTTTGTTGTTTATTTTTTTGTGAGGAGTGTGGATCATCTGAAATTTGACCTGGTTTCGGTAAGACCAAGTTTTTTTTCATTGGTTTCATGTCTGAAGTATATGCAACATGATCTTTCTCCTGCTATTTGTTTATTAATTTTGATATTTCATGTGCAGGTGGCTCATTGGATAGATGAGGGAATGGTAAAAAGAATTAGAGGAATTGCTTTCTCAACCAGGGTTTCTCCTCAAATTGTTAACCGCATGATTTACTCTGCCCGTGGGATATTCAATAGTTTCATACCAGATGTGCATATATTCAGTGACCACAGACCGAACGCTACTGGTGGGAGGTAAATATTGAGTATTAATTGAGTTATTATCCTGAGATCTTCATAATAAGTATTGTTCTTAAACCAAGGGTTACTGTCCCAGACATTTGTATAACTAGCTAGCGAAATGAGTGGTGATAGTATTAGAACAGAGCTATAAATGTTAGAAAGAGCATCAGTGTTGCAATCTAGTATGACTGTAACCCCATAAGGAATAGCTGATGCATTTTCATATTTCAGCTCAAGAACTTGAGAGGGAAAAAAGTGGCAGTTCTGTCAAACAGGTTTTATACCAAACAGTGAATTGCATCTTTGAATTTTCCTGGTAGCAAACTTGTAATAATTTAAGTATAATAAGTCTCTGAAAAAATATAGGTAGCTTATGAAAATGATCTTATGAGTAAATATAAATGTGCTCCATGTTTGTTTTTATCTTTAAGTTCACCAGGTTATGGCATATCTCTAGTGGCCGAAACAACCACGGGTTGTTTGATATCTGCTGATATGACCGTTAGTGACCGAAAAGCTGATGAAATGGAAGAAGAAATGGATTGGAAACCCAATTTGATACCCCCAGAAGAGCTTGGTGAACAAGCTGCCTTGATGCTGCTTGAAGAAATAGAACAGGGAGGAGTGGTTGACTCGACCCATCAGGTCAGTTCTGGTCAATATGTGTCTCTGCCATATTTCTACTTACCTTTTAGTTTTTTTCTGTGTATTGTCTTGCATAATTTGACTAAATGAAGAGGGGGAAAAAGGCCCCGTGAAGTGGTGCCAAACAGTGATTTTGGTATTGTACGATTCACGATACGAATTGTACGATACGGTACAGGCCTTGGTCTTACCGATGCATACCGCACATCAGAATCGGTCGCTTTGTGAATCGCCGGAATCGTAGCGGTTCAGTGGAGCGATTTGTGTCGCATTGTACCGTACGATACACGATTCGCTAATGGCCAATAAAAATGTGTCGCTGATTAAAATATTCTCCGCTATCCTTCTCTTTGCCTTCCCTTGCTTCATTCGACTCCTGAGACGGAGAGAGACGCGAGAAAGATAGATGGAGAGGGCTTCACCTTCCTCTATCGCTAGCATCACCAAGCTTCAAGAGTCGCGGGATTCAAATAATCTTTCCTCTTCTAGTGATTCTCTTCCTTCCAGTCTTTTTTAGTTTTTTTTAAGAAAAGTCTAGAATAGTGTATACTGTGATTCTCTGTTATCCTAGACTCTAGAATAGTGCTAGAATTGTGAATGTTTTAATTTAAAAATAATATAGAAATCAAAATGAGAATAGAGTGCCCTCTGTTCTAACAACCTTGGTCTCAATTAGAATAGGTCCATATCTTCTATTCTTCAAATACTAATAATAGTATAGTATATATATCTTTTTTTGCTTATAATTATTTTATAATTTAAGTTTTTCATTTCTAGTTTAATTGTAATTAAATAGTTTTTAGACTTGTAATGTTAAAATGTTCATAAATTAGTTTCAATTATCATCAAATTAAATGTTCCCATAACATGCAATTTATGTTAGGCCATAAAAATATGATATATTGTTTTAAGTTTTAACTTTGTAATTTAGAATCATACAGAATACAGCATGCTTCTGGTTCAGTCAGTGCCTGATATTAAATACCTCTGCTACAAAGTATTTGGTAGTCAGTATATCAGCAGTGTTATAACAATTCACAACATTTACTGACTGACACATGCATATAGAGTCAGATTTTATTGCAAAAATCTAAAAAGGTCCAGTGTCTGTTGGCAAAAGATAGAAATACTAAATAGCATGCAACTTATCATTACGTCATAGAAATATGATATAATTTGCTACTGAAACCTTTTTTTATGAAATTTCTTCGTAGCTAGTTATATTACTTGATTTCTAGAATAATTTAGCGTATCTTAAGCGATTCGATACAATACACGATAGATACTAAATACTACAATACACGATACATTGTATTATTCAAAATCTATGGCGCCAAGCTGTACTGACATAATACTGGAACTTTAGGATAGATGTGTCATGAAATGGTTTTACCTTTTGTTTGTGTTCTAATGGAGAGAAATGCATGCTACAATTTGAATTTTTTTATTTAATGTTAAATTAGTGCTGTTATAGTGCAAATGAGCTGCACCCAGTTGGATCTAGCCAAGCTGGCTTGTTGGTTTAAACAGCTTTGGTCACATCAGAAAGCACGAAATATAATTGAGTTAAATTACCTCCCTGAACTTGCAAAGATCTTTAAAGGGTACAATATTGTCGGTGATATTAGCATATTGCTGTTTTTTTTTTAGTTTTTTTTTTTGTGTGGAGCCAATATTAGTTCCTTCTATTGTTGACAGGTTCAACCATTTGTTGGTGCACTTTTGTGGGTACACTGATTTTTTACATTTATTATATATTGCAAAAATTATGGTTAATTTGACACCTATCTTAATTGAAACAGGGTTTATTGTTCATTTTGTGCGCTTTGTGTCCGCCTGACATATCAAAGGTGCGTGTCGGGAAGCTCACGCCATACAGCATAGATACCCTAAGAAATATCAGATATTTTCTTGATGTGAAATTTGATATCAAACCTGATCCCAATTCTGGCACGGTCTTGCTCAAGTGTGTTGGGTCAGGTATGAAGAACCTCTCAAGAAAGATATCCTAAGTTTTGGATGCAATATCTGTAGAGCAATATACCATCTTATGTGGGTAATTTTATTTGAGGGGTTTGTCTCTTTCGTGGATAAGCAGTTTTGTTGTGATGAAGCTTTCCTGTGTAAGCAATTTTACTGTGTCGGGAATGATTTGATCATAATTTTTGGTATGGTTGGAGTTTATAGATTCTCTCACTTTAATTTGGGATACCTTGGTCAAATCTGTTATAAAACGACAATCTGGTTAGTTATGTGAGACCAAATAAAATAAAAGAAGGGGAGGAGGCACATACTGAAGAGGCACAATAGAATACAGTATGCTCGTGGTGATTTTATACAACAATGTTTAGTGGCTAATGAGGTCTGCTTTGTCTTTATTAGGTGGTGACTTGCTTTTTTGAAACTGTAATCTCGTTAATGTTTTTGGGGGTTGAATGGGTGACTTATGTTTTGTGGGCCTATAAGCATATTTAGAGGATTCTTATAGTGTATGCAACCAAAATGATGATGCATTGGTTTATTTTAGATAATCTGCTTTTGAAAGTGATAAGTCTCATAATGGATTTTATAGACAAGATGGCTGCTGATTTGTCGGCTACTGAAAGCAAGCATACTCAATCTATGAAATCAAATGTAGTGGTTTGTGACTCCTAAAAAAGGAGACTTTGGTATAACCATGAAAGCTGCTGATTCTCTAAAAAAGACGATACTGAAATGAAAATGAAAAATAAGATACTTTGATATAACTGTCTAGATTTCCGTATTAAAGATTTACAAGACATTAAACAGTTAACAATTGGAATTTTTTTTCTGATTCTAAAAAAAAATAAGAATTATATTCATGATTCTATTTTCAAATATTTGACTGTAATGCTTCTATTTTCTGTGTTCAGCGTTCATAAGTGTTTTCTAGACGCACGCGTTCAGAAATAGAGGTTATTCGAGTTTACTAAGCAAAAAAAATACCAAGTACCTTTGAAATCTGCGTTCACGTCTGAACGTGCGTCCAGACGTGTCGTTCATGACATTGCCTGAACGCAGCGTTCAGACGCGGCGTTCAAATGTGAACGCAAATTCGAAATTTTGCATCATATTTAATCATTTTTGTTGTTTGTTTTTTCAGCGTGAATGCATGCGTTTAGTCTGAACGCTGAACGCATAAAAATAAGATATGACTGTCAAATATTTGAAAATAGAATCATAAATGTAATTCATATTTTTTTTTTAGCTCAGACAGAAAAAAAAATTCTAACAATTGATGGTAGAGAGTTGAGACGGATCAAAATGACTTGGCCTGGAAGTGCCTGTAGATTGGAAGTGCCTGCAACAACCAAATTAAATGCATTTGCATGTGGTAGATATGGACATAAATGCTCTTCGTACCCATATAAACCTATCAAAGCACCCAGAACCCCCATACAACCCAGACATCCCACACAAACCAAACAGCAGCAGCACATTCCTACAAACAAACCGACAGACATGGCCTCCCAAGACCTTACCGCAGAACGACCTGTCATCAGAGATATGTACAGGCCAGACACAAGAGCCCTCAACGAAGAGAATGCATATCTTCACAGTGTAGGGTTCATCACCCTTATCAGAGGTCCCCCCTCCCAGGATCTACCTCAACTCATCGCACAAAAACTTGGCATCATACACAGCCGACCAACTAATGAATTTAGAGTCTCCCCTGCCACCATTACACCATACATAGTCAGATGCCAATCTCCATTCATGAGGGACACTGTAGTTCGCACAAGAGTCTACACAATCCCGCAAAAAGGAGTTCAATTTCGCGTGCATGAATGGCAGCCACGCTTTGCAATGGCCTTCGATCACCCATCACATCAGGTATGGGTAAGGCTTGTTGGCCTTCCACTCCAGGCCTGGACAGTGCAAGAAATAACCAACTTCTTATTACATTTTGGCAATCCGACGCAAATCATGCCTTTTGGAGAGATGGCGGGCCACTTCAAGCACATTACGGCACTCATAGAGACTAAGCATCCCAGACACATTCCGCACACATACAACTACAGAGAAGGCAACTATGTCACCCCTGTTGACATATACATCCTCTCATGGCGACAATGGAACCGTAATGCATTCCCACCACCATCTGACCAACCACCACAAGATACACAACAACAACATTCAAACATGCTACAGTTACGAATTCCATCATCTCCTTCATTATCTCCAAACTCGAGTTCTACGGAAGAATCGACACGTTCACCCAGAGAATGGAGACAGGCTTACCACAGGACAACATCACGTCAACCAAGACTAAAATTCAAAATCACAAAAAGAGTTTGGAAGATCAAAGCTATGTTGCAGAGAAGAGACACCATATCCATGGCACTGGAAACATCAAGTCAAAACATCTCACTTGCCACAAAGAATCCCATGCTTCAGGAAGAGACTGCAAGATGGGACCACAACGCAGTCATCCTGACCCAATTTTTCACAAAATTGGTATTACAATACCTGCTCCCATTGCAATTGTCATTTCGATCAGTCAGGCATGATACGATACAGTCAGGCATTTCGATCAGTCAGGCATGATACGATACAGGGAGTGGCTCAAGACAAAAGAAATCAACCAATAGCAACTCAAAAGAGCCTGTCAAGCATTTATGATTGGGCTGCCCTAGGGAGAAGGAAAGAAAGTACGACTCTGACATGGCTCAGTGATCTAACGGGCAAAAGGCAACAAAAGAGACTAGGATGGCCGGTACACTCAGTGACAGGAAAAGGCACAGCACAGCCCAATTCATCCAACCCAAATGGAATTGGGAAAAATTCAGGATTACGGACAAAACAGATGGCTATAGCATTGGGCCCATTCATAAAGGGCCTATCACAACACCTCACGACGGGCTCACCACAACATCTCATGTTGGACTCACTCCAACATCTCATTACAAATTCTCCTCAACATTTCATACTGGACTCGATGCAGTTGGACATTGATCCAAGCCATGAATTCATCTCGCCTGAACAAAGCAATCACGAGAGCGTGCAACTCCCTACTCTCAATTGTGAGGAGAATGAAGAAAAGAGGAACAAAGATATCACACCTGTGCACTACCCGGTAGTCAACTCCCAAGCACGTGACACCCATGTACAAGGAGCACGAAGCAGAATCAATGCAAGCCAGGCGCCCACAAGAAGAAGTGCACGAATTCAGGCAAAGAGATCGACAACACCTCACATCACCAGAAGAAATAACAAACCGAAGGAGAAGGCAATCACACTGTGCTTCGACCTACAGAATCAAGAGGAACCATTGCAGAGTAGCCAAGTCATGGATATCTTGCAAGCATCGGGTCTGCAGATTGACACTCACATTCAAGAATCAATTGATGTAGCGATCCAAGAGATGCAAGGAAGCCCAAGCACATCAGATGAAGAGCCACCACGCACCCCCATCAGAGACACAGTCCCCCTCATGTATGTGCCTGGCTTCGACCTGCCACTCTAGGCAGAAATACCACTTAAGTTATAGGAAGTGTAGTGTAGGGCATTGATGGTATCATATATGTGTTGTCTTAGTTAGTACTCATGTACGATGTAAGATGCTATTGGTATTATGAATCAAGGACGATCTTTGCATTTCATCTCCTGGAATGTGCGTGGTCTAAACGACCCACACAAACGATACCGAGTCAAAACACTACTATGCAAGGCCAACGCTGACTTGGTATGCCTACAGGAAACCATGCTCACCGATGTCACACAACAGATAGCTAGACAATGCACTGGTCACAAACTGAATCAATTCAAATCTCTGTCAGTCACAGGCATATCTGGGTGAATACTGTTGGCTTGGAACGACACAAAGTTTTCATTAGTTTCAACTCAACTCCAGACACACTGCATTACAGTCAACCTCAAATTGACGCTAGATGATTCACCTTGTGAAGTAACAGGAGTCCATCATCCGATCGTAACAAAGCACACTTCATCGAAGAATTGAAATCTCAAAAACCTGATAACGACATTCCCTGGATGATACTAGGTGATTTCAACCAAACCTTGCTAAACACTGACAGATCCAACACAAGAAGGAGGCCAGACAACCAATTTATCATGTTCGTCAACTCGCTAGGTCTGATAGACTTACCTTTGCAGGTGAGACAATTCACATGGACAAGTGCTAGAGAAACACCATCATTTGTACGTTTGGATCGCTTTCTCATGTCTCCTGAATGGAATGCCTTATTTCCAAACACATCTCAACATGCACTATTCTCGGAAATCTCAGATCATTGCCCAATCCAATGCACGATGATCACAAAATTCCCAATGGCAAACACATTTCATTTCGAAAATTATTGGTTGAAACACCAAGATTACAAACAATTGATCAAGGACACATGGAAAGAGACGGTCACTGCTTACTCACCTCAGACACTGGCGCGCAAATTAGCATTAGTGAGAAGAGTGAGCAGGGAGTGGCACAAACAAAGAATTGGAAACATTGAAGCTCAAGGTCAATTATGCCAAGCTGTGCTTGCCTGGCTTATACAAGGAGAAGAAAGGAGAATCTTGAATGCACTAGAGAAGTTAACACAACAACATATCACACAGAGGCTACAAGACATTGAGAAACTAAGGGAGATCAAGTGGAAACAACGAGCAAAAAGACAATGGGTTAAGGAAGGAGACAAAAACACACGCTATTTTCATCTCATAGCAACCCAACAGAAGAGATGCAACTAGATATCTGCTATTGAACAAGAGGGTCACAAATACGTCGAACACAAATCGAAAGCAAAAGTCCTATTTGAACATTTCTGTTCCCTCATAGGTTGCAGCCCAAACCACCATTGCAACTTTGATTTGATATCCCTATACTCTGATAACAAACTATCACTAGACGTGGCAGACCAATTAGCACAACCGTTTTCTGAAGAGGAGATTAAAAATGCCATCAAATCCTGGAAAAACGGCAAGGCCCCGGGACCAGACGGGCTCACAGGAGAATTTTATAATGCTTTCATTGAAGATATACTCCCAGACATCAAATTGGTTTTTGATACAATAAATGCTCAACAACAATGCACACTTGAACCCCTTAACGATTCTTATATTGTATTGATACCAAAGAAAGAGCAGGCCACAAACCCGAGAGATTTCAGACCAATTAGCCTAGTTAATGGAATTCAAAAGATTTACTCAAAGGTAATGGCAGCAAGACTACAACCTCTTCTATCCAAACTCTTGCTTTCCAATCAAACGGGTTTCCTGAGAGGAAGAAATATAACAAATGGCTTTGTATATGCTCAAGAAGCATTACACTCGGCATCTCAACAGAGGAAAAACATGGCCATCCTCAAGGCAGACATATACAAGGCCTTCGATACTCTAGATTGGAAATTTCTACTTAATTGTCTATGTGCTAGGGGATTCCCGCAAAACTGGATTAATTATAAAAACAATAACATTCTGAAAGGACACTCAAGGATCATCCTAAACTCGGTGGCTGGAAAGGCAATCGAATTGAAAAGGGGGGGTGAGGCAGGGTAATCCGATATCACCACAACTATTCAACATAGCTATCGACTTTCTTGCCAAATGGATAAGGAAGTTAACACAGCTAAACTACATCATACCACCCTTTCAAAACTGCATAACATGCTTGCTGTATGCCGATGACACATTGTTCCTGCTCAAACCGACAGCTCAGCAACTGACAAAGGTTAAAATTGTCCTTCAAATTTTTGGCAAGTTAACTGGTCTCCAGCTCAACATGCAGAAGTCAGAACTGGCAGTCACATCGATGACCTTGAGGCAAGCAAATGAACTTGCAGCGTGCATAGGATGTCAAACTACCGAGTTACCAATCAAATACTTGGGCCTTCCTCTTTCTGACAAAAAACCAACAAGGCAACAGTACCAGCATCTGATTCAAAAAATGGAGACTAGATTGTCAGGCTGGACAATAGCTTTCCCTCTCCATAGCAGGCAGAATTACATTGGTAAATACTGTGATCTCTGCAATACCACAGTTCTTCATGTCGGTATTCAAACTCCCCAAATGGGCAATCAGAAAAATGGATCAGCTGAGACGGAATTTTGTATGGCATGGTTTCAAAGCAAGGCAAGGGAACAACGCTGGATTGTGCATGATCAATTGGAAAACAACAACACGACCTAAAGAGATTGGAGGATTGGGTATCCGGAGCCTAGAATTAACAAACATCTCACTGTTAACTAAATGGTGTTGGCAATGGCACACGCAGCAAGAGTCATGGTGGCGAGAAATGACACCAATACGAGATACATGTCATAGACCATGGAATAATACGCATAGTTCAGCATTCTGGAAGCAGATTCAACATATTTCACATGCTTTTGAATGCTCTTGTTCATTTGAGCTGGGGCGGGGCAATTCCATTCAATTCTGGCACGATAATTGGGACGGTAAGCCACTGAAATTTCTCTTCCCAAACCTCTTCGCAACTACGAGACATGGTACCGTTTCAGTACAAGAATACATTGGCCGAAATCTGTGGCAACAAGACATCATGGATGCAACGAACTACGCTACACAACAAGAAGCTCAACTCTTGGAACTTAGGATGCAGGAATGGCAGCTATCTCAACAACCAGATGCAACCAAGTGGATCAGGCACAATAGGCAATTCTCAGCCAAATCAATGTACAAATTCATGGCAATGTCCCCATCCCCACTCACGCAAATACCAAATCTATGGAAAATAGGTGCACCACCAAGAGTAATGGTATTTGCATGGTTGTTGCTCCATAACAAGTTGACAACACTAGACAACCTAAACAAGCGTGGATGGTATCTGGTTAATATGTGTTGCATGTGTCGTCAAGACCTCGAGACAGTACAACATCTATTCATAGAATGCACATATGCTAAACAGATAAGAAGTTATCTCAAGACATTACATGCTGGGAACAAGCCACTCTGTGACAAATATGCCCATAAATTGATAACTGATACCTCGGCTGACAAGGTGCACAGACAAATTGAGATAACCACCAACTTCATAATTTGGAGGGAAAGGTGTAGGCGAATTTTCAGCTCATGGAAATAGAACATGGTTGATAGCATCAGAGAAATCATGTTGGAGTTAAAGAATTGGTTCTAGCGACAAAACATCAGCAAAGAGACCAAGACAGTAGATCACAGACAGAGACATGGAAACTGCATAGTGGTTGACTATGGCTTCTGTTCTTTTTCTGTTTTCTACTTCTTGTTTTACTTCCTTCACTTTTCTTCTTTTGGTTCTTGTACTGTACATATTCATGTAACAATAAAGATCACTTTGTGATCAATATATAAATTTGGGGGCATGACCCCCATTTTTACATCAAAAAAAAGATCTCTTTGTAGTTCTAGGATCTTATGTCAGGGTTTCAAAAAGAAAATCTAAAATTTTTTTTCAAAAAAGGTAAAAGAAGTTTTGGGCTTATTAAAAAATGCTATATTGTTTGATTAGTTTACGCTTTTGCATTTCCTTTTGTCTTTATACTTCACATTCTAAGTGATTAATGTATAAATGAAGTAATTGTTGTACGGGATAAAATGATCATTACAGTTAAAAAGCATCAAACTGCAAATATTTTAGACTTGTATCTCAAGATACGAAGTGCAAATGGCCGATTCGAATGGGTAAAAATGCTATCCATACGACAAAATTTTACATTTTTTTAGAATATTTTACTATTTTATCAGATGGAGAAAAATTAGTTAAATTGAAGATTTATAAATCATATCAATGAATTTTTAACTATACGATAAGATAATAAAAATTTTATAAAAAATGTAAAATTTGGTCTCAGTAGATTTTAATATGAAAAATAACAATCTAGATCGGTCATTTACATTTTATATCTCCATATGCGAGTCTAAAGTATTTGCAATTTGATACTTTATAAAATATTTTAGCAAAACTCTATATATTTTGATTTAGTGAGATTTTACAGGAGTGATTATTACAAATCAGTGCGTTCTTCATTGTTTCACAAAATTGAATCTCTATATAACAATCTATACACAAATATGTTACAAGTTGGGAAATGGCTCTGGAATATTAACAAACAGAAAAGAAAGACGCGCACATTGATGATTCCATTTGATCTTCAAATCACATGACGTTATAATCAGATTTGGAACAAATCATGCCAGAATATCATTAATAGATAAGTAATATTTTCTTAACTCAGGAAAGTAACAAACCAGTGTTTACCTTTCTGTTTCTTGATCAGGTACAAAAGCCACTAGTAGCTACAGTGAGTGTACAAAAATCCTAAGCAGTTCTAAGCTCACCTAGTAATCTCCTTCCCTACCATGTGAACTCGACCTACCCTTCAATATACACATCCACTACTCCTGTACAATATCACTCACATGCAATTTTTCTAAAGAAGGCAAAGATCCAATAATGCTCTTTCAAACTTTTGGAGTTCCCTGTTTATTCAATTTGCACCCTGAACTTCTTTTAGTCTGTTCAGCACACACATGAACTATTTTCTTATTAATAATACAACCAGAATTCATGGTGGCCCAAACTCAAAACTTCAGGGTACAAATTAAATAATTAAAGAGTCCTGGGACAATTTTGGACTTGCCATCTTTTGCAAAATCAATGGTAATTTTCCATATTTTCCTTCTCATTTGCATCCAGTTTTGCGCTCATAACTTGGACACGAATTAAGGGGATCCAGTAACTATAAGTTTCTGCTTAAATACATAAAGGTGGCAATAAATAGTACGATTTTCCAACTTGCAGATAGCGAAATTGAATTACTTGTTGCACCTGTCGGGTTGTCAGTTCCAAATACTGAACTGGGTCCAGAGTTCAAAGCAGTCCCTGTACCTGTACCTGTACTCGTGCCAGTACCAATACCAGTCCCTGTACCAGGACCTATACCAGTACCAGTACCATAGATGGGAGTCGGAGTTGGAGTGAAACCAGGATTAGTTGTAGTTGTAGGTGTCGTAGGACTATATCCAGAGGCCACGCTGAAAAAATAAGGAGAAAAAGGTTACATCCATGTTCAAAATTGAAAAAAAATGAATTTCGTATTAGATTTTATGTTATAAATTAAACAATATTTACCTTGAAGCTGGAAATATGCAAGTCCCAACACCTACAAGATGAGACATACATGCATTAATTTAAGGCAATGCATAGATAAATCAATGAATAATGATCCTGCAACCTTAATGGTCAGTTGCCGTACCATCTTGGTGGTAGCACTGGATCCATATCAGCTAGATGCTGCTAGGATCTTGCCAATCTGGTTTTGACCAAAATATTATGCCCTATCAACTAGGTCATGTACTAGAGTTACTGGCTAGCATTTACCTACATTAGGAGGTATGGCAGATCTTGCCAAGAACAAATTTGAGGTTGGAGCAGGCAGTGATGGCGTAATTGAGTAGGGTTCTGTTTTGATCTGTATAGTTTATCCAATCAAAACCAAAACTGATGCTACAGATTTCATCTTTTTACTTTCAACCATAGAGGTTACTTAAAACCACAGGAGCGCCAAAGGCACCCAAGAAAACTGAAAAGCATAGTAGCCAACTTGTATAGGTATGACAACTTTAAGTCACCCACCATAGTCTAGGATTAACTTACTTGGATTCACATTAGTAAGCATCCCGGCTCCACCAAAGTCACAACTTGTTGGAGAAGGATTCCTCTGGTAATAGCTATTGAATGCATAAGAAGCATGTGCTTGTACGGAACTAGGGTTATAACAATTCCCCATTGGCTGAATAGCAGTACAATCAGCCCCACCGATACCACAAGCATAATCCAACGCAGTTTGTAGCACCGCGTCTGGTATTCCTGATCTTGCTACACACCACATCTGGCCAGAAACTGGCACTGTGCTGGTACCACCTGGTACGGTACCAAATGGTGCAGTCCCTGGCATTGTGACTGGCGGTGCATATGTTGGCATGGGAGTTGGAATGGTTCCAGTACCAGTTTGGGGGTAAGGATATGGGTACGTTGTTATTGGATTTGTTGCAGGAGTTGTTACAGGGTTCGTTACAGGTGTTGGTAAAGGGTTTGTGGCTGGTACAGTAATGGGTGTTGGGTATGAGTTCAAAGGAGGAATCGTGCCAGTTGGCATTGTGGGATTGGTCGGGAGAACAGTAACTACTGGTGGGGCAGGGTTGGTTGACGGCACAGTAATTGGGGTGAGGCTCGGTGCCTGGTCGTAGGCATCATGGTTTATGGATTTTAGTGAATATTCTGTAAGGTCTCTATGATAAGAACCAAAGACTTTAGAATTCTGTCCCTCTAGAAGGAGACAAAAAATTCTCTTCTTTAACAAAGGAAGCTTAAATTTGGATATTTCAATTTGGGGATAACTCTTTAAGTGGAGAACCAATGGGATATCCAAATTTGGTATAGAGGTTATGAACTTAAGAAAATCTTTATCCAAACTTGTTTCTATCAGCAGAAAGGACCCTGAATTCTTTATAAATTGAGTGATTTCATCAAAATACTTGTTCCTGTACTCAACCATGTTTGCAATTGAAGAGAGAGAAAACATAATAGAGACCTTCACATTCGAATTGCAACCTGAGGATTGGAGAGCTTTGTAAATGGATTTCAGTGAAGAAAGAGATGGTACAATAGAATTTTCGGCACCCATCACTACAATAGCAGAAACATAGAGTGAAGAGAGAGCTGTCAATGAGTTGGTTTCGACCCATTTGGTAGCCTGAAGAGGGTCAAGGAAAAGACAGTAAGTTGGCATAATGGAGGGTACTGTACTGGTACCAGTCGTACTGAAAACCAAGGTCTGGAGATGTAAATTTTTGTTGGTTTGGAGAAAAGCTGATGGTTTTGGCGCTGCATCGTAACCCGCAAAACTCCCTGAACAAAATGAGTCAAATCAGATTAGCAATAGGCAATAAACCATTACTGGAGTACAGAGAGAGAGAGAGAGACTAGGCAGCTACTGCCAAGGATTCAAAAGAGAGAGAGAGAGACACCTGAGATGGAGAACAAGAAAAGAGACAGGGAGAGGAACAGTGCAGTTGGAGCGACCATTTCAGTTTGAGAAATTTTCAGACCCCTTGATCTTTCACTTTTCCTTGTGCTTGTGTGTGTGAGAGAGAGAGAACTTTGTGTGCTGTGAGGAGTGTGAGCAAGAGAGAAAGGGAGGGAGAAGTGGTAAGGAGGGAAGAACTGGTGGGTATGTGAGAAAAACAAAGGTGGTGCTGTGCGGCTACGTCAAAAAGTAGGAAAGAAAAGAGGAGAAAAAAAAATCAATAAATAAAGAAAAGTGAATTGAAGAAAGCAAACATTGTTATTATCCAGCTATGGGGAATCCACATGGAAGTTTGTAGATCTAGTTATTACAAATCATTCCTTAAATATTCCTCCTAAGTATGATTTATGGTTGCTATGATATGCCGACATAACGACGAAATGTAAATTGTGTGATATATTACGAGAAAACGAGTTTAAATGAAGCAGTTTTTTTTTTGAGAAGAAATGAAGCAGTTCACTTTATGGTACTTAAATTTTAACCTTTTTTAAAGGAATAATAGTTAGCATTGGAAGTTGTGAAGGAGCATGCCAGCATCAGTTTGTGTTCTGATACAATCCACAGAACTATGTCTTTTTATTTAGTAGTATAAAAGGGCAAATTCTCGTGTATTTTCCTATTTTGTTTTTGTCAGAATTTTAGATATAAAATAGATATATTGAATATTTTAGTTCATCTGAATCGTTCAATACATCGAGATTGATAAAAACTTTAATTTGTTCTTTTTTCAAAAAAAATATTTTTTACCAATCTCGATGAGTTGAACAGTCCAGAGTATACAATATATTTATAAAGTAAGGTAAAGACTTGCATACTCCACCAGAGTATCCAGTGTATCCAACTCCACCAATCACATACAATTTATTTTATAATGATATATAATAGTTTTACTTTTCAATTCTTAAGATTCAATTTCACCAATTACCACTAGCAGGAGTACCTAAGTGTACTCAGTTAGTGGAGCACCCAAATTTTTTTTCTTGAAGTAATCAAGTTTTTTATGATCTAGTGGAATCGGTCTCGAAAGATATTTTTGGATTCAGGGGTCCTGTGGATGTAGGCCTAGTTTTTTTTTATAGATCGAACCACATTACATAGTGTGTTCTCTTGCTCTCTTACTCTTTACTCTCTCTTTTTACTATTTTTGCACATTATTGCTTGAATTGCTTATTTGCTATTAGTACTTGCTTGATTGAGATTTTAGCTAGGTGATTAACGTCTAAAAGTTTTAATTGAAATTATTAAAACACTTCCGCAAATCGTGTATTGACCTTAGGACCCCGAAATAACAATTGGTATCAGAACACAAATGTTCATACCTAGCTAATTCGACCAAATCTTGATAGTTTTTGACCTTGTCTTGTGAAAAAAATGGCACAATTGAAATTTGTGAAAGAATCATCAATAGTTGAGGTAGGATGTAAGAATTTCTCTTTTTAGAAGAGATGTATGATAAACTATCTTAGTCTACTTGAGTTTTGGAATATAGTTGAGGATGGTTGGACTCCTAAGTATGAAACTGATGGTATTACCTTGACCAAAGAGATCAAAGACGTCAAATACTCAAATGCCATGAACACTATCCTTAACTCAATTCATGAATTCATTGCTTTGTCTCTTACTTATTCCACAAATGTTAAAGAATTTTAGATACTCAGATTTGAGGGTAATGAACACATGAAAAAAAGTTGGTTAAGCAAGAAAGTTAGAAATCATGAAGTTTGAGGAAAATGAGTCTTTTGAGAATATTTACTTTAGACTTGTTTCTTTGAGAAATGAATTTGTTGAAGTATGTTCTAACATTAGTGATGAGGGTTTTGTAGGTAAGCTTCTACGAATGATCTCTAAAAAATCGGATGGGATGGCGTTGTAAGCTCAATCGAGGCTCTACAAGCTAAAGGTCTTACATACCAACCCGAGGAGGTGTATCTCAACTATGCTCACACGAGGAGAATCACAAAGAAGTAAAATGCACAAACTCTACCAAGACCTTGGTCTTACCCGCACAATCTTCACACAACATCACCTACAAATTTGAGTCAAGTGAAGATATTTACCAAAACTTCTATCAAGTGCTCTCTAAAAATAATGACCTTCTAGCCAAGCATATCAAGGAAAGCATTTGCTTTGAAAGAAAAATGAATGAGGAGATGATATCTCAAGGCAAGAAGGTGGTTTGGATATCTCAAGGCAAGAAGGTGGTTTGTCTAACTTCTAACAAAGAAGGTGGTAGTATTCAAAATTATTATACCATCTTTCCTCAAAAGGAAAAACCACAAGAATGACATTTCAATAGAACTAACAAGAAAGCAATGCAAGCTACTTGATTAAGTGAATCCGAAGAGAGCGAAGATGAAGAAGAAGAAATTAAACTTGGGAGAGGTGAAGTAGAGAATAAACTAATCATTGCTGTAAAGAAACAAATGACTTGTATGGAGATAGCTCTTGAGGCATGACAAATTCGGAGAAAATTCGCATCATAAAGAGATTGACTAAAGCTAAAGACGATGCATATGTGAAAGAGCAAGAATAATTCTCAAGGAGTCTTGAGATGCCATCATGCATCACAAGGATAGATACATCAAAGTTGATTGAGAAGCCCTTGTGTCGTCCAAAGATTGATGCTTCGAAAAGGATGGAGAAGTCTTTGACTATTCCAAAGATGGACATTCCAAAAAAGATTGAGAAGCCTTTGACACTTTCAAAGATGAATGTTCCAACAAGAACTGAGAAGCTTTTGAGTCTTGCAAAAGTAGATGCATATGCACAAGAGAAGATAGCTCAACCAAATACAAAGACTACAAGTGCTTCAATTATGGAGACTCCTAGCCGAGCTAAAATGGTAGAATTGGATCTCTCTCAATTTCATGATGATTCTTGTGACAAGTCTTGTGATGAGTCTTATGATTTAGATAAAAGATCAAGAGTCTTTTAATGTGACTAAGTTTAAGAAGTTACTTGATGAGTCCAAAAACTCTATGAATGTTAAAGATGCTATGATTAATGATCTTAAATCAAAGATTGAATTGCTAGAGATTAGGGTTAAAGACCTTGAGACAAAAGTCAATTTAGATAAAGAAAAGAAATTAAAAGAAGTACATTCTTGGGCATCTGATAGGAGTTTTACTAACCCTAATTGTTAAATAGAGGTTGCAAGTATACAACCGTCTATTGTAGTACTTAGGGATCGAATCCACAGGGACAAGTCGGACTAAGTTATTTTTTAAATTTTAATAATTCTAATCTAAGTAAGAAATTAAAAGGTTGAGTTTTGTTGTAAAGCGAAAGGTTTGGTTTTGGTGTTATGCAATTTTGAGATTAAGTAAATCAATTAACAATTTCAAGAATTAAGATGAGAGGTTTAGGTTTCTAGGATTTCTATCCACTTGTTTATATCTACTTGGTCATTTAAAGGTTTGTTTTTGTATTAAGGAGGCGCAATTAACAAGTTTGGTACTTAGGGATATTTCTATGTTAATACCATATCTAAACTAGAGTAATTTTCACCTTTCGGTACTTGATTATCCTAGTATAAATTCATTAAGTCCTAATTGCCTTAATCTACTTAAACAATTGCAATTCACCTCTCGGTACTTGATACAATTATTCAATTAAATCAAGTTGGCCTATAGATGACAATCGTCACGTTTCGGTACTTAGATTATCATCTACCTTGTTACTTGTGGTCGGGATCTAACAATTCAATTTCTCAATTACAACTATTAAATCCTAAGTATGCAATTTGATCAAGATTACAATAAACAATAAAAACAAGCACAAGCCATAATGACAAAAACAACGATCATCATATCATTATACCAAGTAAGATATTAGCCAAGTTTCAAGTCTCCCTAAAAACCTAATGGAGAATTAGCCCTTAATGGCCATGAAAATACAACCAAGCAAGTAAAAGATTGCAAATTCTTTCCATAAAGCAGTTCCTTACCAAATAAGAGGAGTGGAAAATTAAACCAAAGTGATGATGAAGTCTCTAATGGCCTTCTCTTCTTCTTCCTTCTTCTTCTTCTCTTTCTTCCCCAAAATCTCTTTCTTTCTCTCAAAAGTGTAATGAAAAACTATCTCTTCAAAGCATCTCCTAAACAGATCTTAACCCCCCTATTTATGCATGAATACACGAATCCCAAAATAACCCCTAATAAACTTCCCAAAATAAAACTGAACTGCTCCGCTGGTCGTAATGAAGGGTCATTACGGTCGTAATGAGTGCTAAAAATGGCAGACCGTGCAAGAATATGGTCGTGGGATTTATTCTGGGAATTGTCGGTTTTGGTTACGGTCGTAATGAAGGGTCATTACGGCCGTAATGAACTCTTCTGAGGCTGAAATTGACTAAGTCATGTTCTGGTTACGGCCGTAATGAGTTTGGTTACCTGAGTCTGAAACTGGCTAAGTCCTGAAATATGATCTCTCGGGAAAAAACCATTACGGCTGTAATGTGTGTTGGTTACAGCCGTAATGAGTGTACTTAGCTCCTGTGGTGGCTAAGTACTGGGAATCTATCTCTCGGGAAAGGGTCATTACGGCCGTAATGGGTACTGGTTACAGCCGTAATGGGTTGATCTGAAGAGGTTTTGGCCAAGTTTTGGAATCTACAGTCTTGGGATGTGGTGGTTACGGCCGTAATGAAGTGTGATTACGATCGTAATGGATGATTACAGCCGTAATGAAGGATGATTACAGCAGTAATGGATGATTACAGCCGTAATGAAGGGTGATTACGGTTGTAATGAGTCCTGTAACTGTCTAATCTCGCTCCCAACTGCTCCAGGTGTCCAGAAATAGCTTCTTGTGCTTCCATTACCTATTTTCTGCATTGTAAACTAATTCTAGGGAAGTAACTTGAACTTGAGACTAAACTTGGGTATTTTGACCTAAACTTATCGGACTTTGGCTTAAATTACACAAAATACCCTATGATTCTAGTATATAATTTCGTCTTATCAGCTTCACAATTTGTTATGTTTGTTAAGGCATCAAATCATGACACTAAAATTGAATATGACAAGATGTATATTGGTCAAAGTTCTCATGACAAAACCTGATTTGGATGTATAAAAGAATAACCTTCTACAAAAGAAAAGCAACATAAGTCAATTGACAAGGCTATTCAAGTTAAAAATCATGCTTACATATATAGCAAGAGATACACTAAGAAAACTAAGTTTACTAAACCTAATTCTACAAAGATGATAAACAAACCTAAATTTAAAAATAATTATAGGATCACAAACTATCATAGAGTACAATCACCAAAGCTTTATGTTAGAAATATATATGGTAGATTCCATGTGCTACAAGATAACATGAAACTTGGTACCAATTTTCAAAA
This sequence comes from Eleocharis quinqueflora, assembly GCA_964058865.1. Classification (NCBI taxonomy): domain Eukaryota; kingdom Viridiplantae; phylum Streptophyta; class Magnoliopsida; order Poales; family Cyperaceae; genus Eleocharis; species Eleocharis quinqueflora. Next base: position 166,001 of record CAXKVX010000302.1, on the reverse strand, counting down.
AAAATATTTAACGGTGCTTTTCAACCAATATACAATCCTAGGAATGTGCAAAAAAAAATTGCAAGAAATTTGATAGCAATTTTCAAATAAAGAGATATAATGATGTCTACCAATCAAATTATCATCCTAGAAGTAAAGTAAACAATTATAATGATCAATATAGATCAATGGTGAGTTATTGAAGACCAAAGAACAAAATTGACTATGATCATGACAATATTAACTCCAAGACTATTTTTGTCCATCTTATTTGAATTTTGGACATCAAGAATATTTTTGTCGTCTTAGAAATGGAAAGAATATAGTTTCATTTAATATGCCTAGCACAAGGGAAACTAAACCTATTGTTTAAAGAGTTACAAGACTCCCCCAATTTGATTTTCTTTTGAGTATTATGTTGAGAGGAGTCATGTAGAAAAATGTATGATTTAATATTCATTTGATTGAATCATATGTTTTGTCAAACTTGTTTGATCTTTTTATCCAAATTGCAACTCAGTCTGAGCATTTGCATGATTACAAAATACAATTTGACAGTTGAACTGAGCTCTAATAATATCAAAGACCAAATTGAGAGCATAAAAGCAAATAATTCACAAATTAAATTGAAAACACTACTTGCGTTATGGGAACCCGTTGCAATGGGTACATAACGCATTATAACGGCTTGAAACCCATTATAATGGGACTGCAGTTCGAAAAGCTAGTCATTGGAGGTTTAAAAGTTGGTTGCGTTATAGAGGGAAGAAGGAGACCCGTTACAATGGCTGGAAACCTATTGCAATAGATGGAGAACCGTTATAATGGGTTGCTGTAACGAAAGGGTTCTGTGTGCTATTTAAAACCTTTCTACTTCTCCAAGTGATTATATTCTTACACAAACCGAGTTTAGACATTTGTAGTTCTCTTTGCTCAAACCCTAGCCTCCAATTTCCTAAAATATCTTCCAAATTCTCAAAAGCTCAAGTAAATTCTCTGAAGATCAAGCTATTATCCTTCTTTCCACAAAATCACCATGTTTCTCGTAAGTTTTCTCTTGATACTCACTTCTCTCATGGCACCTCTGAAACTACTCTTTATTAATAGTAAAAAGAGAAAGGAGATAGAAAACAATTGGAAATCGGGAGAAATGAGAGGGCTATGGCTCAAAGGGATACCATACTCTCTCTCTCTCTTACATATACAATCTGGTATCGATATTAGTTTCAATTTGGATACAAACTCTACACTTACACCATCAAACCTGGGACAAAACCCCTCTTCTTCCCAACCGATTCAAAACCCTAACCTGCAAAACCTTTAATCCTTGAACCAATTCCTCCTAAATCTGGATTTTGTATCGATCGGTCTTAGAGTTTTCTTCCTTTCATAGCACCTTCATGAATAGACCCATTTTGGAGACCTTTAAATTTCTAATTAACAGAGATAACCAAATGAGTGATTGAGAGTACAACCAATTGGTCCAAGTAATTGATCTTTGGGCTTGGAGACCTTTAATTGAATTGAACCAAAGGTTTGCTCTAAGTCTGATGAGGGTATTGTATGCCAATATGAAGCCAACCAAGCAACCATTCGGGGTTACCACCTATTTTCATGGCCAAGAAATTCCAATCAATGCACAAACTCTAGTCAAAGTATTTCAGATTATTGAACATGGTGAAGAGGTAGATGTATACCATAAGTGTTCACAACGTGAGGAATCCTTTACCGAGTATAAGAGGTGGTTAGAAGCACATGACCGAATATTTTGATTCCAAACTACCTGCATTTAATAGGTTGTTGTTTCTTCTTATAAACAACATCCTAATTTTCGGAAAATATCTTAAAACAAATATTGAGCATACAAACATGTTTCTTTTGAGGCATCTCATTGCCAAGGACAAGGTTGTCAACATACCTTTCATTATCCTTAACCACATGAGAGTCGTCCTAACCAATAAAAAAATGAGCTTGCCATACTCTCATCTATTGATTGGAATCCTTATGCACAAAAATATTGTCATACCAAACAATTCAAGAGAACCCAATCCAATCATCTACCTATCGACTAACCTCATACATTTTTTTGAAAAGAAGGAGTGCGTAAAAAAGGACTTGACTTGGTAATCGAAACCTATACCAATGAATGAGTGCATTAGACGAGAATGATCCAAATCAAACCAATATACCGATCCGGATGCTCCACATGTCATGAAGGAGGAACCCACTCCAAGCATGCATTTTTCCAACGCCTCTTCTGTTAGAATGGAGTCCTAAGGTCAAGTGCTAGTGCGGAAGCGTTTTCAACAATTATAATTCAAACTTTTAGACTTTAATCACCTAGCTACAATCACAAGCAAGTAAGTACTATTAGCAATTGAGTAAATCAAGATAATAAAGTGCAAGTATAGTAAAGATATATATATATATATATAGTTGTGCTAAAATACTTTATAAAGCACCAACATTCATATACTTTAGGCCAATATCTCGAGATACAAAGTGAAAACGGTCGATCAAGACCACTGGAAATGTTCTCCATATTAACATCTATTTAGAGACCAAATTTTACATTTTTTTGGAATTTTTTTACTATTTTATCGGATAGGTGGAAAATTCGTTAATCTAACGATTTACAAACCTCCAAATCAACCAACTTTGCACTCATCCGAAAAATATAAAATTTGGTCTCTAAATTGATGTTAGTATGGAGAACATTTTCAACGGTCTTGATCGACTGTTTGCACTTTGTATCTCGAGATACGAGCCTAAAGTATATGAATTTTGGTGTTTTATAAAGTATTTTAGCATAACTCTCTCTCTCTCTCTATATATAGAGAGAGAGAGAGTAAAGAGCAAAAGACCACAAGAACACGTGATGTAACATAATTCGAACTACTAACAAATTAGGCGTACGTCCACGGGACTCCCCGAACCAAAACTTTCTTTCGGGACCGAATTCACTAATCAATAAGAGTTTTTATAATTGCAGAATCTATCTTTGATTTTTTTTCACATAAGAAAACCAATCTTATATTCCTAAATCTATGCAAGGAGGTACACCACTCTACAAGGTAAAATGTTCAATTGACACCACAATCAAGAACATGGATGCACTACTTGACAACACAATATAACACACCAAAAGACTAACAAAGATAGCAAAATAAGTGTTCTCATATCGTCAATTAGATGATTGAAGATATTCTAATTATCTCAGGTTTAGGTAGCTATAGGAGAAGGCTTTAGTGCTCTTTCTGATGCTCAAATGTGTGCTTGAAAGCTTGGAGAGAGCTTATATTATCTTCCTGGTCCGTACCCTAAGGTATATATAGACTGAACACTTCTTGAAGTCTTGCAATCTTGAAATCTTGTCCATGCATTACAAAATCATGCAATATGTTACAGAACCCGTTATAGCGGGTTGGTAACTTTTCAGATTTGCCCTTCTCTACTTGGTTCACTGACTTTTGTACCATTCTGAGCAGGAATCCATTGTGACATGTTGGGAACCCATTATAACTGATGAGAAACCCGTTGTGACGGGTTGGTGATGCCTTATGATAATGCATGGCTCTGGAAACTCCTCTGTCTTCAACAATTCTCCTCTTCAATCTGTTACAACAGATTGTGAACCTGTTGTGATGAGTGGACAATCCGTTATGACGGGTTGGAGATCTGTCGTGATAGGTTGTCCATGCGTTATGGTAACACATGGATCTAGAAACGCTCAATTTGCTTGATCTTGATGTGTTTGTGAATGTCTTGACTTGTACATGCATGTTTGGGCATTTGCATCATCAATATGTACCAATATAAACCTGCAACTCACCCAAACTCAATTGTGCAAAGTTAGTAATGATTTGTTTTGCAAATTGTCAAACAAGAGATGAGTTTAATCAAACATTTTCATCCATGCCTCCTCCAATGCAATATGCACATTATTTGAATTATTATGCATGTTATTTCATGTTATTTTTGTAATAAAAATTATTGAGTTAATATATCATCCCCCCACTTCCTGTCCCCCTCTCGCGTCCCCGCTACGCGACAAATAGTTACGTGATACAGTAAAATACTTGTAACATTTAATATAAAGACTTCCATGTTAAAATAGAGACTACCAAATAAAGTATTATGTGTACATTTCCTGAGAAATGAAGACTGTCAAAAGTATAAAGACTTCGAATGTTAATTATAAAGACTTTCATGATACAGTATTCATTGCAGTATATAATTAACAAGAAAATTACAAATAAATACTACATGTCTTGAGAAATGAAAACTTGACACTCAATATTTATTATAATGAATCTAGTCTAATAGTATAAAGACTACTACATTTGAGTATAAAGACTTACATTCAGTATATAAAGACTACTACATTTGTCGTATATGGGGGACGTGTAAGGGGAGCTTGTATGGAGGGACAGTTAGTCGCTTCCAAAATTATTATGCATGTTAACAAAATAATGTGCATAATAATTCAAATAATATGCATAACTATTTAAGTACAAAAAATAACATGCATAATAACTCAAATAATATACATAATAACATCGATATTGATAGTCGGTATAAAATATGATATCTACGTATCAGCTCCCTTATCTTAAATTCATGATCCTTCTTTAAAATTAACCAATGACTCAGAAACGCATTCAGGTGAAGAGATGAGTCGGATGTAGATGCCTTTTATCATTAATAATTGATTTAGGATTTAGTTGCTTTTTATTGTTCGTCAAAATCCATTCTTATTTAATATTATATGAACCTCACTGATTTTAATTAAGCGTTAATCACCATTATTTGATGTCGGGTCATGCTAATTATTTTTTGCTAATAATAATTCAACATACTACTAGACAATGCACTTAATTACATTAAAAATGGTAAACTATGAAGTTACATAGATATACACAAAGTATATTACAACAAACTGATAATTTACCAAATTTTCATTTTGTACAAAATTAAATTTTAATCAATGTTTCCGATTGTAATTAACACATTCTGTTGTAATTGAGAACATAATTGCTTTTGATATGGAAATTTGAATTTATAACAAAGTAAAAAATTAATTAGGCATGCTGAGTCACTCTGTGATTATGTCACCCCCTTCGAGTTAAATTAAATACTGCATTTGGATGGCTTAACTATTCTAATGAAAAGGTTTTTTTAATGTAAGCATATTTTTCAGAGCTATTAAAAAAAATTCACAGATGGTCACAAAACATTTTTTTTCAACAAATAGGACCACAAGTACCCTAAAGTTTTCACGAAAGATCAAGGACGCAAGTATTACTACCGTTCCTAAATAAATTCAATTTTTTCCAACTCCCGTGAATTTCTCTTAATGCTGCAGTACAAATTTTACGCTTTAGAGGCGTAAGTAATACTTGCGCCTCTAAAAAGCTTATAGACGCAAATATTAGTTGTACCTTGATCCTCTGTAATATTTTTATAAAACAACTGATCCTATATGTTAAAATAAGTTATTTTTCTGACTCTTTATGTAAAAATTCCCTTAAAAAATCTCTCTTTCTTAGTTGTCCAATCTGATTGTGTACCAGTGCAAGTGTTATTGCTTAATGACAAAGGCTTTAAAGGCAAAGAATGAAAAGGTGCGGCGCTGGTGTAGAGGTTTAGCATTGACCACACATGCAAAGAGGCATCTTAAATATTATATATACATGCTACCTTAGTGCACTTAAAAGTTGCCAAGGGATATAAAGCTTATATGCCCATCCAGGTGCAAATTGATATAGAAAATTATAAATAAATACAGAGGAGAGAATTAACACGCACAAATAAATATATATATAAACTAGTAAGATGTCAACGTGATGCGGTAGAATAAATAATATTATAATATTTTTCATGTCTTTCATAATAAAGTATATGCAAGATTTTGATATACATTTTTTTATATTTTCGATTCATAAATTTTAAAGTGGTATTTAAAAAAAAATATGGTCAAGTTTCTTTCTCAAATGCCTTTTTGAAACGATGCTTTGTAGAGTTTTTTTGAAAGGATACCACTCATAAATGAAGTACTCTGATGAGAAACACTTCTCATAGTAGGATATGTTACTTTGTGGTGTTTGTTTTAATGGTTACCACGCATAAATGAAATACTCAGATAAAAAACACATCTAGTAGTAGGATAAGATACTTTGTGCACTTTTCTTGAAACGTTACCATTCACAAATGATGTAATTCAATCTGAAAAACTTCTCGTACTAGAATAAAACGATGTGTTGTATTTTTGAACGGTTACCACCCATAAATAAAGCACTCAGATAAGAAACACTTCTTGTAGTAAGATATTATGCTTTGTGGAGTTTTCTTAAAAGGTTACCACTCATAAATGAAGTACTCTGATCAGAAACACTTCTCATAGTAGAATATGATACTTTGTGGTGTTTGCTTTAATGGTTACCACCCATCAATGAAATACTCAGATAAGAAACACTTGTAGTAGTAGGATAAGATGCTTTGTGGTGTTTTCTTGATTGTTTACCGTCCATAAATGATTTACTCGGACATGAAACACATAAATTGGTATTCTATGCTTTTTCGTGGTGGTTTAGTGAGTGGCTACCACCATTAAATGAAGAAATCAAAGAAGAAACTCTTCTTCTCATAGTAGGCTATAAGGATTTGTGGAGTTTAACGTTACCATCAATTAATGAAGTAATACAATCTGAAACACTTCTCGTAGTAGGATAAGATGCTTTGTGTTGTTTTCTTTAATGGTTTCATCCTTAAATAAAGTACTAGGACATGAAGCACCTAGAGTGGTAATCTATGCTTCTTCGTGGTGTTTTAGTGAAAGATTACCACCCTTAACAGAAGTATTCGAAGAACAAACAATTCTCGTAGTAGGATAAGACGTTTTATGCTTCTTCGTTGTATTTTAATGAAGTAGGATAAGATGCTTTATGCTTCTTGTAGTAGGAACAAACGTTTACCATCAATAAATGAAGTAATACAATCTGAAATAGTTCTCGTAGTAGGCTAAGATGCTTTGTGTTGTTTTCTTTAATGGTTACCATCCTCAAATGAAGTACTAGGACATGAAGCACCTAGAGTGATACTCTATGTTTCTTCGTTGTGTTTTAATGAATGGTTACAACACTTAAATGAAGTACTCGAAGAAGAAACTCTTCTCGTAATAAGATATGATACTTGTTGAGTTTTCTTGAAAGGTTACCACTCATAAATGAAATACTCTGATCAGAAATACTTCTCATAGTAGGATATGATGCTTTGTGGTGTTTTATTTAATGGTTCCCAGCCATAAATGAAGTACTCAGATAAGAAACACTTCACGTGGTAGGATAAGATGATTTGTGTTGTTTCTTTTATGGTTACCACCCATAAATGAAGTACTCTTATCAGAATCACTCACAAATTAAGTACTAAGATATGAAGCACTTAGAGTGATACTCTATGCTTCTTCGTTGCATTTTAATGATTGGTTACAACACTTAAATGAAGTACTCTAAGAATAAACTTTTCTCGAAGTAAAATATGATGCTTTGTGGAGTTTTCTTGAAAGGTTACCACTCATAAATGAAGTACTCTGATCATGAAAACTTCTCATAGCAGGATATGATACTTTGTGGTGTTTGCTTTAATGGTTACCATCCATCAATGAAATACTCAGATAAGAAACACTTCTAGTAGTAGGGTAAGATGCTTACTGTTGTTTTCTTTAATGGTTACCATCATTAAATGAAGTACTAGGACATGAAGCATCTATAGTGGTAATCTACGCTCCTTCGTGGTGTTTTAGTGAATGGTTACAACACTTAAATGAAGTAATCGAAAAAGAAACTCTTCTCGTAGTAAGATATGATGCTTGTGGAGTTTTATTGAAAGGTTACCACTCATAAATGAAGTACTCTGATCAGAAACACTTCTCTATGATGCTTTGTGATGTTTTCTTTAACGGTTATCACCCATAAATGAAGTACTCAGATAGGAAACACTTCACGTAGTAGAATAAGATGATTTGTGATGTTTTCTTTTATGGTTACCACCAATAAATGAAGTATCTAATCAGAATCACTCATAAATTAAGTACTCGGATATGAAGAACTTAGAGTGGTACTAGTACTCTATGCTTCTTCGTTGTGTTTCAATGAATGGTTACAACACTTAAATGAAGTACTCGAAGAATAAACTCTTCTCGTAGTTAAATATGAAGCTTTGTGGAGTTTTCTTGACAGGTTACTACTCATAAATGAAGTACTCTGATGAGAAAAACATCTAATAGTAGGATATGATACTTTGTGGTGTTTGCTTTAATGGTTACCACCCATCAATGAAATACTCAGATAAGAAACACTTCTATTAGTATGATAAGATGCTTTGTGCGCTTTACTTGAAACGTTACCACCCACAAATGATGTAATCCGACCAGAAAAACTTCTTGTGGTAGGATAAGTTGTTTTGTGGTGTTTTGTTGAACGGTTACCACCCATAAATATAGTACTTAGATAAGAAACACTTCTTGTACTAGGATAAGATGCCTTGTGATGTTTTCTTTAATGGTTAACACCCATAAATGAAGTACTCTGATCAGAATCACTCACAAATTAAGTACTCGAATACAAAGCACTTACAATGGTACTCTATGATTATTCGATGTGTTTTATTGAATGGTTAAAACACTTAAATGAAGTACTCGACGAAGAAACTCTTCTCGTAGTAAGATATGATGCTTTGTGGAGTTTTCTTCAAAGGTTACCACACAAATGAAGTACTCTGATCAGAAACACTTCTTATAGTAGGATATGATGTTTCGTGGTGTTTTCTTTAATGGTTACTAAATGAAGTACTCAGATAGGAAACACTTCTCGTAATAGGATAAGATACTTTGTGATGTTTTCTTTAATGGTTATCACTCATAAATGAAGTACTCTAATAAGAATCACTCATATATTAAGTACTCGGATATAAAGCACTTAAAATGTACTCGAAAAAGAAACTCATCTCGTAGTAGGATATGATGATTTGTCGAGTTTCCTTGAAATGTTATCACTCATAGATGAAATACTTTGATCAGAAACATTTTTTCATAGTAGGATATGATGCTTTGTGGTGTTTTCTTTATCGGTTACCACCCATAAATGAAGTACTCAAATAAAAAACACTTCACGTTGTAAGATAAGATGCTTTGTGTTGTTTTCTTCAATGGTTACCACTCATAAATGAAGTACTCTGATCAGAATCAATAAATTAAGTACTCGGACATGAAGCACTTAGAGTGGTACTCTATGCTACTTCGTTGTGTTTTAATGAATGGTTACAACACTTCAATGAAGAAACTCTTCTCGTAGTAAGATATTATGCTTTGTGGAGTTTTCTTGAAAGGTTACCACTCATAAATGAAGTACTCTGATCAGAAACACTTTTCATAGTAGGATATGATACTTTGTGGTGTTTGCTTTAATGGTTACCACCCATCAATGAAATACTCAGATAAGAAACACTTGTAGTAGTAGGATAAGATGCTTTGTGGTGTTTTCTTGATTGTTTACCATCATTAAATGTTTAATAGGACTTGAAGCATCTAGAGTGGTAATCTATGCTCCTTCGTGGTGTTTTACTGAATGATTACAACACTTAAATGAAGTAATCGAAGAAGAAACTCTTCTCGTAGTAAGATATGATGCTTGTGGAGTATTATTGAAAGGTTATCACTCATAAATGGAGTACTCTGATCAGAAACACTTCTCTATGATGCTTTGTGATGATTTCTTTAACGGTTATCACCCATAAATGAAGTACTCTGGTAAGAAACACTTCACGTAGTAGGATACGATGATTTGTGATGTTTTCTTTTATGGTTACCACCCATAAATGAAGTACTCTGATCAGAAACACTTCTCATAGTCGGATATGATGCTTTGTGGTGTATTCTTTAACGGTTCCCACCCATAAATGAAGTACTCAGATAAGAAACACTTCTCGAAGTAGGATAAGATGATTTGTGATGTTTTCTTTTATTGTTACCACCCATAAATGAAGTACTCTGATCAGAATCACTCATAAATTAAGTACTAGGATATGAAGCACTTAGAGTGGTAATCTATGCTTCTTCATTGTGTTTTAATGAATGGTTACAACACTTAAATGAAGAAACTCTTCTCGTAGTAGGATATGATGCTTTGAGGAGTTTTCTTGCAAGGTTACCACTCATAAATGAAGTACTCTGATTTGAAATACTTGTCATAGTAGGATATGATACTTTGTGGTGTTTGCTTTAATCGTTACCACCCATCAATGAAATACTCAGATAAGAAACACTTCTAGTAGTAGGATAAGATGCTTTGTGGTGTTTTCTTTAATGATTACCATCCTTAAATGAAGTACTAGGACATGAAGCACCTAGATTGGTAATCTATGCGCCTTCGTGGTGTTTTAGTGAAAGGTTACCACCCTTAACAAAAGTATTCGAAGAACAAACAGTTCTCGTAGAAGGATAAGATGTTTTATGCTTCTTCGTTGTGTTTTAATGAAGTAGGATAAGATGCTTTATGCTTCTCGTAGTAGGAACAAACGTTACCATCAATAAATGAAGTAATACAATCTGAAAACAATTCTCGTAGTTGGGTTAGATGCTTTGTGTTGTTTTCTTTAATGGTTACAGTCCGTAAATGAAGTACTAGGACATGAAGCACCTAGAGTGATACTCGATGCTTCTTGGTTGTCTTTCAATGAATGGTAACAACACTTAAATGAAGTACTTGAAGAATAAACACTTCTCGTAGTAAGATATGAAGTTTTGTGGTGTTTTGTTTAAATGTTACCACTCACAAATGAAGTACTATAATTAGAAACACTTCTCATAGTAGGATATGATACTTTGTAGTGTTTGTTTTAATGGTTACCACCCATCGATGAAATACTCAGATAAGAAACACTTCACGTAGTAGGATAAGATGATTTGTGATGTTTTCTTTTGTGGTTACCACCCATAAATGAAGTACTCTGATCAGAATCTCTCATAAATTAAATATTAGGATATGAAGCACTTAGAGTGATACTCTATGCTTCTTCGTTGTGTTTTAATGAATGGTTACAACACATAAATGAAGTACTCGAAGAATAAACACTTCTCGTATTAAGATATGAAGCTTTGTGGTGTTTTCTTGAAATGTTACCACTCACAAATGAAGTACTATGATGAGAAACACTTCTCATAGTAGGATATGATACTTTGTGTTGTTTGTTTTAATGGTTACCACCCATCGGTGAAATACTCAGATAAGAAACAGTTCTAGTAGTAGGATAAGATGCTTTCTGCGCTTTTCTTGAAACGTTACCACCCACAAATGATGTAATCCGATCTGAAAAACTTCTCGTATTAGAATAAGATGATTTGTGTTGTTTTTCGTGAATGGTTACCACTCATAAATGAAGCACTCAGATAAGAAACACTTCTTGTAGTAGGATAAGATGCCTTGTGATTCTTTCTTTAATGGTTACCACCCATAAATGAAGTACTATGATGAATCATTCCTAAATTAAGTACTCGAACATGAAGCACGTAGAATGATACTCTATGCCTATTCGTTGTGTTTTAATGAATGGTTAAAACACTTAAATGAAGTACTTGAAGAAGAAACTCTTCTCGTAGTATAATATGATGCTTTGTGGAGTTTCTTCAAAGGTTACCACTCACAAATGAAGTACTCTGATCTGAAACAATTCTCATAGTAGATTATGATGCTTTGCAGAGTTTTTTTAACGGTTACCACCCATAAATATTGTACTCAGATAAGAACCACTTTTTGTAGTAGGATAAGATGATTTGTTATGTTTTCCTTAAAGGTTACCATCCAGAAATTAAATTTTCGGACATGAAGCACTTAGAGTGGTACTCTATACTTCTTTGCTGTATTTTAGTGAATGGTTACCACCCTTAACTGAAGTATTCGAAGAACAAACAGCTCTCGTAGTAGGATAAGATGCTTTGTGTGCTTTTCTTGAAAATTTACCACCCACAAATAATGTAATCCGATCTGAAACACTTCTTGTAGTAGGATAAGTTACTTTGTTGTGTTTTCTTGAACGGTTACCACCCATAAATGAAGTATTCAGATAAGAAACACTTCTTGTAGTAGGATAAGATGCCTTGTTATGTTTTCTTTAATAGTTACCGCCCATAAATGAAGTACTCTTATAAGAATCACTCATAAATTAAGTACTCTGACATGAAGAACTTATAATGATACTCTATGCTTATTCGTTGTATTTTAACGAATGGTTAAAACACTTAAATGAAGTACTCGAAGAAGAAACTCTTCTCGTAGTAAGATATGATGCTTGTGGAGTTTTCTTGAAAGGTTACCACTCATAAATGAAGTACACTGCTCAGACACACTTCTCATCGTAGGATATGATGCTTTGTGGTGTTTTCTTTAATGGTTTCCACCCATAAATGAAGTACTTAGATAAGAAACACTTCACGTAGTAGGATAATATGATTTGTGATATTTTCTTTTATGGTTAACACCCATAAATGAAATACTCTGATCATAATCACTCATAAATTAAGTACTAGGATATGAAGCACTTAGAGTGGTACTCTATGCTTATTCGTTGTGTTTTAATGAATGGTTGCAACACTTAAATGAAGAAACTCTTCTTGTAGTAAGATATGATGCTTTGAGGAGTTTTCTTGCAAGGTTACCACTCATAAATGAAGTACTGATCATAAACACTTCTCATAGTTGGATCTGATACTTTGTGGTGCTTGTTTTAATGGTTACCACCCAATGATGAAATACTCAGATGAGAAACACTTCTAGTAGTAGGATAAGATATTTTCTGCGCTTTTCTTGAAACGTTACCACCCACAAATGATGTAATCCGATCTGAAAGACTTCTCGTAGTAGAATAAGATGATTTGTGTTGTTTTTCTTTAATGATTACCACCCGTAAATGAAGTACTATGATCAGAATCACTCCTAAAATTAAGTACTCGGACATGAAGCACTTATAATGAATGGTTAAAACACTTATATGAAGTACTCGAAGAAGAAATTCTTCTCGAAGTAAGATATGATGCTTTGTGGTGTTTTCTTTAACGGTTACCACCCATAAATATTGTACTCAGATAAGAACCATATTTTGTAGTAGGATAAGATGCTTTGTTATGTTTTCCTTAAAGGTTACCATCCATAAATTAAATATTCGGACATGAAGCACTTAGAGTGGTATTCTATACTTCTTTGTTGTATTTTAGTGAATGGTTGCCATCCTTAACTGAAGTATTCGAAGAACAAACAACTCTCGTAGTAGGATAAGATGCTTTGTGCGCTTTTTTTGAAACTTTACCAGCCACAAATAATGTAATCCGATTTGAAACACTTCTCGTAGTAGGATAAGTTGTTTTTGGTGTTTTCTTGAACGATTACCACCCATAAATGAAGTATTCAGATAAGAAACACTTCTTGTAGTAGGATAAGATGCCTTGTTATGTTTTCTTTAATGGTTACCACCCATAAATGAAGTACATTGATCAGAATCACTCATAAATTAAGTACTCGGACATGAAGCACTTAGAATGGTACTCTATGCTTATTCGTTGTGTTTTAATGAATGGTTAAAACACTTAAATGAAGTACTCGAAGAAGAAACTCTTATCGTAGTAAGATATGATGCTTTGTGGAGTTTTCTTCAAAGGTTACCACTCACAAAATAAGTACTCTGATCAGAAACAGTTATCATAGTAGGATATGATGCTTTGTGATATTTTTTTAATAGTTATCACTCATAAATGATGTACTCAGATAAGAACCACTTCTAGTAGCAGGATAAGATGTTTTGTGATGTTTTCCTTAAAGGTTATCACCCATAAATTAATACTCGGACATGAAGCACTTAGAGTGATACTCTATACTTCTTCATTGTGTTTTAGTGAATGGTTACAACACTCAAATGAAGTACTCGAAGAATAAACTCTTCTCGTAGTAATATATGATGCTTTGTGGAGTTTTCTTGAAATGTTATGATACTTTGTGGTGTTTGTTTTAATGGTTACCACCCATCAATGAAATACTCATATAAGAAACACTTCTAGTAGTAGGATAAGATTCTTTGCGGTGTTTTCTTGATTGTTTACCGCTCATAAATGATGTACTCGGAAATGAAACACATAAATTGGTATTCTATGCTTTTTTCGTGGTGTTATAGTGAATGGTTACCACCATTAAATTAAATACTCGAAGAAGAAACTCTTCTTCTCATAGTAGGCTATGAGGCTTTGTTGAGTTTAAAGTTACCATCAATAAATGAAGTAATCCAATCTGAAACACTTCTCGTAGTAGGATAAGATTCTTTGTGTTGGTTTGTTTAATGGTTATCATCCTTAAATGAAGTACTAGGACATGAAGCATCTAGAGTAGTAATCTATGGTCTTTCGTGTTGTTTTAGTGAAAGGTTACCACCCTTAATTGAAGTATTCGAAGAACAAACAATTCTCGTAGTAGGATAAGATGCTTTGTGCGCTTTTCTTGAAACGTTACCACCCATAAATGATGTAATCCGATCTGAAACACTTCTCATAGTAGAATAAGATGATTTGTGGTGTTTTCTTGAAAGGTTACCACTCATAAATGAATTACTCTAATCCGAAACACTTCTCATCGTGGGATATGATGCCTTGTGGTGATTTCTTTAACGGTTACCATCCATAAAAGGTGTACTCAGATAAGAACCACTTCTTGTATTAGGATAAGATGCTTTGTGATGTTTTCCTTAAAGGTTACCACCCTTAAATTAAGTACTCGAATATGAAACACTTATAGTGGTACTCTATACTTCTTCATTGTGTTTTAGTGAATGGTTATAACACTCAAATGAAGTACTCAGAGAAAAAACTCTTCTCGTAGTAATATATGATGTTTTGTGGAGTTTTCTTGAAAGGTTATCACTCATGAATGAAGTACTCTGATCAGAATCACTTCTCATAGTAGGATATGATGCTTTGTGGTGTTTTCTTTAACGGTTACCACCCATAAATGAATTACTCAAATAAGAATCACTTCTTGTAGTAGGATAAGATGCTTTGTGTTGATTTCTTTAATGATTACCACTCATAAATGAAGTACTCTGATCAGAATCACTCATAAATTAAGTACTCAGACATGAAGCACTTATAGTGGTACTCTATGCTTCTTCATTGTGTGTTAGTGAATGGTTACAACACTTTAATGAAGTACTCGGAGAAGAAACTCTTCTCATAGTAATATATGATACTTTGTGGAGTTTTCTTGAAAGGTTACCACTGATAAATGAAGTACTCTGATCAGAAACACTTCCCATAGTATGATATGATATTTGTGGTGTTTTCTTTAATGGTTCCCACGCATCAATGAAATACTCATATAAGAAACACTTCTAGTAGTAAGATAAGATGCTTTGTGGTGTTTTCTTGATTGTTTACCGCTAATAAATGATGTATTCGAACAGAAAACACATAAAGTGGTATTCTATGCTTCTTCATGGTGTTTTAGTGGACGGTTACCACCTTTAAATGAAGTACTCGAAGAAGAAACACTTCTTCTCATAGTAGGCTATGAGGCTTTGTGGATTTTAACGTTACCACCAATAAATGAAGTAATCCAATCTTAAACGCTTCTCATAGTAGGATAAGATGCTTTGTGTTGTTTTCTTTAATGGTAACCACCCTTAATGAAGTACTCAGACATGAAGCACCTAGAGTGGTAATTTATGCTCCTTCGTGTGTTTTAGTGAAAGATTACTACCCTTAACTGAAGTATTCGAAGAACAAACACTTCTCGTAGTAAGCTATGATGCTTTATGGGGTTTTCCTGAAATGTTACACAAATGATGTAATCCAATCTGAAACACTTCTCGTAGTAGGATAAGATACTTTGTGGTGTTTTCTTTAATAGTTACCACTCATAAATGAAGTACTCTTATCAGAAACACTTCTCGTAGATGGATAAGATGCTTTGTGGTGTTTTCTCGAATGGTCACCACAAATAAATGAAGTAATCAAATTTGAAACACTTCTCGTAGTAGGATAAGATGATTTGTGGTGTTTTGTTGATTGGTTACCATCCATAATTGAAGTACTCAGATATCAAGCACATAGTTTATTCTATATTTCTTCCTGGTGTTTTAGTGAATGGTTACAATAATTAAATGAAGTGCTCGGAGAAGAAACTCTTCTTGTAGTAAGATATGATGCTTTGTTGAGTTTTGTTGGTAAAAGTTCTGTCACACCCCAGAAATTATAAGTAGCTAATGGGTGTTAATCCCGCCACGTGTACTTGTTTACAAGTACACGAAAGGCTGAGTTAAATAGTTAAGAAGTGAGATAAAGATTACTACATTATATTTAAATAAAGGAACAGCACACACAATGTACACAATACATGAACATCCAACAATATAATATATATATCACGGTGTCTTTTACAAATTTTACAGCGGAAACGGAAGAAAGACAAAATACATGCAAAGAGGTCGGTCTCATCAAAGGACGTGAGACCGGACCTCACTATCCTACTACAAACTACCCTTAATCAAACAAAATACAAGGAAATAAATCGGAAGGAAAGTCTACAAAACGGAAGACACCGGGACTCCATCCTAGCGCTCTCCTATTGGACTTCAAAATAGCTCCTGCTCCTTACCTGGACCCCACAACCAACCATGGAACGTGAGATATAAAATCTCAGTGTGGATTAAGGTCTAGCCTTTGGGTTTATATCCGATTCTAAGTTGGACCGATCACACTTATTGAGTATAATTTCGACTAAACTATAATTAGCTAAGTGATATCTTATTTAATCATTCATTCAAGTTAATCAGACTATCCAAACAGATGATGCGCGAAATAAAACCCAAAAGATATATGAGGAATAATATACATATAAACTAATAAGGAATATGATCAATCTCCCAAACAAAGGAATGAATTGTCAAATTTAAACCTCGGGTGTAGGACATCAAGATTCGCCCCCTTAGACGGGTCTCGTATTCGAGCCGCCAGGTCTAAGAGTATTGTTAGATGGGTCTCGTATTCGAGCCGCCAGGTCTAACTAAATTCCGAGTTTCCAGAACAAAACGCCCTGGTAAAGCAGAGCGGCTACAAAAAGCACACACTCGGTCAAAAAGCGAACCGAGAAGCCTACCCTCACCAAAATAGAAACATAAGAAAATTAAAATACTCGGTCTCAGTCGTCATACGGAAATAAGGAACCGACTACCCGTTTGAAAAGAATATAGTAAAAGGGAACTCCATGTACCAACTAGGGGCCAAAGGGGAGCCCCAGACTTCCTTTGTACCAACCAGGGGCCAAAGGAGGAAGTCCTTCGAATATTAGGAGATCCCGAAATATCGGCTAATGAATAATATAATAAAGAACGGAATAGCTCCAATACCTCACATATGACACGCATACTCTAAACTGAGAAACCGAACCTTAATCATTCAATTGAGGAGATATTATAATAATATTTATTTTTAAGGGTATTGAAAAGAGAAACTCTCAAATTGGCACTACGAGCCATCAAGTGATGGTTATCGTTGGTGAGAAATAGTCCGATGTCCTTAAGGACATCCCGTTGAGAGTATCCCATGGGCTATGTCAGACACCATGACACATACTCCCTCCACGATGCCCTCAGACTACATCCAATCTAGAACTCACCGGCCCGACTCTCATCACTCCCGACGAAATACATATAGTATAAAATACGCATTCTACCTATAAGTATTCTAATAACCTATACGATCTGTATATCGGATCTTACATGCAATATGAGATGCACATGACATGCAATGCAGGTAGGTCTCAATTTATGGTGCAGTTACCGGTATGCACAGATGACATTTCAAGTTCTACGGGCCTGATTAATAGTTATTGGTAATTTGGTACCACAGTTCAATTTGGGTAGGTCTGGTAGGTCCTAGTTATAAAGGAAGGGATATAAACCCCAGGAACCACACCTGAGATAGCTGGAGCGATATGCAAGGTCGACTCTACTCCGGGGGCAGCTCTGAAGCGTCCGCGCCTGGATCAACGTCGACGGCATCAGTAACGGCCTCGTCACCCACGAGTGGATACAAGTCGGCTAAATCTCCTGGTTTGGTGATCGGTTTGGATTTAGTTAGATTGAGTAATTGAGTTTAAAAATCTAGGCGTTTGAGACGTCCTGCTCCTAATTTAATTTACTTGTTATTTCTACATAGTCAAATCTCTGTGCAGTGTCCTTGCTGCACGGTGAGCGTGAGGACTTACAAGATTTCGTTATTTTTCTTAGTCCATGTGTATTACTAATCCCATTAATTATTTGTCGTCATGTTGATATTCTATAGAACATCAATAAAGAATAACGCGAGGAAAGCATGTTATAAATTCAACCACTTTTAACTTGAACTTTTAATTAAACTAAGCAAAGAAGGAAATAAAATATTCTAATAATTATATGTGCATATTATTATTGTGCTTATAGAGAATTTGATAGATATATGTATATATTATTTTATTTAAACGTTTATTAGTCCTATTTATTTATTTCATGTATGTTGTATTCATTCATAGAGAAATTGATCAATATATACATTTATATTCTTGTTACTACTTAGTCATATTAACGTACGTGTATCGTACGTAATTAATTTTGTGATATATAGAAATTGATCAATATATATTATTATATATATAATCTTACTTTGTCCGATTACTTGGGGGATGTTTGGTCATTAATGAGTATATATGTGCGTATATTTATCTGAGGTACTTATTTAGTTATTTATATAGTTAGTTAATTAGTTAACCATGTTATTATGCTTAATACATACTTAGTTATTTTAAATATGTAGTTCGTGACGCATAATATGTCCTAATGTCTTATGCTAATTACGTTGTCGTGCCAATTTACTATCCTAGTTATATAACTATGACGTGTATTATTCGTTATACTTTTGGTGCTACATATAATATAGAAAAAATATAAAAACACAAGTTGGATTATTTTTAATTAATTCTTGGTTTAGGTGTTTATCCTGTGGGATCAGAAGTCCGTACTCGTGCGTCATAGCCGTAGCTCGTGCTGCACGGACTTTTAGTCGTCATTTCCCAATTTATACCTTTCTCGATCTTCTTATTACTTCGGGTCTAGTTAATAAGTATTATGGATAGGGCCACCAACCGTGTAATATTTGTTTTTATACCCGACTCGGCCTAGTTAGGGCCCAAGCCCATAATTACTTATAACTTTATTTATTTATCCATTTATGTCCTTGTGGTATCTGTTGGGACTATTAAGGTCCATTTGCTTTAAAAGTCCAAAGGCCCATTTAAATGTCTTATTCATTTTATTCTCTTAAGTTATAGAACCCGATAGTAGCTCACATGGCCCAGTGATAAAATCTGGGCCTAATACTCACGAATAACAGCAAGACCCAGCTCAAGCCTAACTGCACTAGTGCTGGCAAACCAGTGCAGCAGCAACCAGAGGGTAAGCAACCAGTGTGTTACAGGTACAGTTGGCGGCCAGAGATACAAGTTTGGTAGAGACTCGGGACACAGCTGGTGCCTAAGCCAGTAAAAACAAAGCCAACCTAGGTACAAAGGTACCAGATCACAACAAGGCTGGTACAACGGCTACAACATTCACAGTTAATTCATCAGAGCATACGCTAGCATAATGGCTTAAGCAGTTCAACTCCCGAAACCATAACCTTAATCAATTAGATCGCATAAATCAAGTACAGGGGTGTCAAACCCTCAATTAATCCCATTCGTAGTTCACAGTTCAGTTTGGCACCCTTATACCCAGAATCATAACCGTCTAGAATCACAGGGAAGCAATCATCACAGAACACTTAGAGCACACAGAACCAACAACTCACAACGCACCCAAACATGGCAGCAAAACCAGAACCCAATCAACACAGATAATAACAGTAAGGGTCATGACACACGGCATCACAAAGCACAAAAGAACAAAATACAACAGCAAGAAGATTCAACACCAAAAGGGACAATGAGGCACTATATGGTTACCAGTAATTCTGAGGTGCAAGCACGTTGAGAGCCGTTGGATGAGATGCACACCCCAGCCGTCTCCCTCCTCTTGCTTCCACACACACCATTTTTCTTAATCCTTTTTTGTGTTTCCTTTCACTCTATTAATTTCTGTTGTTTGCAAATCTCAGCGCATGAGAAAACAGGTAAGCAAGAGGTGCGACATAGGAAGAGGTGTTCAATATGTAGGGGAGGCTGAGTGTTCAAGGTGTGCATCCTCCAATATGAGACTAGTTAGGTCAGAGGAAATCGAGTCAGGACGAAATCGTCAACAAGGACGGCTCGGTGACAGAGCACTCGATTGCTCTTGAGGGTTTTTGACCAGGGAAACGAGGGGTATCGAAACCATCTTATTGGTTTCTAAGAGGCGAGGTGACAGGGATCTAGAATTCGAGTTTGCTCGTGCGGCCACGTAGTTACCCCGTGTGTCGGGGTTGAGAGAGAGTCAACGCGATAAAGGGTAAGCAGGACAGGGGTGGGTTTTGAGAGGACAGCAATCGAAGACCAGGAAATCGCCATGATTTCTCTGGCAGAGGGAAACGAACGGGAGAGGAGAGGGAAGATAGGTGATTGGGTTATTAGTGTTGGGAGAGAGAGAGTCACCGAGAGAGAGCGAGAGACGGATAGAGAAAGGGAAGTAAATGTGAGTGGATGGGTAGACAAAGGAGAGAAGGTGTGGGGGGGCCCACATTTATCCTCTGTAACTCCTTTGGTGTTGTCATTTATATAGCATTGCCTCTTTACAGGTTTGATAACTCATTTTGATTCGTCACACCAAATCGCACCGCTTTGGTAATAGGGCATCCTATGGGGATGGAGAGAGAGTATAAGAGAAAGTGACTTAATTCCTAGGGAAGAGTGGCGCCACAGAAAATTAATGGGTATAGGGAGTAGTTTTCTAGGTGGTATGTTGAGTTGGCAGTGAAAGGGAGGTAAGGCGCAGGAGAGAGGGGCACAAGGGAAGAGAGAGATTTAGATGGGGGGGTTTCAAGGTAGCTTAGTGCAAAACCGTGGGTAGAATTGCCAATATCAAGGGCGGTTTTTGTGGGTATCAAGGTGGTTTCTTATTTGGCCATTGGTGGGGGTTGGAATCTCATGTGGCCTCTTTGCTGGCCATCAGTGTGGCAATTCGTTGGTAGACGAAAAAAAATCGATCACATGCGTCATATGACTCGTTATATGATTTAGTATTACGTTTTATGCTATGCAGTCTAAAATCAGTAGGAAACTTGTAAACTATTAACGAAAACAATTGAAATATTGTAACTAATATTGTGAATTTATTATATTTTATTATTATTTTATTTTATTTTTATTACTTAACCTCTAACTCGTAAAATTATATCATTAATTTGTGATTTTAAATTGTTCAAAATTTTACGGGTTTCACAAGTTCCTCATGTTAGAATTAGGGTTGGGATTTAAAGCGCAAGACTAAGGTCAATTCACTAGACGGAAGCATTTTCAATCAACAATTTCAAACTAAAAGCTTTTAGACCTTAATTACCTAGCCAAGTAATAGAGCAAGCAATTTCAAGAAGTAATTGAGCAAATCACAAAATAACAAAGAGCAAAGTAATAAAGAGAGAGAGAGAGTGTGTGAATATGGAGCAATCGAGAACAAGCAAACACACTATGTAACGTGATTCGGCCTATCAATCAACTTAGACCTACGTCCACGGTCTTCCGAAACTAAATATTCCTTCTGGGCCGATTTCACTATAAAATGAGTGTTCTTTACAAAGTGCGGAGCATATCTTTGACTTTTTCTACACAAGCAAGTCAATCTTATTCTCTAGACCAATGTATGGGGCAACACCACGCTACATGGTAAAAAGGTCTGATTGACAACACAATTAAGGACAGGGATGCATCATTTGACAACACAAATGTGATGCACCAAATGCTAAAAACTAGCTAAGGATTTGTTCTCGAGTAGACAATTAGAGAATAGTAGCTATCCTAATGCTCTCTGGGTTAGGTAGCTGGAGGAGACTTGAATTATGCTCTTTGTTGTTCTCAATTTGATGCTTGGAAGCTTGTAGGAATGATTTGATTGTCTGCTGGTTTGTTTCTGCCTCATTTATATAGACTGGACACTTCTTGGGATCTTGGAGCCTTCAAAATCCTTCCTGGCGTTACAGCACCTTCATAACGCCTTGGGTAAGGCGTTATAACGCTTTGGGCATCTTCCATATTTGCCCCTGTACAACTATATTGTGGGCCAACTCTTCAGGAACCCATTATAACGCTTTGGTCACCCGTTATAACGAGTGGTGACTCGTTGTGACGCCTTGCCAAGCATTACAGTAACGCTGGCCTCGGGAAAATCCAGGCTGCTCCTTCTTCTCTCTCCTCCTGAGGCGTTATGATGCCTTGGGCACTCGTTATAACGGATTGGTGACTCGTTATAACGAGTCTTAAAGCGTTATGGTAACGTTGTGCTCTGTTTTGCACAGTGAAGCATTTTCTTGATGACTTGAGCATGTCTTGACTTGTTCATGGCATTTTTGAGCATGTTTGACATTGATATGTACTTGTTTTAACCTATATCTTCACCAAAACTCATGTGCAAGGTTAGTACTTTATTTGTTTTGCAAATTGTCAAACAAGAGATAAGTTTAATCCAACACCTCATATATAAGATTTGAGTTATAAAGAACTTTTCATTAAAAATTCTTTAAAATGATTAATGGCACCATATTTAAAATTTTAAATAGATATTAATGATGATTGTTTCTGAAATAGTAATATAAAAGAAATAATCTATAAGATGCAACTTAAGAATTTTTATTAAGTTTGTAGGTTGCACAAAGAAAATAATATCTATGCAGTTAAGAGTCTAAATAAAATATTATCAAATTGTGATCTCATTTTCTAGAGTCAAATGTGATAAATCAGATTGTTCATATTTTGTGGAAGTAAAAAAAATAAGATATGTCTTAGTGAACAAAGAATAAAGATTAAGATAAATCTCCTTGATTGATTTAAAAGCAATAAAGTCTAAGTATTTATATGCCTCGAAGCATAAAACACGTTGATGTATACTCATAATGATATCGTGTTATATGCCAAAAAATACTTCGAATAAAATATTTAGAATAAGATATTTTAGAATGCAGATAAGAGATCTTAAACGATTTATAGTGAAAAAAATAATATTCACGTATCAGATGTTGGAATTTTTTTTGGAGGTCCTACCAAATTTGATTTCAAGATTAAATGCATGATTCCATAAAGATGTCACCTTATTGCATATAATGAACTCAGTATAAGAGATCATTCAAGTTATACTGTAACAAATAAATTTAGCCATGCATAATAATGCTAGAAACTTAATAAAACAAAAATATTTTTTTGTATAAGCTTTCTAGTAGCATAAAAGAAATAATACGAAATATGAAAGTCTGATTCTTGGAGAAATATTTGTTCTAAGTAATTTGCAAAATGTTATGATATATGCAAGTTACGTTCTGATATCTCGTTGATATCTCTCTTTAAAGTTTTGACCTCACTAAAGAAAAAATTAGTGATGACCCATTTAGAAATAGGCGTATAATCACACTCTCGTGTAATTTCCGAACTATATGTCCAGAATCTAATTCATGTCATCCAACTTGTATTTGGCATTGTGATTTTAGTCGGATAAGCCACGCAGAAAATGTGGCGACACTACTTAAGTTCCTTGTTGGTACAACTAATGAACCGAATTGGCTAAAAAGTACAAAAAAAGACAGAAAAGTTAAAGTAATATGCAGATTCACATGTATATGTAATTAAAAAGGATCACACTTGTCCATGTGGGAGATTGTTGAAAGAGACGTCAAATCCAATAAATAAAGTTTGGATTACGTGTTACATGATTAATATATCTCATACTGTCAAATATGTTACGAGGAGTAACATCAGCTACGTCGTAAAATGTGATTAATTATACAGGACATAATACATATTTTGCTAAGATTCTGGATACGAATACATATAGAATTTAATGTGAATTAATTATAATTGTTGATTGACCGATTATGATTAATTCAACTAATGCTAGTGTTAAAATGTCAGAATTATTGTTTGAACCTAATCAATTGATTTGGGTCAAGATACCAAACAAAAAGGGACCAACAGAATTTAATATATATATATATATATATATATATATAGAGAGAGAGAGAGAGAGAGAGTCCGGCTAGCGTGCTTCCATAAGCACTTCGGGTGAAACGCTTACGGGTCAAATTTTAAAATCTAGCATTCGAAATTTTGATTTAAAAAGCTCATTAATTTATTTACATCATAATCTTGTAGAATACTAATTTTTTCCATTTTTTTAATTTTCTATCTATGTTAAATGATTTTTGAAAGAAGAACCTATTTGACATTGAAAATAAGGTATATTTTATTATTTTTTGGCCAACTTTTAAAAAATCATTAGACATAGTTAGAAAATTCTAAAAATGGAAAAATTTAGTATTCTACAAGATTATGATGTAAATAAATTAATGAGCTATTTAAATCAAAATTTCGAATGCTAGATTTTAAAATTTGACCCGTAAGCATTTCAAATTGATTTATATAAAAGAATATAAACAATATTTGGCCGAATATTGAAATTAGTATATCTTTTGGCTGTTTTATAAAAAAGTTTATTATAAAATTTTGCGGATGGTATAGCCGTCGAAATCTTTTTTATATATTTATTAATTTTGTTGAAATATTCTTTCCTGACTTGTTTTGCAAATAGTATCAAATTTTGAGCACGTATTTACTATCAAATTTTGAAAGTAAATATGATAATTTGGAAAAGAAATGAAGAGAATTTAATATCAAATAATCCAAAGAATATTAGCTATTAATTATTGTATCTTTCCAAGATACGTTTTCACTAGTATAAGGCACTAGGTCTCGAAGCATTATCGGTATGATATTCTGGCGCACATGTGCTGTGAATTAGCCTCAGCCGTCTCCTCAATTAAAGAAAGTTACTTCTTGGTACATTCGTAACCTTAGAAGTTTGGCACCGAGAATTTCTTGTAAGGATCTGTTGGCGTACTATTGTGTTGTTCAACCATCTCCAACGACTCCTTGATCAAGAGAAGAATACAAGGAAGATCGTAGGGGTGAAAAGTAAGTAACGCTTTCGCTCTATTTTAATTTTTGTCTTAAATAATTGCACGAATTTTCTATTTGCAATTATTTGTTTAATTTAAGACTTCTGTTTTTGGCTCTACCTAAACTGAAATTGCACCAACATTACATAGTTGGAGAAATGTGGTACGTACAAAAGATATTATCTCTCTCTACTTGAATTTTTTTTATGATCTGTTATGATTTTTTGTCATTTTGTTTGATATTACACGTGGTTAATTAATGAGGCATGAGAGGAATTGGAAATTGAAGTACTCTTCTAAGCAAAGTGATGCATATTTATTTTCTTCTTTTGAGTTGCAAACTAAAATGGAGAAACTTTCAGAATCCCAAAAGAAGAGGTTATTAATCTACTTTTCATTTGGCATTTATTTTAAATTATAGTACTAATTATTTGTTAGTTGTCTAAGTTTGTATTTTGTGTTTCTGTGGGGGTTCCTTACCGAATTAACGAGGCATGGAAGAAATTAGAAATGGTAATTATATAATACAAGGGTAGTCATCCCTCGATTTGTAGTGAATTAATAAGGCATGAGAGGAATTGAAAATGATAATTGTAAAATACAAGAGTAGTCATGACATGGAAGAATATTGTAATCCAACTAAATATATATTTATTTTGATTTAATTAATTCATGGATAATATTATTAATCATTTTATTTTTTATTGGTGATACTTTTGATGTAATGCATGATTTGGATGCATGTGTAATCATGTTTGATTAAAAATGAGCTAGCCACACAAGCATAAAAACTTTCTAAAAACGTTATTGTTCTACGATGGATATTACCAAAGAAAGAGTATAATTTAGAGTATATATTACACAAGTATCAAGTCATATGAAGTCATATCAAATCATAAAAGCGTTGCGAGTAAAAAATTATTAAGTCTTCCACGTCGGATATTAAATAATAAGAAGTGGTGTAGATTGAATGAAGAAAAGTGGAGTGCACCTCTTATCTCTACGACGCGTTTTAACTTATTTTTTGCAATCCCGTGTTTACAACGAAAGATAATCGTGTAAAATCCCCAAAAGATCCGATGTGAAAATAGTTTTTTTCTCATAGTGCGTGGTTCAAATGTTGCATTTTGCATATTACTATAGAGATTAGAACTCTTCAACTATTTGAACTTGTATCAACTCGAAAACAATTGAAAATTTTAAGAGTGACATTTGTTATTTTGTGTTTTGCAACATTGTATTTTCTACTATGCTTAATATTAGCAGAGCAATGAAGTTTGAGTGGTGTCATTTGATCTCCATAAATTTTCAGAATAAACATTGATAATTACATAAAATTTTCAACTAAAAGAATAATAGTTCTTTTAATAGACACTTGGCTCGGTCATTACTCATTAATAAACCTCATTAACAACCTTTTTCCCCTTCTGCAATTAATCGCCACAACTCTTTAGAGTTTCTTTTTTTTTTTGATCAAAGCAAAACCCCAAACATGGGTGCCAGCTTCCATAATTGAAAGCAAAAAATACAAAGTTTTCGGTATAGAAGTTCTATACCTTTACATAAATTGCTTGTAAAAATTAAAAAGACCCCTACCTAGCATATAGCACTAAACATTGACTGTATTACACATATCTTGCATTTAAAACCCCTGTTTAAACCTTTTGTAACTGAGTAGCAAACTCATACTCCTTCCTATGCTTGACTCAGAAAAAAACCAAAAATTACACCAGCAGCAAAACTTTGCGGTTATGATCAAAACAGTAAATCATATTTCACTCCATGCTTCTCTTTAGAGTTTCTGTTCTTCCTTTTTTAACATAATTAGAGTTGAATCCCAAACATTGTTAGGTTCAGGACGGAGCTACGTAGGTCTTGGTTTAGGGGTCAGCTGATCCATTCTGGAAAAAAAGTTTCAAAATTAATTATGTAATTAGAAAAAAATTCTGAAAAATAAACTTATAATTTGAATTTTTTAAAACATTCATGATTTTGAACAATTCTGAAAAGAATTAAAATGTTGAATCACACTGAAAATTTTACTGAATCTGCCCCTGATACTTAGGTTATATTATGCTTGTTTGATGCACTTTTTAATGTGAGCACTAAAATCTTCTTCTTTCTTTTTATCTCATTTCCAGCTAAGCTGACTCAACGCAAAAGGTTAGATCATAATGGAATTTCTGATCGATCTAATTAATTTCAAAAGGGTCTCTTTAAAAGTACAATTGATTTCTACTTTTGTCGAGCATCAAATATAGATCTAAATGAAACCTTTCCTTCTTTTCAATTTCAAGAGCATATTAGTATATGGGTGAAGTTATGGTGCTTGCGAAGTCTTGATTTTAATAAGCGCAACTTTGACGCTCTCAGGCCAGCGGTTCGGCATCAAACTTGCGACTTCCAGATTCTTAGCTAAAAAGATTGATAATATATGATTATTATTAAAATTAGATTATCTGTTTAATTTATATGACGAGTGCGACGCAAAAAAATTTAACAAATTTCAAATTTCTACACAAAAATTATAAGAAAAATTGTCCCATATTATCCAATCAAATAATAAACGACTCAGATAAATACGTTAAAACTAATAATAGTGGACAATAGAAAACTTTTAATATCTCCAGCAACAACACCAGACCGATGTCTACTTTTAAAGATCAGTTTTGTTCGCTTTTAAAGATCGATTTTGTAGTAGTAATATCACGACATTGAAATATATGCTAGAATATTTCATAAGTCATAACCTTTTATTGCATGATATTTAAAACTAAGAATTCAAATAATTAGTGTATTTTTTAAATTATAGATGCATTCAAGTGTATTATTTCTGCACCCGATTAATTATTGAGTAAATATACCGTTCCCATATTAGCGTCCCCTCACTCAAATGCAATGATAAATTATTTTTAATTCTTTGTATAAATATTTTATTGAACAAATGCAATGATAATCATTTTTTAGTATAAAGACTTATACTAAAAAATATAAAGACTATTATATTTAAGTATAAAGACTTATATAGGGGGGGCGTGTAAGAGGGACAGTTAGTCGCTTACTTAATTATTTACCTAAAGGCTCAACATAAGTGCGATAAATTAATCTAACATTAGAAGTTTTTAATTAGAAGAAATAAAAACTGGGAGATCCATCTGCATGCTTTTTCTAAAAATAGAAAATATAATGGCAAGCAGAACTTATCCTAATCTCTCCCTGCTTTAATAGTTTTGTTTGGGAACTGATACGTAGATACCATATTTGATATCAATTATTGATATCGATTTTATTATGCATATTTAGTTGAGTTATTATGCACATTATTTGAGTTATTATGAATGTTATTTTTTGTAATTAAATAGTTATATATGTTGTCGATTTTATTATGTATCTTTAGTTGAGTTATCGTGCACATTATTTGAGTTATTATGCATGTTATTTTCTGTAATGAAATAGTTATACATGTTATTTTTTGTACTGAAATAGTTATGGTATAACATGCATAATAACTCAAATAATGTGCATAATAACTCAACTAAATGTGCATAATAAAATCGATATCAATAGTTGATATCAAATGTGATATCTACGAAACATTATCCGTTTTGCTTTACTGATATTACACTTTACAGTATTAATTCCAGTTTATGATTTATATATCAAATCAGATGATATATATTGTGTGCAAATCTTTTTCTTGTTCTTTAATTTAAGGGATGTGCCCACATACATGGCTGTCTAGTGGAGAGTCTAGAGACTCAGCTCCTCTTTACACATCCTCTAATTCTTATCCTTTGCATGTGCAGATGTATGCTTGCAAATGGAATAATGCAACAATATCACTGTTACATTTTTAATATCTGTTATTGGTTTATGCAAACTAATACATGAGATTTTAGTTTTTATATATAGTGTATATAGGTTGATGGTTGTGTATTATATTTACTATAATTTGGAAAACAAATTAGTCATCTGTATGTTGTCAGGGTGGACTTCAGATGAAAAAAAAAAATTTAGCAAGATTTATTTACAGTGAAACAAATATATTTATTGCTTGAATTAAACAAACTTTTAATTAATAAGGTAGGGATGTAGGATCAACTATAAATATTTTCTGAATTTTGCAGAAAATGCACATGAAATTTGTAAACTTTTTTTTTAACCTGAACACCCTGCTAGTTCTTTCTCAGTTTGATTGATGACTGTATCATTCTTAGATTAAGATGATAAACAGAATATATAATCAGACATAACATATTAATTTGTAATTTTACTTTTTCAATATTAATATCTGTTTTTTCTTTATGTTTTACATGTTGTAAAAAGATGATGTATATATTATTTCCTTGGGAGTTGTTTATTATTATTAATTTTAATAATTATATTTGTTATTATTCATATTATCTTGTATTAAAAATTATATTTTGTAATATAAAAATTGCTTTTTAACTTAATTCATTTAAATTTAGTTTAACCTTTGTTAAATGCTTGATTGTAAATTAGATAAATTTTTTCTATTTTTATATTAATGTAGATTTTTAGTATAATATTAAATATTAATTTTGTCATATACAGTTGAACTGAAAAAAAATAATTCTCATTGTTGTATACGTGACTGGTAAAATAGAAAAATAATACTCATTGTTGTCAACCTATATTTTATTTTTCAAAAATCTCTATACCGATGTTTGAGAATAATTTGAGAGTTAACATTTATTGAATATTACAACTCGATATAATTAATATTGAGGTTTGATACTTGCTACTTTTGTTTAATTTCTTTTCATGATAAAATCTAATGGTGATTGATCATATGACATTTCAAATGACAGAATCAGAAATGAAACGAAGACTGATTGAGTTATATATCGAAATAATATCAAATGACAGAATCAAAAATGAAAGCACACACTCCATCAAAAATGTATCTCTCAGGCTCCCATCATTCTACTAATATTGATATTTGAGCTAGCCTTTGTATTTCAGCTCAAATTTAACTACATATATAATGTATACATTGAACGCGTTAATTAACATTTAGATTATAAATTTCTTAACTTTGTATTAATATTTCAAGAAAAATCATTCATGAAGGCATATTATCTAATTATCTAACAATTACAATATAGTCATAAATTAATTAAAGTTATATATTTATGATTCTAGTTAATTAGCACATAGCAATTTTTCATTACAACATGCATGCAATAATATGACTATTTTTATTTACTATCCTAGCTATATTTTTCGTTAATTTAATTAATTCTCAGAGAATTTTACAATTGATCATTATTATTCATCAAACAACAAAATTCTAGAGACACGTTTGTTATTTTTTGTCTATTAAAAGAAATTCGGAAAAAGTAAGAATCTTTCAAATTTGTTCATACATAGAATCTTTTCTCTCTATTTTATCCTTACTACTAATAAATGTATATTTAAGTTTTTGACTCCAAACCTCTATTCACCTCTCAAATCAATATAGAGCGTTAGATTTTCATTTCTTTCGATCACAACCGTTCAATTTTAGACTTTCAATTCTCTTACCATAATAAGAGCATGTAATATATTCTCATGGAGACAAAATATTTTGTAACATTTATTATTGACATATATCTTCTATTTATGATATTGCTATTTAAGATCTTTTGTGTAATTTTTGAAAGCAGGGGTCAAATATTTATAACCATGCAGGAATATAGCAATAAATCAACATTTTACTACGAGAAGAGTTTATTCTTCGAGTACTTCATTTAAGTGTTGTAACCATTCATTAAAACCCAACGAAGAAGCATAGAGTACCACTCTAAGTGCTTTATACCGTAGTACTTAATTTATGAGTATTTCTGATCAGAGTACTTCTTTTATGGGTGGTAACCATAAATGAAAACATTAGAAATCATCTTATCCTACTACGTGAAGTGTTTCTTATCTGAGTACTTCATTTATAGATGGGAACCGTTAAAGAAAACACCACAAAGCATCATATCCTACTATGAGAAGTGTTTCTGATCAGAGTACTCCATTTATGAGTAATAAGCTTTCAAGAAAACTCCACAAAGCATCATATATTATTACGAGAAGAGTTTCTTCTCCGAGTACTTCATTTGCGTGTTGTAATCATTCACTAAAACACAACGAAGAAGCATAGAGTACCACTCTAAGTGCTTCATATTCGAGTACTTAATTTATTAGTGATTCTTATCAGAGTACTTCATTTATAGCTGGTATCCATTGAAGAAAACTTCACAAAGCATCTTATTGTACTACAAGAAGTGGTTCTTATCTGAGTACTTCATTTATGGGAGGTAATCGTTAAAGAAAACACCACAACGCATCATATCCTAATATGAGAAGTGTTTCTTATCAGAGTACTTCATTTGTGAGTGGTAACCTTTCAAGAAAACTCCACAAAGCATCCAGGGGCGGAGCCACCTTGCACCAGGGGGGTGCAGCTGAACCCCCCTGGAAAAAAATTTCAAAAATGACCATATATTTTAAAAAAAATTCAAAAATGACCATATATTTGAAATTTTTTTGCATAAATGACCATGTAAAATAATTTTTTTCTAAGAATAACCATCATTTCGAACCCCCCTGGAAAATACCGTAAATCTTGAACCCCCTGGCGAAAATCCTGGATCCGCCCCTGAAAGCATCATATCTTACTACGGAAAGAGTTTCTCTTCAAGTACTTCATTTAAGTGTTGTAACTATTCATTAAAACATAACAAAGAAGTATAGAGTGTCATTCTAAGAGCTTCATGTCCGAGTACTTATTATGAGTGATTCTGATCAGAGTGTTTCATTTATGGGTGGTAACCATTAAAGAAAACATCACAAATGATCTTATCCTACTACGAGAAGTGTTTTTATATGAGTACTTCATTTCTGGGTGGTAATCGTTTAAAAAAACACCACAAAGCATTTTATCCATCTACGAAAAGTGTTTTTATATTAGAGTACTTCATTTATGGGAGGTAACCATAAAAGAAAACACCACAAAGTATCTTTTTCCTACTACGAGAAGTGTTTCAGATCGGATTACATTTTTTGTGGGTGGTAACGTTTCAAGAAAAGCGCACAAAGCATCATAGCCTACTACGAGAAGTGTTTGTTCTTCGAATACTTCAGTTAAGAATGGTAATCTTTCACTAAAACACCACTAAGGAGCATAGTTTACCAGTCTATGTGCTTCATGTCCGAGTACTTCATTTAAGGGTGGAAACCATTAAAGAAAATAACACAAAGCATATTATCCTACTACAAGAAGTATTTCAGATTAGATTACTTCATTTATGGGTGGTAACAATAAACTCCAAAAAGGTTCATAGCCTTCTATGAGATGTGTTTCTTTTTCGAGTACTTCATTTAGTGGTGGTAACCATTCACTAAAACACCACGAAGAAATATAGAGGTAACTTTATGTGTTTCAAGAAAACATTACAAAGAATATTATCCTACTACGAGAAGTGTTTCTTATCTGAGTACTTCATTTATGGGTGGTAACAATTAAAGAAAACACCACAAAGTATCTTATCCTACTATGAGAAGTGTTTTTTTATCATAGTACTTCATTTATAAGTGATAACCTTTCAAAAAAAACTCCACAAAACATCTTACTACGAGAAGAGTTTTTTCTCTGAGTATTTAATTTAAGTGTTGTAACCATTCACTAAAACATCAGGAAGAAACATAGAATACACTATGTGCTTGATGTCTAAGTACTTCATTTAAGTGTGGTAATCAATCAAGAAAACACGACAAATCATCTTATCCTACTACGAGAAGTGTTTGTTTTTTGAATACTTATGTTAAGGATGGTAACATTTCACTAAAACACCACGAAGGAGCCTAGATTATCACTCTAGGTGCTTCATGTTCAAGTACTTCATTTAAGTGTGGAAATCATTAAAGAAAACAACACAAAGAATCTTATTCTACTATGAAAAGTGTTTCAAATTGTATTACTTCATTTATGGGTGGTAATTTTAAACTCCACAAAGCCTCATAGCCTTCTATGAGATGTATTTTTTTCTTTGAATACTTCATTTAGTGGTGGTAACCATTCACTAAAACACCACGAAGAAGCATAGAGGTAACTTTATGTGTTTCATCTCCGAGTGCATCATTTCTGGGTGTTTCATCAAGAAAACATCACAAAAGATCTTATCATACTATGAGAAGTGTTTCTTATCTGAGTACTTCATTTATGGGTGGTAACCATTAAAGAAAACACCACAAAATTTTATATCCTACTATGAGAAGTGTTTCTTATCAGAGTACATCATTTATGGGTGGTAACCTTTCAAGAAGGTTTTCAAGAAGTTTACATCTCATAAATTAAGTACTCTGATCAGAAACACTTCTCATAGTAGGATAATATGCTTTATGGTATTTTCTTTAACGGGTACCACCCATAAATGATGTACTCTGATCAGAATCACTCATAAATTAAGTACTCGAACATGAAGCACTTAGAGTGCTACACTATACTTCTTCGTGGTGTTTTAGTGAATGGTTACAACACTTAAAGGAATTACTCCTCGAAGAAACTCTTCTCGTAGTAATATATGATACTTTGTGGAGTTTTCTTGAAAGCTTATCATTCACAAATGAAGTAATTTGATGAGTAACACTTCTCATAGTAGGAGATAATGCTCTGTGGTGTTTTCTTTAATGGTTACCACCCATAAATAAAATACTCAGATAAGAAACACTTCTCATAGTAGGATGAGATGCTTTGTGATGTTTTCTTTAATGGTTATCATCCATAAATGAAGTACTCTGATCAGAACCACTCAAAAATTAAGTACTCGAACATGAAGCACATAGAGTGATACTCTATGCTTCTTCGTTGTGTTTTAGTGAATGGTTACAACACTTAAATTAAGTACTCGGAGAAGAAATTCTTGTAGTAATATATGATGCTTTGTGGAGTTTTCTTGAAAACTTATCACTCATAAATGAAGTACTCTGACCAGAAACACTTCTCATAGTAGGATCTGATGCTTTGTGGTATTTTCTTTAATGGTTACCATCCATAAATGAAGTACTCAGATAAGAAACACCTCTCGTAGTAGGAGAAGATGCTTTGTGATGCTTTTTTTAATGGTTACCATTCATAAATGAACTACTATGATAAAAAATGATGTAATCGGATCTGAAACACCCACAAATGTAATTCTATCTGAAACACTTTCCGTAGTAGGTAAGATATTTTTTTGTGTTTTCATTAATGGTTATCACCCATAAATGTACTCTGATCAGAAACACTTTTCATAGATAGATAAGATGCTTTGTGGTATTTTTTTTTGAATGGTTACCACCCATAAATGAAGGACTCAGATAAGAAACACTTCTCGTAGTAGGATAAGATGCTTTGTGATGTTTCTTTAATGGTTACCACTCATAAATGAAGTACTCTGATTAGAATCACTCATAAATTAAGTACTCGAACATGAAGCACTTAGAGTATTACTCTATGCTTCTTCGTTATATTTTAATGAATGGTTACAACACTTAAATGAAGTACTCGAAGAAGAAACACTTCTCGTAGTATGATAAGATGCTTTGTAGAGTTTTCTTGATTGTTTATCGTCCATAAATGATGTACTCGGAGATGAAGCACATAAAGTGGTATTTTATGCTTCTTTGTGGTGTTTTAGTGAATGGTTATCACCATTAAATGAAGTACTCGAAGAAGAAACACTTCTCGTAGTAGGCTATGAGGCTTTGTGGAGTTTAATGTTACCATCCATAAATGAAGTAATTCAATCTGAAACACTTCTCGTAGTAGGATAAAAATGCTTTGTGTTGTTTTCTTTAAGGGTTACAACCCTTAAATGAAGTACTCGGACAAGAAACACCTAGAATGGTAATATATGCTCCATTGTGGTGTTTTACTGAAAGGTTACCACCCTTAACTGAAATATTCGAAGAACAAACACTTCTCGTAGTAGGCTATGATGGTTTGTGGGATTTTCTTGAAATGTTACCACCCACAAATGATGTAATTCGATCTGAAACACTTCTCGTAGTAGGATAAGATTCTTTGTGGTATTTTTTTAATAGTTACCACCCATGAATGAAGTACTCTAATTAAAAACACTTCTCGTAGATGGTAAGATGCTTTATGGTGTTTTCTTGAATGGTTACCACAAATAAATGAAGTACTCAGATTAGAAACACTTCACGTAGTATGATAAGATGATTTTTGGTGTTGTCTTGATTGATTACCATCCATAAATGAAGTACTCAGACATTAAGCACATAGAATTGTATTATATGTTTCTTCGTAGTGTTTTAGAGAATGGCTACAGCACTTAAATGAAGTACTCGAAAAAGAACTCTTCTCGTAGTAAGATATGATGTTTTGTGGAGTTTTCTTGAAAGGTCACAACTCTTAAATTAAGTAGTCTAATCAGAAATACTTCTCATAGTAGTATAAGATGCTTTGTGGTGTTTTTTTTAACGGTTACCGCCCATTAATGAAATACTAAGATAACAAAAGTTTCTCTTAGTATGATAAGATGTTTGTGAGTACTTGGAGAAGAAACTCTTCTCCTAGTAAGATATGATACTTTGTGAGTTTTCTTTAAAGGTTACCACTCATAAATGAAGTACTCTGATCAGAAACACTTCTCATAGTTGAAATAATAATTTGTAGTGTTTTCTTTAATGGCTACCACCCAGAAATGAAGTACTCAAATAAGAAACGCTTCTTGTAGTATGATAATATGCTTTGTGGTGTTTTCTTGTACCGCTCATAAATAATGTAC
The DNA here is from genome assembly GCA_964058865.1 of Eleocharis quinqueflora. NCBI lineage: Eukaryota > Viridiplantae > Streptophyta > Magnoliopsida > Poales > Cyperaceae > Eleocharis > Eleocharis quinqueflora. The sequence continues at coordinate 130,049 of CAXKVX010000302.1, read as the reverse complement.
TCGAACATGAAGCACGTAAATTGATCTTCTATGCTTCTTCATGGTGTTTTAGTGAATGGTTACCTCCATTAAATGAAGTACTCAAATAAAAAACACTTCTCGTAGTAGGCTGTGAGGCTATTTGGAGTTTAACGTTACCACCCATAAATGAAGTATTCCAATCTGAAACACTTCTCGTAGTAGGATAAGATGCTTTGTGTTGTTTTTTTAATGGTTATCACCCTTAAATGAAGTACTCAGACATTAAGCACCTAGAGTGGTAACTATGATCCTTCATGGTGTTTTAGCAAAAAAGTTAGCACCCTTTACTGAAGTATTCGAAGAACAAACACTTCTCGTAGTAGGATATAATGTTTTGTAGGATTTTCTTGAAATATTACCACCCACAAATGATGTAATCCGGTCTGAAATACTTCTTGTAGTATGATAAGATACTTTGTAGTATTTTCTTTAATGGTTACCACCCATAAATGAAGTACTCTGATCAGAAATACTTCTCGTAGATGGATAAGATGTTTTGTGGTGTTTTCTTGAATGGTTACCACGAATAAATGAAGTACTCAAATCAGAAACACTTCTCGTAGTAGGATAAGATGATTTATGGTATTTCCTTGATTGGTTATCATCCAAAAATGAAGTACTCAGACATCAAGCACATAGAGTTGTGTTTTATGTTTCTTCGTGGCGTTTTAGAGAATGGTTACAACACTTAAATGAAGTACTCGGAGAAAAAACTCTTCTCATAGTAAGTTGATGCTTTGTAGAGTTTTATTGAAAGGTTACAACTCATAAATGAAGTACTCTGATCAGAAACACTTCTCATAGTAGGATAATATGTTTTGTGGTGTTTTTTTTAACAGTTACCACTCATAAATGAAGTACTAAGATAAGACACACTTCTCGTAGTAGGATAAGATGCTTTGTAATGTTTTCTTTAATGGTTACCACCCATAAATAAGTACTCTGATCAGATCACTCATAAATTAAATACTCGGACATGAAGCACCTAGAGTGGTAATATGCTCCTTCGTGGTGTTTTAGAAATCTTACCACCATTTACTCAAGTATTCCAAGAACAAACACTTCTCGTAGTAGGCTATGATACTTTGTGGGGTTTCTCACGCACTAATGATGTAATCCAATCTGAAATACTTCTCGTAGATGGATAAGATATTTTGTGTTGTTTTTTTTTAATGTTTACCACCTTAAATGAAGTACTCTTATCAAAATCACTCATAAATTAAGTATTCGGACATGAAGCACTTAGAGTGGTACTCTATGCATCTTTGTTGTATTTTAGTGAATGGTTTAAACACTTTAATGAAGTACTCGGAGAAGAAACTTTTCTCCTAGTAGGATAAGATATTTTTTGGTGTTTTCATTAATGATTACCACCCATAAATGTACTCTTATTAGAAACACATCTTCTATATGGATAAGATGCTTTGTGTTGTTTCCTTGAATGGTTACCACCCATAAATGTAGTCAGATAAGAAATACTTCTCGTAGCAGGATAAGTGCTTTGTGGTGTTTTCTTGATTGTTTACCGCCCAAAAATGATGTACTCGAAGATGAAGCACATAAAGTGTTATTTAATGCTTATTTGTGTTGTTTTAGTGAATGGTTACCACCCTTAACTGAAGTATTCGAAGAACAAACACTTCTCATAGTAGGCTATGATGCTTTGTGGGTTGTTCTTGAAATGCTACCACCCACAAATGATGTAATCCGATCTGAAACACTTCTCGTAGTAGGATAAGATATTTTTTGGTATTTTCTTTAATGGTTACCACCCATAAATGAAGTACTCTTATCGGAAACACTTCTCGTGGATGGATAAGATGCTTTGTGGTGTTCTCTTAAATGTTCACCACAAATAAATGATGTACTCCGATCAGAAACACTTCTCGTAGTAAGATAGGATGATTTGTGGTGTTTTGTTGATTGGTTACCACCCATTAAAGAAGTACTCAGACATCCAGCACCTATAGTTGTATTTTATGTTTCTTCATAGTGTTTTAGTGAATGGTTACAACACTTAAATGAAGTACTCGGAGAAGAAACTCTTCTCGTAGTAGGATAAGATATTTTGTGGTGTTTTCTTTAATGATAAAGTATATTGATTACGTCAACTTGAGGCTCAAAATATTGGCGAAAGACTGAGTTGAGCTTGAGACAACTCGTGTGAAAAGCATGACGGTTAATTCGTCGGGTAGAAAGTCAAATCTCTAATTTTGCATCTTGAAAGTTCACTGAAAAATTACTAAAGTTATTGAAATAAATATATCCCCATCCTCAAATTAAAACTAACAAAATTAATCAAGTTGTGCATACCAATTTGTCCTTTCATTAGAGCATCTGCTATCAGTACATTTTTCTTCTATTTTGTTCAAACAAAAATAGTGTAATGAGAAGGAAATTGTATTTTCTTCTATTTTTCTTCTATCTTGTTGGCATTTTTAGTGAATATATTTAGAAAGTTCCAAACCGTGATTGTCGAGTCGATCGGGTTCTTGCGATGCAACCAAATGTTTGTCGAAAGAAAGGATCCCAAATAACGACAGTGACAAAAGAGAAAGTAGTGGAGAAAGCGTGTTCGAGTCATGGAGAAGACGACAGTGGAGAAAGTATAGAGAAAGCAGGAATAGTACTTGCAAGGATGTTATTTTATTATTTAAGTTTATATTATTTTTGTTGATTAATATCGATAATGTCTTTGGGAAGATGTATCGCGTAGTAGGAAGTGAACGATCCTGATCTAGTGCACTATAGGAAACGACCGACTGTGATGTGATTTTGGGGGTTGGATATTATAAGTTGAGAATAGTACAAATTTTGATGCAAATAAATGACTCAGATTTGCAGTAACAGAAGCAACGACAATTAAATGTTTTTTATCGAAAGTGTGCATGCACTGCTTAAAGGCGCTAATCTTTTTGTTAATTAATTTTTTTTTGAAAAAAAACCAAAGCGACGCTCTAAATTATCTTTTTGTTATTAATTAATGTTAGTTGTAGATTCGGGGCATGTGCAAATTTAGTAATTAAACGAAATCAATGATTTGTTCTCTACAGTTTAGGAGAGCAAAAATCTTATACAAAATAGGAAAATTTTGCTATATATATAGATCAAAATTAATTTGATTGCACCATTAATTATGGATGTAAAATTAGTGTGATTGCATAATTATTGATGACAATCAACGATTGTAATTGATCTGTGTTTTAAATTTTTTGTTCATATATATATAGGAGTCTCGTTCACTCTACAAAATAATCTCAAAACAAAGTTCTAAACATGAACAAAAAAAACAAGAACAAAAGGGAGGTTGCAAAATAATCTGAAAATAAATATGTTATAATATTTTAATCGACTTCTACTTTTTTTAGTGCTAAGTTTTCTACACCGGAGTTATAATAAATGAAATGAGGGACTGCAAAAGAATTCTGCATCTTTCTACACCGGGTGATTAATAAACAAAGTGTGTAGATGTCTGGCTTTCTACACCAATATTTTCTACACCGAATTTACTAAATAAAGGATGTGTATGTCTTGATTTATACACTGGTAATTAGAAAAGATGGTAGAAAATTAATTCAAAGGATGGGTCGGGCATTTCTCCACCCAATATTAATATAACCGACGTAAAGAAAATTCAAAAGATCATTTTCCATACTGACGTGATGTTGCACCATACGAAGGATCTAGACATTTTACTTTTGAGATAGAGATAAAAAATTTCTTTATTTAAATATATTTTAAATTAATTTGACATGAAATTCACCGTAGTATTTTTACTTTCAACGGATTCCAATCTCAAGTTTTTACACATATAACGTTACTCTTAGCCTGGTCGATTCTAAATTTAATAAGACAATTATTATAGTAGTGGGTAGCTCAAACTGTCTTGTATATTAGTTTTATTATTACGGCATAAAAAAAATTCAAAATATTCTAGTATTCTATATTTACATAAATTTTTCCATTGAATAATATAATCGGCATAACATTTTTTCTAACCTATTTCTTAATTGACCTACTTTTTTTTTTACCTTCCCAGTTGACATATCATTATCACAATCAGAAGAAAATCAGAGCCCCCTATAATGAGAGATATTCATATGATCTTGATCATATATATCTAGAGCAAAAATGTCAAAATATCTTCATCATAAAGCCACCAGTTTGGACCATCCTCGTCAATTCTCTCGAAAAGCCACCTATAACATTATTTATAATATAAAATAATAATAATTCAATAAAATATAAATGACTACTTCATTTAAGAATATAAAATTATTCGTGTCAGAATAATACCTATATAGCGTGATGCATCTGTGAGGTTTGTCTTCGTAGTGTGGGCCAGTCTCATCCATCTTACCCTGTATGCCATATCACCTGGTAAAGACTTTGCCCCTTATCGTCCAATAGGTAGTCGAGTCCAGACCCACATCTACATCAACAGACCCCTAATTTGTTTGTTATTCTTGTCGAATGCTTCGCACAGAACACGATACAAACGCACAAGTACTACAGAGCCCCAACTATATCCCGGTGGACCAGTAATGTTCCACAAAAACCGAATGAACATCGTCCAAATGTATCCGGAATGGTCCAACATGTATGCTCGTGCATACATCTCAATCTCTTCATGTGGGAATTGGCTCGTAAAAGGTCCTTAAGACGACGTCTATCATCCTTCCTCGTCTTTGTGGCCAAACCATTTTTATTTCTTGTTTTGAGACAAATATAATACTTGTACATTTTTTATTTTATTTTTATTATTATTATTACTACTATTATTATTGTTATTGTTGTTGTTATTATATTATTATTATTTTTTTCATTATTATTTTTATTACTTTTATTATTAATTATGTATTATTAATATTTTTATTATTATTTTCATTATTATTTTTATTACTTTCATTATTAATTTTGTATTATTAATATTATTGTTTTACTTTCATTATTATTATTATCATTATTATAATTATTAATATAATCATCACTATTAGCATCAGTAAAATCTTTGTTACTAATTTTATTCAAATTAATAATAATTATTATTATTACTACTATTATATTCAATTTTAAACTTCTTAATATTATTAATATTATTGCTACTTTTATTAATAATATTAATTATTAAGAAAAAACTTGGGTAGCTCCAAAAGATAGGTACACTGGATACTCTGACCTATCTATACCGTTTAATTCATCGAGATTGTTGAAAAGTGATTTGCTTTAACTTTTATTACATTTTTCAAGGTATCACTTTTCACCAATCTCGACGAATTGAACGGTCCAGATGGACCGAAGTATCTAGTGTACTCATGTTTTAAAGTACCCAAGTTCTTGTCTAATAATAATAATTATTATTATTACTATTATTATATTTAATTTTTAAACTTCTTAGTATTATTAGTATTATTACTACTTTTTTGTTTTTAATCATTATTAATAATTTTATTAATAGTGTTATCTAAAATAGTATAAAGATGATTATGTGTCGACGTGTCGGCTTGAAGGACACACTAACACTTCAATCTGGATCGTTATTTCTTTTTAACGCCTTGATATGGGTCATTTATTGTTTGATTGGATAATGTGTGGAAACTTTTCTTGCAGTTTCGTGTAGAAGTTTGAAATTTGCTAAATTCCTTTGCATCGCACTCGCGAATGAATATGTCGTATTGTTCTATTCGTATTAATTGTGTATCTTTATTATTATATTTAATGCATTATTAATTATGATATTTTTATTTATTGTATGAATATCAAAAGTCACTGATTAAATGTATGGATATCAAGATGTATATATTTTCATACTATATATGTATAAAATATTGCATATTATATATACATATATACATCATATACTATAAATAATATTATGCTTATATTTTCATACTATCTACATATATTATATTTCCTATTATATGTATTTTTTCTATATCACATTAAATTTAATATTATAAAATATTTATATAAATTATATTATGTATTTTCACATCATATACTATAAACAATATTATGTGTATATTTTTCATACCACGCGTATATAGTTCATATAACTCACACGTATATAACTCATATAATTCATGTAATTATTTTTATATCACATGTATATAACTCTTATTTTTTTACAAAATAATTCATAAAATTTTATGTACATAAAATAATATGAAAATAATTTATAAAATTTTATGCAAATATTATCAGTTCTAATTAGATTGAGCGAATCCCAAATTTCTGATCTAGTTTTTATTATTCTCTACATAAATTTACATGATTAAAGTTTTTTCAGAACTACAATTAGAGACGCAAGTATTACTTATGACTCTAAGTATGAACAACAAATGGATCCCACAACTGCAAAAAAAACAGTGCAAAATGCTTGAAAATCAGAAAGAAAAAAAGAGAATCTACTAAAAATACAAATATTACTTGCGTTGTTTACTCTCTATAATTTTTAGATTATCATTAACTCTATATACTAATGCACAAGTTCCGATTGCAGCCATTCTCCTTGTCTGTTTTGTTTTCTGAGAAAAGTATCCTCGTCTTTTGATGTACACATTCAAACCGTCCGATCCAAATCCGACGGACATAATACGATGTAACTTTTTAGAGGGGATTTTGAAACTGGTGCAAAAGTTCAATGCACTATCCATCAATTCTCAGGTTTACCACTCCAGACTCCAGTTGTTCAAAAACATTCAGCAAAGAAATGCGCAAATATCTCCGTTTCTTTACAATGAAGGTCCATGTTAGACTACTGGCCCAAATTATGGAATCAACCAAACTGGGCCTCCAGTAACAATATTTAATTTCATATTATCATATCTAGAAGAATCGTGAATCGTGATGCTCATCATCCAAAATGTGTTTTATTATAATATAATAATATCAAAAGATATCTCTTCTCATCCTCTCAGGCTCTCAGGCCTCAGCCCATAATCAGCTATTTATGCCACTTTCAACGACGCTTAGAAATTCAAAATCAGACATGTGGATTTCTAATTATTATTTCTTTACTTTTACGATTAAGCAGCATCGTATTGGTTTCTAAAGACGAAGGGAGACCACTGCATTTATTTAGTCTCATAGCGATAATGTGATGAGATCTTACAGCTCACGCTTCCAATCTTATCTATATCTATATCTATATCTATCTATACTATCTTATAAAGCAGCTAAGCACTGAATGCGTTCATTTTTAAGACTATCTTGATCTGACTTTTTCGTTTTACCAAAAATGCCCCTTTGATCGTACGGATTCAATTAAATCTACCAAACGATCAATGACTGTAATTTATCCTTCTCCATTTTTTTAACATCTCCAGTCAATCGAAGCGGCGAGAGAGCAAATCGCGGCGTGTTCCTCTCCATCGCTTCGCGTCTGTCTTGGAGCAATCTCTATCAAACGCCTTTGAAGAGATGCGGTGCGATCTCCTAACCCCGGGCTACTCCTACCAGATAAATCATCGCACGCGGGCAGGTCGGCGACACAGATGGAGCGGAGAAGGCACTGGAGTTGTTTCACTCTAAACAGTTGCCTCCGTTTGGGAGGAACCGAGTGGAACTGTCCAGTTTTGATGATGACATTGTCCCTTCGTTGGGAAGAAGAAAGGATTGAAGAGGTAGTGGTGCTTGCGATCCTTCCCTCCTGCCTGAATCGGTAAAGCCAAACCCTAGAACTTGTATATTTTTTTGTTAATCTCCTCCTATACGATTTTTCATGTGTATTGATTTGCTGGATTGCTTTGCTCTGAAATGATCTATAACCGTTTGGATAGAGTAATTGAGGGTTATGTTAATGTTTTACTGATTTCTTTACTGGTTCTCACTATTTATGTTCAGTCGAATTTTCTTTATTGAAGTGTAATTTAGAGAAGATATGGCCAGATGCCCAATAATTTCAAATGTCTAGCCGTGGAGCAAAGGAGGGACCTAGGCCACTGAGCATGTACATCTCTTCGTCGCATTGTTGGAGCTATTTACTGGTACTTAGAAGCTTCTCTTTATTCCCCTCTTTTGCTTTTCATTCCCTTTTTGTCCTAATATTTTCAAAAAAAAAATGCATCCTGATTCTCCAAGGCATTTGATTTTGATAAGGTTATTTCAAGAATTGATGTCAAATCTATAAACGATTGGGTGAAATTTCGAGAAACCCTAGATCGAAAAGATGGCAAGGGGTTTTGATTTGCTCACCTTATACTCTGAGATCGAAATCAAGACGAGAGGTTCCTTTTTGTCCTATTTATCTTTGATTTTTAGTAAAGACTTAAAATTTAGCATTCACATTGAATTGCCAAGAGTTCTCCATGGTAATTTTAAGTACTTAATTGTAATACTTTACATATATGCTATTGTTTCCTTTAATTAAACATGTGTCACCTAAAACTTTGATTTAACATATAATGCCTATGAATGTACTAATTTGAATTAATCTTATACTCATATGCACTTTGGTTGGAAGTTAATGCAATACCTAATTTTTTTTTCTCATTTTTCTGAAAACAAATAGTGGAATAAAGAGATGTGTGTGGATCATTACCTCCTTCAAAAATGCATACAAACATTCGAATCCGATCATAGATATCGCAGTGATGCTAGATACTTCCTTGTTTGGATCGATTGGTACAATCCAAATCACTAAATTTTAAAGAACTTAACCTTTCATATATTGTTATTGATACTTAAGCTGAAATCTACTCAATTGTGACATATACTGGTATGTTTGATACCATACCAACATGTTGATGCTTACTACACTACAGTACCAGCCAAACTGGCTTGTTGATTGTGATTTATTTTTTATTCTAATGTGGTTTATTCTCATTATTTGACCTGGAATTTGGGGCTGGCTTTGCTATGAATTAATCGAGATTTACAATTTTCTCATTTTGGATTTAAGACTCAAAAGTATACAATTTGTAGAATTATGTGGATGGTACAAAGGTGCTACAGAAAAAGATGGAGAAGAATCAAATTGACTAAAGAGAGCCTCATTTTATATAGCATATGCATTGTATTATGAAAAACATTGGAAGCTTGAAGAGGCCGAGAAAATGTACCATGCTGGGGTCCAGATGTAAGAATCATTTTGATTATAGTTTTTTAGGGTGCTTTCTTTTCTATGTTTTTCACTAATGTCATTCTTTTGTTCCTTTTAGTGACAGCCTTGCAGAGCCTACACTTGAGCTACAAAAATCATATGATCAATTCCTTCAACGAGTCAAGTTGTATAAGAAGAGAAAATCCAAAGTAAGCTGAAAACTCTATTATTTTTAGTATTTAAACCTGGTTTATAGTCCTTTAGTAATTGGTTATTCCAAATGGTCCTAATGCCTTGCATATGAGTGAATAGTGTTTTTTGTTTAATGATATGTGCAAAATTTGTAACGCTTTTAGTTTCTGGTTCATCTCGTAAGTGCTGGTACATGGATTTGGATATAAGAAATACATCACAAATATGGAGTACAAAAGGAATTCAGTAGTTCCATGTCATAATTCTATTTCAAAATTACTGGTGAGGTGAATTAAATACTGATGCTAATGGTACTGCTCCTGAAGCTAAATTAGCCACCCAAATTAGTTTACCAGCCATTCCTTTACTTTGCTGGTACAACTGAACTGGTACAAGTGAAGTAGAAGTGCTTTCTTTCGCCATTTTAGTGAAACTACACAAGATTGCAGTGGTATTGATTTCAGTTTGTTCCTTTAATTTATGTTGTAGTTTGGTTGGCTGTCTGCCTTTTGAGAAGAAATTGAACAGTTAATAATCCAGCTTGTTATGGACTGAATTTGGTATATTTTCTCACGTAACAGATTAATCACAAGTTAAAATATTTTCCAATGTTTGAAATAGTTATAATTTTATGTGTTTTCTGTATGACTTAGCAAAGAAAACACAACAAGAAAGCATTTGGAAATTTAATTCTGATGTTTTTGTAGAAAAGGAATTTGTTGGTCATTTGGAACTTTTGAAATAGTTTCTCATCTCTGATGTATTTGTAGAAAGAAGAATTTCAACACAAGCATATTCGACCAATGCATATGTCACACTAGGCTCGTTATCGAAGCTAAGTACAATGTTATAAAGTTACTGTAAGATAATTTTGTGTTCATGCTTGAATTTGTTTAATGTTCTAAAGTTGCACAATTATAGGAAAAGAAAGGTTAAAGCTCAAAACTCGCACATATGGCCAACTGCTTGTTGCTTGAAGAATTCTGAGTCCCTTATCCCGGCAGAGGTATGGATGTCTTTTTTCCTTCTTCATTTTTCTTTTCCTTTCGTGCATCCATGTATATGTTGAATGTGCGATTCATATCATCTGATCAGGACGAAGAAGAAGAAAAAGGAGAGACATCAGAGTTGAAATATCCATTCATCCTTGCATTAACTGATGACAAGGCCATAGGAATGAACCTCTTAAATCCAGATGACAATGCAGAGAGTTTATTTGACCGAGGCTTAGCATACATGAAGTTGATGATGGACTGGACAAAAAGAGAAGTGGATAGAAGCCTGACGATGTTTATTTCATTTTGGTACCTCTGGATTAACTTTGAAGCAATACTTTTTTGTAAATTTTGTTGTGAATTGAACAAATGATTTTGAATTTGATTTTGAACGGGCTTATATGAAAGGTTGTTTATGTCATTACTTTAGTTCTGATATGAATTTCAATGATAACGTGGTATATAGAAGTGAATTTGATCAAGCTTGCTTTGTGATATAAAAGTGAATTTGATAAACAAATGGAAATGTGTATGTTCCTGCCTTCGTCATGTAATTGTAAGAAATTGAACATTATATTTTTCCTCTTTAAATCTTATACTATAATTTTTATTTGATCAATGATAAATTAGCAATTTTGCTCTTCATATATGAATTTTCCTTCCCATTGCAACGCGTGGGCAACTTGCTAGTCTTCTCATAAAGTTCTTTCAAAAAATACCTTCAATAAAAGAAAATATGCACTTCAAATTGCATATTTAATCACTACATTCAGGCACTCTTCATATTTACGTCGCTATTTTTTATATTTTTTTCAAAAAAAATGCAATAAAGCTCTAAAAATTATGAAATTTGATTTCCTACAAGATTTTGATATGAAGAATTTATTGAGAAACTTAAATATCAATTTATTGAGCAAATTAAACATACATAACCGCATATGACGGAAAGGGATGTCCTAGGTATATTACCGTAGCATTGCTCCATGGAGCACCAAACCCCTAATGCTCCACATCGTATCTCTAATTTAAAAAATCCAACGACCGATCCAAACCATTGAACATGATCTACATATTGAAATCTACTTGGAGATTGAATTTTACATTTTTTTGGAACTTTTTTGTTATTTTCTAGAGAGGTAGGAAAATTGCAACTTTTGTTGGTCCAGAAACTGTTTGATTAGCAACTTTTCTACCTCTTTAAAAAAATTTCAAAAAATTGTAAAATTCGATTTCCAAGTAGATTTCAATATGTAGATCATGTTCAATGGTTTGGATCGGTCGTTAGATTTTTTTAATTGGAGATACGATGTGGAGCATTAGGGGTTTGGTGCTCCATGGAGCATCCTAGCCTTTCTATATATATATTAGAGGGAGATCCATGGTCTCCTTCTCGTGGCCTCCTCTTGTAGCCTCCTGCACTATTTTCCACCAAAATCAATGAAAATGGTCGATTCGGACCTTTGAAAATATTCTTCATACTAATATAGACTTAGAGACCAAATTTTAGATTTTTTTATTTTTTTTACTATTTTATTGGACGGGTTGAAAATTGGATGTCTATAAGTCGTTAGATAAATCCAATTTTCAACCCGTCCGATAAAATAGTAAAAAAAATCTAAAAAATCTAAAATTTGGTCTCCAAGTCTATATTAGTATGAAGAATATTTTCAACGGTCCGGATCGACCATTTTCATTGACTTTGATGGAGGAGGCTAGAGGAGGCTACGAAAAAGGAGGCTAATGGATCCCGCTCATATATATATATATATATAGAGAGAGAGAGTTGTGCTAAAATACTTTATAAAGCACCAACATGCATATACTTTCGTATCTCGAGATATAAAGTGCAAACAACCGATCAAGACTGTTGAAAATATTCTCCATACTAACAAAAATTTGGAGACCAAATTTTACATTTTTTGGAATTTTTTTACTATTTTATCGAGTAGGTGGAAAATTCATTAATCTAACGATTTACAGACCTTCAATTTAACCAACTTTGCACCCATCCGATAAAATAGTAAAAAAATTAAAAAAATGTAAAATTCAGTCTTCAAATTTTTGTTAGTATGGAGAACATTTTCAACGGTCTTGATCGGTTGTTTGCATATTATATATCGAGATACGAGCCTAAAGTATATGCATGTTGGTGCTTTATAAAGTATTTTAGCACAACTCTATATATATATGTGTGTGTGTGTGTGTGTGTGTGTGTGTTTGTAGAGAGAGAGAGAGAAATGCTATGGTGCACTACGAAGCCAAGATTTATTTTGGCATTACGCTCAAATTTTAATTTTTAAAACTTAAATAGTCGATCCAAACCGTTCAATGTGATCTCCATATTGGAATCTTACTATAAACCATTTTTTCATTTTTTTTACTATTTTTAGAGGGGTGCAGAATCAGCCATATTGAATGATCCAGAAATCATTATATCAACAAATTTCATACCACTCTAAAAAATAGTAAAAATGAAAAAACTGGTCTCTAGTGAGATTTCAATATGGAGATCACATTGGACGGTTTGGATCAATTATTCAAATTTTCTTATTTGAAATTTAAGTGTGATGTCAAATTTAATCTTGACTTCGTAGTGCACCATAGCATTTATATATATATAAATATAGAGAAATGCTAGGGTGCTCCATGGAGCACCAAATCGCTCGTGCTCCACATCCATTATCTCCAATTTGAAAATTCCAACGATCGATCCGAACCGTTGAACATGATCTACATATTGAAATCTACTTGGAGATTGACTTTTACATTTTTTTGAAATTTTTTGCTATTTTTTTAAAGAGGTAGAAAAGTTGCTAATCAAACGGTTTCTGGACCAACAAAAGTTGCAATTTTCCTATCTCTCTAAAAAATAGAAAAAAATTCAAAAAAATGTAAAATTCAATCTCCAAGTAGATTTCAATATGTAGATCATGTTCAACGGTTCGGATCGGTCGTTGGAATTTTCAAATTGGAGATATGGTATGGAGCATTAGGGGTTTGGTGCTCCATGGAACACCCTAGTCATTCTCTCTCTCTCTCTCTCTCTATATATATATATATATATATATATATATATTGTTTTTCAAATGAGGGCCGTGTTGACTTCGACATTCTTTTGACACAAGCAAAAATTGAACATGTATTTTTTCTACACAAAGAATAATATCTGTCGCAATATTTATTAAATTCTAATTTCACTTGCGAGTTGTTTACTATATATAACTCAATACTAAGATCATTTAACCGAAGCATAAACCATACCTTTAGCAATTCAACAATGCGCTTCATGAAATAAAAATATTTGTTCTGTCAAAAAATATAGACATTTTAAAATCAAACTATATTAATTATAAATTCAATTTCCTGTACACGCTAAATTTTTTTTAAAAGTTTTATATATCATATTATCGAAAAAAATCACCCGAAATCAAATATATCCCATTAAAGAAACAACTCGCTACATCGAACCGTAGTATCAAGGATAAAAGTACGGCGACAGTGACACGCTTAGCCTGATAGCCTCCTATAGTCCACTCAATGCACTCGTAACAGAAGGCAAAACAAGCCTTTCTAGAACAAAATTTGGGGAAATGCTACCTACGTCACACCTTGACTCGTGTTATGTATTTTTTTTTTCAATTTCAGTATGTATTTGTTTTCTTTTGTAATTTGTAGTAGGCTTTTAATAACGGGGCGGGTCGGGTATCCATGGATCCGATCCGTCCGGATCTACGGGTACGACGGAACGGGTATGCACGGGTCCGAATCCAAAACCTCCAATCCGATCGGTGATAAACCCGGGCGGGTTCAGACGGGTCGGGCACGGGTCCGGGCGGGTCTGGTCGGATCCGTCCAACTTTTTGAATTTTTTTCGAATTTTTTTATTTTTTTGAATTTTTTTTTATTTTTTTATTTTTTTTTCGAATTTTCGAATTTAAAACTACAAATTATTTTAATATATATATTTTTTCGAATTTTCTGAATTTTTTTAAAATTTTTTGAATTTTTTTATTTTTTTGAATTTTTGCATGGATCCACGGGTGGCGGGTCTTGGGACGGGTCGGGCACGGATTTAGACGGGTTTGGAGGATTTGGGGCCAACCCGACCTGTGATAGATCTGTGGATTCGGGCACGGGCGGGTAGACCCGCCTGGATTTTTTTTAAACCCTAATTTGTAGTGAAGTTGGAGAAAATGGTTGATTTTAAAAAAAGTTAGTGAAAATCAAACATTTCAATTGAATATACAATTATACATCTAATTGTTTTACATTTTTCAAATACTTAGAATTATATAATAAAAATAGCAATGTTAAATTGTTAATAATACCGCTTAAATACATTATATAGTATATAGATGCATACAAATGACAAAAATATGCATGTTTGCACCATAATTTGGTCTAAAATAAATAAATAATAAATAAAAAAATTGTTGGCCGTTTTTTAATTTAACTTTCGTATAATCATGTTTTAACGTTAAACTGTTAAGCAACCACCTCACGGTTAAGGATCGTTAAAAGTTTTTTAAAAGCTTGATAATATCTAATAAAGAATCTAAGCAATTGATGCATCAATTTGGTCTTTGATTTTACTTTTCTTTATGAACAAAAATATATCTCTCAATTTAAGTTGCGTCATCAGAGACTATGGAAAAGTTTTGAACCATATTTTTTCAATATAGAGGAGAAATATATGTGGATCCATCCAAATTACTTTTCTCCATGCACCCTGCTCCCCGCATTCTGCTCCACGCACCACACTGTTCGCTCCCCGCACCAAGCTTCCCGCTTCACGCTCCCCGCTCTCCGCTGCACGTTTCACACTTCCGCTTCCCGCTTCCTCTACACGCTCCAAACCTCCGCTCCCGCTCCCCATTTTATATCGCACGACGTCGCTCTGCCATTTTATGAAAATATAATTTAGTTATTTACTACTACAATATTTTCTTACGTTTTGGTACACAAATACTATTATTACTAGTCAAAGATAAAAGTACGGCGACAGTGACATGCTTAGCCTGATAGCCTCCATAGTCCATTCAATGCACTCGTAACCGAAGGTAAAACAAGCAATTTCTAGAACAAAATTTAGGTAAATGCTACCTACGTCACACCTTGACTCGTGTTATGTATATATTACGCGTTGCCAACATCAAGAGAAAACTATGGCAAAACAGGTACCATTACGATTTACGAAGGGAACTTGAATTATCAATGCCTATCTCATCATTTACCTTTGCTTTGCATGATGTAACATTGTAACTGTAATATATGTATGTATGTACATGTACCATGTACTAGGGCACTAGATTAGTACCTATCGTGAAACGAAAAACATACCTACGATTTAATTAATTTTACTGGCAGAAAAAAAAAAGGAACTATGCGCACGGACTGAGACTGGTAAGAGGTGTTTATTGCACCCAAACAAGATCTTCTACCGCGCAGCGCAGACACTGTGCGTGCTGCGAGATAAATCACAGTCTTTGATTTCCATCAAGATTCGTGCAAGTTAAACTTTATAATATCTGACTCCGGAATCAAATCTGAGCTGTTCGTAACTTACAGCGCAGAAAATCATGAGCGTCCGTTGTTGCTGCGCGGTGGAGAATCATTTTCCTGTTTCACCACTAAAATCACGAAATCATAGATGGTCCAAGATGCTTTTCAAATCTTGTGTGGTACTGGTACTGTGGTGTGGGCCCTACAGATTCCACCACTAAAACCACGAAAGTCGAAACCAGAAATGGTCCAAGATGCTCTTCAAACCTTGTCCGATGCTCTCCACTCACCAAATCTCCCCTTATATTTATTTCTTTTCCTTTTCACTAATTGTATTTCCTTTTATATTACCTTTTAAATGTCAGGGTCCGTTTGCTGCGAATGATTCTCTCAAGTCTTTAAAGAAATTTTTCCTCAA
This sequence comes from Eleocharis quinqueflora, assembly GCA_964058865.1. Taxonomy (NCBI): domain Eukaryota; kingdom Viridiplantae; phylum Streptophyta; class Magnoliopsida; order Poales; family Cyperaceae; genus Eleocharis; species Eleocharis quinqueflora. The sequence goes on along the minus strand of CAXKVX010000302.1, from coordinate 113,878 downwards.
AAAAAAAAAAAGTCTTTAAAGAAATAATCAAAATCTTTTATATATATATATATATCCTAGTCTTGCGCTGTTTTCGGAAGAAAAGAAGTTTACGTGAGAAACTGAGAACCATAAGCATGCACTAACGCTGCATGCATGAATATAATTACAGGTGTCAAGTCGGATGAATCGGAGATCAGGTCAGGTCGGATGTGATCGGATCGGGTGTCGAGTCGGTCGCGTCAGATTTTTTCGGGTAATGGATCGGATCGGGTCTCGGGTCGGGCTGCATCAACAACTTCGAGTCATGGATCGGGTCGAGCGAGATCAGATCGGGTTCGGATCGGATTGCACCGATGACTTTCGAGTATTATTTTGAGTTTTAAGTTCAATCGGACAAGAAGACCGTGTTATTGAATTGTGTTATTAATCTTGACTTTATCTAATGTTAATTTGTTAGTAAAATTAGACTGTGATATAGGAAAGATAGAATTAGACCGATTTACAAGTTGTATCAGATCAGGTCGGGTCGGATCGGGTCAGGTCAGGCTCAGGTCCTCATGTGTCTCTCAATTTCGGGTTACGGATCGTCTCGGGTCGAGTCGGGTCGGGCTCGGGTCCTCATGTGTCGTGTCACCTCGGATTACGGGTCATCTCGGCTCAGATCGAGTCAGATACGAGTCACTCATGTGTCGCTTCGTCTCGTTACGAGTCATCACGGGTCGTATCAGATTGAATTCGATTTAGTTTGACTTATCAAATATCAGATCAGATCGAATGGATTTCTCGAGTCAGATCGAATTCTGCCATCTATTATATTTAGAGGGACGAAGATTAATCCACAAAAGTTTTACGTCACAATTGTATAATGAGCATGGCTAAAATAATATGCATAGTACACCACATAACGTACTATGCGCCCATTTGTATTTAATTTGGTCATTAAATTGATATTTAAGTTGCTCAATAAATTCTTCATATCAAAATCTTGTAAGAAATAAAATTTCGTGATTTTTAGAGTTTTCTTGCTATTTTTTAAAAACAGTCCAGAAATGACACTTTTGTAGTATTAAATCTGAATTGTTTTTAAAAAATATTTAAAAAATAGCTAGAAAGCTCTAAAAATCACGAAATTTGATTTCCTACAATATTTTCATATGAAGAATTTATTGAGCAACTTAAATCTCAATTTAATGACCTATATCTATATGCATAGTACAAAATGGAATGTACTATGCATATTATTTTAGCCATGCTCTTGTATAATTTAGATAATATTTTTAAACGATAGAGTTAACAGTGTAAATATGTTTTTAAGTATATAGGGTCAATTACATCTTACTTTATTAATTTGTATAAAAAAAACTTTAAATGATTGATAATATGGGATTTTAGTTGTACAGGAAAATGGGGTCCATTGATCCCCATTTGGCATTTTTGCTTCATCTCCATCCTTTTACAAAAAAAATCGGTTTTCAGTAAATTTTCACACATTTAGGACGTGTTCGTTTACTTTCTGTACGTGAGAAAAAGCACGGTAATTAAACTGAACTGAACTCGTGAAAAAGAAAAAGAAATTCACTCGAGTGAATTTTTTGGCACACAAACAGTAAAACAGCCCGTTCGGGACATTTATTGTGCATCGCTGTATAGGAAGTTCGATCGTTAATTTTCAAATTATAATTCTTTTACCTATAACTTGTAATCGTAGTCGTGCCAAACAACGTGAGACATTATGAACGGAAAAGAATCATTTAAATTGCGTGTTGATCAAATATTATTTTTGTGTGTATCACATTTTTTTGAATTATTCTACACATATGCAAAATTATGTGTTCTTGTCAATTAGTTGTATTAAAAATAAATGCTTGGAGAAGTGTTTTTACAATTTTTTGCACGTATTTATCTTTCAACTACATAACAATATAACATATACATGCACTGCACAACAATTTTATTTAAACGATGATTATCTGAGTATCACTGATGTGTTGTCAACATAAATATAAGAAAAAAATTGATCCAGATAGCTTACGAAATAACACACAAGTAAAATAAAAAAAAACAAATAAAGTGTCATAATCAGAATTATCGCATGAGCTTAATTATTTAGTTTGCTTCAAAGATACTAACATAAGAAAAACTAAATATAAAAATGCTAGAAGCACATCTGATAAGAAATGGAACTTAACATAAGAAAGATAGCATATTACACTTTACCAGTATTAGTCATCTTGTAGTCCTGGTACACTACGTTAGACGTGTAAACTCCTGGTTGTGTTACTTTACTAACGGGTCTAATCAAAACCTTTGTATTCCTACGGGATGTCCCTCTTGATAGCGTCACGTATAGTTGTCTGTACGAGAATACTGGTTCATGTAGATAGACGCCAACATGCGGAATCGTTTGTCCTTGAGCTTTATTTATCGTCATTGTAAAGCTAAGACGGATTGAGAACTGTTTCTCTTCATCTTGAATGGAAACATATCATTGTCTGATGGACATAGTGGAATCCTAGGCAAGAACACTCTCTTTCCAGCATGTTCACCAATCGCTATTTCTGCGTCTATCACATTTCTTTGGAATGCTCTACAAACCAATCTGATACCATTGCATAGTCCATTCGCAGGGTCGATGTTGCGCAAAAGTATGATCAGGCATCCTAGTTTCAACTTCAATAAATGAGACGGTAGGACGGTAGGCCACCCTACATCAAAGAGTTCAAGAATTCTGTCGGGTAGTTGCTATTGTAGTCATCCTCAGCAGAGTCAAAATTGTAGTATATATGTTCCTCTCCGGGGAACCTATCGATCATCTTGTTATTAATATCGTCAATAGTTAAATCTTTTGTCATCCATAATCCATAAAACAAGCAAAAAATAATAAAATAAGCTTAAAACAACACTTCCAACTTAAAGTAATTTATTTCGTCGGGAACACCGTAATCATGTAGATATGTTGAGTCTGCATATAGCAAAAGAGTTGATTTAGTCAAGCCACTTTAATTTGTTGGATCTGAATTAATTTTAGATAGTAGTATTTTGATATTTTAATTGTACATGTACCTAAGTTTCAAATCTTCGTATTCTGGCATTTTCGAGTCAAAATGGACAGTGGAAATATCAGTGGCAAGCAAATGATTGACTGCATGTTATTATTATTAATTTAGTGAAATTGTAATTTTTTTAGTAAAAATGAAAGATAAATGCATATTGTAAATATGTTACATACATGTTTATCGACGATTACTTTCACCCGAGTCACGAAGATAATCGACTTTTCCTGAATTGCACGAATGACTCTAATGTGACGCTTCAACGGTTCGTCTACCATGATCAATGGAATGACACTTCCTCTAAAGATAAAAATATTGGAAGAAATTATTTGCATTTTTTTAAATGTTTGATATGAAAGATTTAACTCATGAGTAGTAATTATTGTTTAATGTGGTAACTCACATGCGATCGAGTAGATATATCTCAACACAAGGCGCACGACGTGTACCATTCCATCTGATGTAATCGACAGGGTGTCCATAACACACCTGATCGAGAACATCTACAAAAAAGTTAGATTAAGATAAATATTTTTATATAGTATACAACTTTATGAGAACATCTTTTATATGGTATATGAGATTTGAGTTGAGATTAAGATGACACAAGTTATATACCTGTGAGATGTCTGCCGGATGAGATCCCGGTAATGTGATTAATGGATGGCACCGTTGGGTAAAGTGGAAATCTTGGATCGTTTCTAAGAGAAATCAGTTTGGTGCTTTTATCAAATTGAATCATCCATTCATCATTTGTGAGTTTGTGCATCTCGTATATGATACCTCCAAATGGTGCACAAAATGGAATAGGACCAAGTTTGAAGCATTCTATACGATACGAATCACCAACTTTTACGTTGGATTGCACGTATGCTCTCATGTCCTCTGGAACCGTGGCAAATATTTTTTGTCTTTAAAAATTAAGAATCAACAGTTAGAAAATACGAATCGCACGAAGTTAACTTAATTGAAAAGTGAGCAACAATGCAATCCTTACGGTATTGTTAAGAAGAACTAAGAATAGTCTGTAATCGAAGAAGTAACGAATCTTCAACATGAAGTGTATGTGGACGACGGTGATGCGTCACGCGTCACGCGTTACGTGTCTTGTGCTGCGTCATGCGTTATGCGGCATGCGGCATGCGGCATGAGGTAAGCGTCATGCGTCGTGCGGTATGCGTCATGCGTCATACGTTGTGCGTCATGCGGCATGCATCATGCAACATGCGACATGCGTCACAACGATTTAGCCTGGGGAAGCGCACAAAAGTAGCTACCTGATAACTAATACTGGGTACTTAGCCAAATTTGAGAAGGTAAACACATATATTTTCTGGTTGCTAAATTTGCATCAGATTATTTCCTACTTCTTTGAGCGGATTTTTCAAAATTTGATCTCGCTTGATAAGGTTGTTGAAACTCTCTCTAACGATTGCTTACGCCTCTTATGCATCACTGCAGTTTAGCCTGGGTGAACGCACAAACATAGCTACCTGATACATGAACATGATACTAGGTACTTAGCCAAATTTGAGAAGGTAAACACATATATTTTCTGGTTGGATCAGATTATTTTTTAATATGTCATATTGCTTCTACTCGGCTTTTGAGTCGACGTAACGACATCATGGAGGGTTTTTTTTCAAGACAGCAATATAGAGGAGAGTAAAATACCTGAAATTGAATGGAAGAATTAACACATTCAATCCAGAGATTCAAACAAATATTTAAAAAAATTGGATAGTAATCCAGATTTATACATACATTGCATAATTTCCAATGCTATATTTAAAAAATATCAGCAAAATAAAAGATATTATTATGCAATTCGTATAGTAATATTTCGTCAAATTTACGTCATAAAAAAAACAGACAAAAACAACTTTGTTTAAATTCTCCTAACTATGATATAGGTCCCATAAAAATTAGTTCTTGTATCATGTGTAGGTCCCATAAAATTTGTAGGACAATAGTTTTGAGAAAATACATCAATCTCAAATATCAATTATATTTTGAAAAATATATGTAAATGTGAATCATTGAACTTCAAATTAAATGCATGAAAAAATAATTAACAAAACAAAATTACAAAGCAGGATTGAATATTGCACCGTTTCATTAATTTCATGATTTGACGTCAAACCAAAATATCAGAAAATTATATATATATATATATATATATATATTTACAAATTAACTAACTCATCCATTTCTTGTAATTGTAAATTGTTGGCAGAAATTATTGGTCAGTAGTATGATTCTATAGTATTTTAAAATACTATAATTTTTTACTTTGTCATAGTCAAAGTTTTGTGACATTTAATCAATTTTTTAGTTAAAAAATAATGAATAGTTTAAAATATTTGATACTTTAGTATGGTAATACGACTATGAAATGCGTGCTTGAAAATTAGTTTGTACAGGAAATATTTTGGCACAACTTTTCATTTTTCTTCCCTAGCTAATAAAATGTAATGCCACGGAAGATTTCAATATGTGAATAATCAGCCTTATAATACTTATCATATATAATTTGTATAAATGACATTATTATTCTTATAGAATCAAGCATTGTGTATTAACTAGTAATCGTATCCGTGCTAAGCAACGGAAGACATTATGAACGAAAAAGAATCATTTAAATTGCGTGTTGATCAACTACTATTTTTGCGTGTATCACATTTTTGTGAATTATTCGATGCATATTCAAAATTATGTGTTCTTGAATTTGAGTTATCGAAAAAATTTGAACAAATTTGTAAGTAATTTGTACTTATAAAACTCCAAACTCTTTTATTATTTATATAGTATATATAGTATAATTATGAGTATTATAACGCTAATAGATTTATACTCATTAGCTGAAACGAAATCCTCTCCTATATTTTTTGGGCGGCGCTATTATAAGCGCAATATTTCCAATTTTCAGTGCAGAGACAAACTTTTTCTCTATTTTTCTGATTTTGCTTCTAACTAAAACATGTAGATAGATATGCGCTGCCAAGATAATTTTGCGTTGTTACTTTGAAAAAAGCAAGCGCTATTTTATGATCTGAAATTATGCTTGTACAAAGAAACTATCAAATACATATAAATGATTTGGCTTGATACATTTTCTTATTTCTCGTCAAAATTATAATTTCGATAATGATCAATGCCAACTATAAAATGTCATTATCACTTAATGATACGAAATTTATGTTTGAAATTATATTGAAAGAGTTACATATTAGTAAATATAAAACAGTTATGTTCGAAAGCTGGTATTAAATTGTTACTAAACTATAAAGTATATTGATAATAGAAATGAGTTTGTTTTCCATGTCAAATATGTTGACATTAGATGTAAGTTGTAATTTATATGTGTAAAAAATATCTAATATGCCAAGTATTATTGTATGTATCTGAATCTACGATATTGAAAGTAAATTGTGTTGCATTTTTTTAATGTAACACAAAATAAAAAGGTTGATATTGTATAGAAAATTTAAAAAATTATGTAATAAAAAATTATAAGAGTAAAATGTTCAGCACCAATTAGCACAATAGTTTCTAGAAAGGAAAAAAAATCATGTTTTCAAAAAATGTTTAATGTATGTTAACCTTGAGTCGATCATTTAATCGTTAAACTTTAAAATGAAATTAAAATATAGTTAAATTGTAATATAAATAAATTTTTAGATCTATTTTTCGAATATGTAAAATACCAATTTATAAAATTTTATGCTTAATAGTAATGAAATTATGAAAAAAAATGCAAAAATAATAAAAGTAAAGTACTTAATTTTTATTTTTTCGATAACTCAAATTTGTTCCTATTCATCGCTGGTCTTTCTAAATTACTCACATAGTATAATAAAATGCACCAATAAAACTTTCGTTGAGCTCAATTTCTTAAACAAAATGGACTTAAACCATTTTATTAGCTTGAATAACATTTAATTGTCAAAAACAATTAAACCCATTTTATTCTAAAATTTACAGTCTAACTTTTTAAATGAAAGTTAAAATTCATTTTTTTGTTTTAAAAAATTACATTTGAAATATGGATTATATTCAATTAGAACCATTATATAATCATGCCGAGTATATCACAGTTGAAAACGACATGATTGATGTACAGTGATAGTCAAATGACAATATGTGAATAATCATTCTTATAATACTTCACCATATATAATTTGTACAAATGACATTATTGTCCTTATAGAATCAAGCATTGTGTATTTGTATCCTCTAGTTTGAAGGGTATTTTAGTCCATAAAAAAGTAAGACTATGACCAAATGGAGAACTCTATTTTTTAGGTGCTTTATAAGATAGTATAGATATCATTTGGCTTGAAGGATATTTTAGTCCAAAAAAAAATAAGACTACGATCAAATGAAAAACTTCATTTCTTAGATGACTTATAAGGCAGTATAGATGATTCCACATAATCTCGTTTTTCTTTATAAACTTGATATTGCATCAGAATAGCATCTGTTGTTGTTGTTATCGATAAAATAAATTACAACTTCGAGAGAATCTTTGATCTGTGAAGTGGTTTTCAAAGTCTGGTTATCTGCACTACTGCGAAAACAGTAAAATAAGTACATTTGTTTAGGGAAAATAAGTACATATATTTAATTGGAGTAGTTACTACCTTGTCGTGTCCAAGTTTTTTTTTTCGGGTCTTTTTCCATTACTGCTCGCTTTATGAAAAAAACGTTTTTATAAAGAATATTATGGATTTTATACATTGATTATCTTTTATTTTAAATGTCGAAGTTGTAATAGATAAATTAAAATCCGTCATAGTGATAAAAGAAATATTTTGTTTTTTTCTACCAGTCTACACTATTTTTAATTAGTTAATAATCGAAGAAGAAGATTTAATAATTTTTTAATCGTCAGCGTCTTTATGACTTGATATGAATTGATATTTGGTGTAATATATACTATAAATTACATCATATATTTGACAATACCCGTCATAGAATAACAACATTCTTAGAAAGATTTTTACTGCTTACGTGGTTAGCCCCATTTTGCTAGCTCCAAAAAATTAACACTAATAATATATATATAGACACACACACACAACCTTTTGTGTACACAACAATTAATAAAATATTTAGACCATGTCATCCACATTAATCAAACACGATTACACATTCAGAGTCATGCAATACATCAAAAGTATCACCAATCAATAGTAAAATAATTAATAATAATATATATGAGATTAATTAAACCAAAATAATTATATATCTAGTTGAATTACAATATTCTTCCATGTCAGTAATTAGTTAGATGCATTGTAGCATATGAGTATTTCGAGAAATAGATTAGAAAATCAAATAAGTACAACTTCAACCTTAGTTTATTTGTAGGCCGAACCATGTTATATCGCGTGTTCTTGTGTTCTCTTAATTGCTTTTGCTCTTTACTCTCTCTCTCTTTACTATTCTTGCATGTTGTTATTTTTGAATTTCTCAATTACTATTAGTACTTGCTTGCTTAAATTTTAGCTAGGTGATTAAGGTCTAAAAACTTAAATTGTAATTGTTGTTAAAACACTTCCGCACTAGTACTTGACCATAGTCTTTTTTCCAAAATCTCAATTCTAACAATATGAATGTACGGTTTGCAAATAAGAGCATGTAAGAAGTTTCAAACTGTGCTCTCTATAAATTATTCAATGTTTAAATTAAAACATGAATAACATACATCCATGCAGGTACTGTAATTAGAAGTGCAGTGAATTTGCATGCTCGGAGGCTTTCCACTGATGCGATCCAGAGAGATGCAGTACGACAGTTGTCACCAATAATTCAGAATCGTCGATCAAGTACTTGAAATTGTCTTTCTTGGCAACCCTAAAAGATTATGTTGCCGACAGTCCTTATCATCATGGTTAGAAAATTTTTACTCTCAAAATCTAATATGCTTTCATCTTATATTTCTTTACTACATCTCACATTAAGTAATTGTAGGAGCCATTAAATGTTCATTGTTGCGCACATAGATAAAGGCAAGTATACTTTCGCCAATCTCTAAATTTAGTATACCGAGATACTTCGGATGATTAAATAATCAAGGGGCCGATCAACAAGTAATAATTTTCTTCTCAACACACCTAGATATGTTACTACTTAATTTATACAAACTAACTTTAAATTTATTCTATATTGCCATGAAAAATATCAAAAAATTGGCTAAATGGCATGTGCTACATGTCAGTAACTTCAACTTAATTTTTAATTCCACTATGTTTGAGAAGTCCAAACAAAAATGTATATTAAATCTAGTAAGCATTGAAGGAATTCTTACTGTTATTTCGTAATTTTTAGGACTCTATACAATCAGATAATGTGTTATGCGGCTATTATGTCATGTGATCAATGCCGGTCTTGATGGAGCACTATGTGGCCTCTGGCGAGTACCCTTTTCGACAGGTATGTTTCACAAAACTTTCAACTCTCTCAAATATTTTTCATTTGATCGAAACTCATAGTATTTTGGATTTGTTTACATGAAGGGTTTACCTACGGAAGGGCCAGTTGCTCTTTATCTTGAACAACAGATCGACGATTTGGTAACAGAGCTTGCTGGATTTGCCACACCTAGACTCCTTTGATTGCATGTATGCTTTTTTCGTATTTGTGTTGGAGGTCTGTGTTGGTTGTAAACATTATGATAATTATTTGAATTTTTTGATATACAGTAGTAATATAATAACATTAAACTGTGATGAAATTTTATTCATTTAATTGTGATGATGTGTATATAATTAATTGGCTAGCAAATATGGCTGCAATATAATTAATTGGCTAACAAATATGGCGGAGCTAGCCAGCATTTCAGGAGCATGATAAAAAGAAAAACATTTACATAAGACGATGGTTATTTGTTATATAATTGTTTGCCTTATCACTTGCTGAAGGGGTCGGATGACGCACGTGGGAGTTAAGGCAACGATTGTTTTGAAAATTAAACTTTGCTTTATATCGTATATTAGATTAGTTATTAATCTAAGACGACACTCTTTTGATTCAGCAACTCATTATACATTAATAGTTGAATAACTTTCGGTAAATATATTTTTAACTGTTGATATATCTATTTTTTGTTGTATTGATTATTACTGGACGGGGTTTCCTTTTTGTTTATGTTTCTTTATCCGCAGTAGGTTTGAATTTAGGGAGCTGATATATCGATACCTGAAGTGATACCACCATCGATACCAACATGACATATCCAGCTGAATTCAGTTTGCATGTTAGTTTTATGATGCATGTTGTTTTTTGTATTATGCATATTATTTTTGTTATTATGCATATAATTAATCGGACGCTCCACTGAAAACGAATGTCGCTACGCTCACCGACGCGGATCGCTATGCTCATCGATGCGGACTGGACGCATCCAGTTGCATCTATTTTGAAAAGTTGTTCTAGTTATTATGCATGTTGTTTTTGTTATTGTGCATGTTATTTTTTGTTATTATGCATGTAAATAACATGCAAAACAATACAAATAACATGCATAATAACAAAAACATCATGCATAATAACGAAAACATAATAAATCATAAGTATAACAAAAAACATAATGAACTTAGCATATAAATCATAAGTATTTGACTGTTATTCATGTTTTTAGATGCACAATAACAAAAACAAAACGCATAATAACGAAAACAATATGCATCATAAGTAAAATAAATTTTCATAATAAATCATAAATAGAACAAAAAAACATATTGAACTTAGCATATAAATCATAAGTATTTAATTGTTATGCATGTTATTAGATGCACAATAACGAAAACAACATACATAATAACGAAAACAACATGCATCATAAGTAAAACAAATTTTCGTCGGAACTCAACTGGACGTGTCCAGTTGGTATCGCTGACGGTATCGAAGTTGGGATCCGCGAAACATTTTCCTTGAATTTAATATCATTTTTAACTTTTTAGGACAAATATGCAATGGTATCTTTTAAAGCATGACGTAAGAATGCAATTTTCACACTACTTCCCTCAAAAGAAAACAATTCAAAACAATTCACACTCACCAACACTCAGTTTTATCTTCTAATTTGACATCTTCCAAAATAGAAATTTCGGTTGAAAAGATGACCGTCTTTGGCCACCTTTTCTTCTGTTATCATCACAATAGAAACAGTAGCGAGTTATAGAAACTACGTATTTTGTAGGTTATCTATTTTTACCAATCATGCAAACAGTTATGATTGAATCTGGTAAGGTTAGCGCCGTTCATTGCTTCTATACATAAACTATGAATGAGCGAAGATTGTTGCTCAATGATAAATGATCATGCAAAAATGTACTTGCATGATTGCATCCTGATGTCTTCGTGACTTCATTGGTTTTGTTGAAGAAATTAAGATCGAACCTCCGTAAAACGAGCAAGGCATATATGACATGTGATTGTTACTTTTCCTAAAAAGAGTTCTTCGCATCTATTTTAAACAATGAAGGAGCTTGAACTCATTTAATGAGAGTCGATTGGAACTAAAAGAAAAATGAAACTTGCACACAACTTGTAGAAATATGTAGATAGTCTTTGAGAGGAGGCCATTTTTATTACAGTGATTAAGGTCTCAAGAGTTGTATTACAACTGAACTAAAAGAAAGAAAGACTTAGATGAGACCATTTCTAATTGTCCAAATATGTATTAATTCAGAAAAAAATATGTATAAGTATATTTTTATAGAGGAGGAATATAATGTCTCCGCTTTTGTGTGTTTTCATCGTGCCTCCAAAATCTACACAATTCATCATGCACGTCTTTTTATGCAACACTACTACAGAAAGGGGCTATTATAGCATCCCTATTACAGCGGACCTTGGTGCAACGGTGTCGTCCGCTATAATAGGTCTATTATAGCGGACCATACTGAAAATCCGCTATAATAGCTTACCTATTATAGCGGACAACACAAAGTATCTGCTATAGATAGACCGATTATAGCGGATGACACCAAGGTCCGCTATAATAGGCCTATTATAGCGGAGTGTATTTAAAGGCCGCTATAATAGGGTGTCACACGGATCACCATAAAGTTTCAATCCAACCGCTGATACATGTCAATCCTGTTGGGTTACGAACAATTCAAAACCCGTCAATTGGCCTAAGCAGCGGAAAGACCGTAAAACAAAAATTTTAAGTCTGACTTAAGCCGAGGATTAAGCGGGGTATGTCGGATAAACCACAGAGGGTGTCCACCTCCCGTTTATCCCTAACATCAAAACCCTACTTAATCCCTAAACAGATCTACTCCTTAACTGAATTCTAAAACTTTAATCTACTTACAAATTAAATAGATTAATATAACATTAATACCTTGATCCAAATTCGAATTGGACCGCATAAGACTCGGACGGCCGAATCACAGACGCTCTTCTCCTTGGAGCATCAGACGTCTGATACCTCTACCAGATGTCCACCAGGACGACCAGAGAGCGGCTTACTTCTTTTGCCAGAAATACCGAAAGCCGCGATATCCCGCAAAAACACTATTCACCGAGATACGGACTAAATAAAATATCTTCGTGAATCGCAGTTATCCAAAATATGGAATACCGCTCTAACACAAAAATACTATTTTCCGAATCCCGTAAACAACCGTATACGAGAAAGAGAGAAAATATATTTATCGATACGAATCCGAGTTACCGAGTACGAATCGATTTTTGGTGTTTCTTTCTCTCTCCCCTTACCCCTCTATTTATAGTAAAATGAGGAGGTGCCAAATTACCAAAATTACCCTTAAAAATGTGAAAGGACAAAAATACCCCTTATGGATAAGTTTGATGACATTTCATACATAACAACACTTTGATATTTTCATGCCACAAGTTGGCATGCCGACCACATTTTTTTTTTATTTTTTTATATATTTTTTTTATTTTTTAATTACGAATTTAATTAATTTTTAATTAAGGTTTTAATTTGATAATGACTTTCATTCCAAATTCAAAACCATAATCTATAATTAAAATCTAAATTAAAAATATATAAATATACATAAACATATAATTGTTCTAAACAATTATATTTCTCAGGGTTTGGTATTTGTTTGGTTGCGGTATGATTTTATACAACGTATCGTATACGTTTATAAATTCAACCGTTGTTTTTGCTTGTCATCTTATATGACATATATAATTTAATCATATCATATATAATTAATTATAATCATCATAATATTAATTATAACTATTTATAATTAATCATCAAGATTCTCTGATTTAGCTCCTATGCGGTGTGACCCAATAGGATCCGTGTTATGTTGGTAAATAGAATTAAAACCATTTTAATTTCTATAATCATATGAGGCATCTGACATCTGCGCTATAACCATCCAATTACACAGACGATGTTGTACTTATGCAATATCACGATCCACTAAACATTTTAGTCGTGTTAATTCTTTCATCTCACAGTATCAGATTAGTTTCAAGGCAGGTGTGTGTCATCCTTGCAAACTTAATCTTTTCTCGATCTTGAGCAGACTTATCAAATATAATTACTCTTGTAATTATACCGCATGCAGATAATCTTACTCTATCAAGGGACCCAGTGATACTGTAACTCGTATCAAGACACGAGGGACAATAGTACTTTCAGTAAACCATCACTACCTCAACTAAGTTATGTATACCGAAAAGCTACCGTTATGACTGCGTTTTACCGACAGCGTTAGATAACAATCACACATACACATCTCTTAGTAGGAAAGATGAATACCTCATACTTTAGAACTTAACACTGAATGAAAACATTAATGACACGTACACAATTCCATTTAATGTTTCATTCGAGGTCTGTCAAATACCATGTTCTTCTAACATGCATTTATATGATTAAAACGACATCTCATGTCTATGGTTTGTAAAACTTAACCATCTTTTAATCCACATTCTAACGTTGTAACGGTAAATTAGTGTTCCTGCTAATTACCTTGGTTAGAGACTTTTAAGAGTATATATCATCTGTATTATGAAGTTTCACAATTCCAGTTATTGACTCAAGTCAGATAAAGGAATGATTCATAAATTCAATAATACTCAAGGTAACAAAATGATAGTTTATTAATCACTCAATTCATGAACAAAGCTTTATGATAATTTATCGTATTATTGACTTCTAGATTATTACAAACTAACAATCTCCCACTTAAGCTAGAAGCCAATCATCGTAGGCTCTAGTTACACGAATCTCTAATTTTTTAAAAATCTCATAGATCTAAAGAAAGTCTCACAACCAATCTCCTATGTGTCTTAGACCCATAGAAGCTGTGTGCAACTGTTGCTTGGCTTGAGGAAGAGATTACGTGAGTGGATCAGCTGTGTTGCTGACAGTGTCAACTCTATATATCTTTACATCACCTTTATTTACGATTTCTCGTATCAGGTGATAATGTCGCAGAACACGTATTCGGACTGTGATCTCGAATCATCTCGATCAGTTTAGAAATTTGTATCAGTGTAATCATTTATTACGAGCTCGGTGTCACCACCATAGACGAGAAACATATCCTTAGTTCTTCTCAAGTACTTAAGGATATATTCTTTGTAGCATTCTAGTGCTTCATGCCTGGATTAGCCTGATATCTACTCGTCACACTTAAAGGCGTACGAGACATCAGGGCGAGTGCACAACATGGCGTACATGATAGAGCCTATAGCCGAAGCGTATGGCACTCTACTCATTATGCTTCGCTCATCAGTTGTCGAAGGACACTGAGTCTTGCTAAGCTGCGCACCATGATTCATTGGCAGGAATCCTTTCTTACAATCCTGCATGCTAAACCTATTTAGCACTTTGTCAATGTACGTGCTTTGACTTAATCCTATAAGTCTTTTCGATCTATCACGATAGATCTTTATGCCTAGTATATAGACAGCCTCGCCTAAGTCCTTCATCGAGAACACTTTCTTTAATGAAAGACTTAGCCTTTTGCAACACAGGAATATCGTTTCCCATTAGGAGTATGTCATCTACATATAAGATTAAAAAGGCGATGGCACTCCCACTAGTTTTTCTGTACACACATGGTTCTTCTTCGCATCTGACGAAGTCAAACTTTTTTATTTCTTCGTCAAACCGAAGATTCCAACTCCGTGATGCTTGCTTCAATCCATAAATTGATTTACGAAGCTTGCATATCTTCCCAGCGTTCTTTGGATCCTCAAAACCCTCAGGTTGTGTCATATACACATCCTCTTCTAAATTTCCATTTAAGAAGGCGGTTTTGACATCCATCTGCCATATTTCATAATCATGAAATGCGGCAATTGCTAGGAGTATCCGAATTGACTTAAACATAGCCACGGGCGAAAAAGTTTCATCATAATCAACTCCTTGAATTTGTTTGAAACCTTTCGCAACCAGCCGTGCTTTGTATACAGTCAACTTACCATCCATGTCTGTTTTTCTTTTAAAAATCCATTTGTTTGCTATGGGTTTCACCCCATCAAATGGCACAACTAGGTTCCACACCGTGTTGTCATACATGGATTGTATTTCGGATTCCATGACCTCTAGCCATTTATCAGAGTCGGGCCTATCTATCGCTTCCGCATAGGTCATAGAATCTTCACTATCATATACTGAGATCTCGTGCAGTCCCAAGTACCTCTCAGGTGCTCGGACTATTCTTGCAGACCTACGTAGCACTTGACCTTCGGGTTGTTGAACTTGATCTGCAACTATTTGCGGATTTGGTTCTACTTCAACTTGTGTTGAAGTACCTGAGCTCGGGACTAGAACCTCCTCCACAACTACTTGTGGATTTGATTCTTCCAGATGCTCTTCAACCGAAGTATCAAGTGGTGGGTTAATCTGATCTCGTTCAGATACTGTATTGTGCGATGTATCTCGAATTTCTTCAAGTATTACATTACTCCCACTACTTCTTTTGCGAGAAACTGTTTCTCCAAAAATACACCAATACGAGCAACAACTATTTTGTTCTCGGCCTGGTGATAGAAGTAATATCCCTTCGTTTCCTTAGGATATCCTACGAAAAAGCATTTGTCAGACTTGGAATCAAGTTTGCCAGACGTCGGACGTTTGACAAATACTTCACAATCCCATATTTTAAGATAAGACATATTTGGGACTTTCCCAAACCATAACTCGTATGGAGTCTTTTCTACTGACTTAGACGGAACCATATTTATCGTTCGTGCTGCAGTTTCTAGTGCGTACCCCCAAAAAGATTTCGGAAGAGTGGCATTACTCATCATAGATCGGACCATATCTAGCAGGGTTCGATTTCGTCTCTCAGAAACACCATTCCATTGTGGTGTCCCTGGAGGCGTGAGTTGTGAAACTATTCCACATTCTTTTAAGTACGTTATAAACTCATGACTCAAGTATTCGCCTCCACGATCAGATCGTAAGGCCTTAATACTCTTGTTTAATTGATTTTCTACTTCAGCCTTGAATTCCTTGAACTTTTCAAAGGATTCAGACTTATGTCTCATCAAGTAGACATAACCGTATCTACTGTAATCATCAGTAAACGTGATAAAGTAAGAATAACCATTTCTTGTACAAGTACTCATAGGTCCGCATACATCAGTATGTACGAGTCCCAGTAAGTCACTTGCCCTTTCGCCCTTTTTGGAGAAAGACGCTTTGGTCATTTTTCCACGTAAACAAGATTCGCACGTGTTAATTGATTCAAGATCAAAATTTCCAAGAAGTCCATCTTTATGCAACTTCTCGATGCGTTTCTCGTTTATATGACCAAGGCGACAATGCCACATGTAAGTCGTGCTTTCATGAGACACTTTGAGTCGTTTGTTAGTTATGTTGAACACGGGTTTTTCCATTTCCAATATATACAGACCATTCATCATACAAGAGGATCCATAATATAATTCTCCTTTGTATATTGAACAACTATTGTTCTTTATAATAAAAGAGAACCCATTCGTCTCTAAACATGAGATCGAAATGATGTTCTTGGAAATGCTAGGAACAAAATAAATATTTTCTAGTTCCAATACAAGCCCGCTAGGCAAATACAACTCTATATTTCCAACTGTTACGGCTGCAACCTTTACTTCGTTTCCAACTTGGAGTTGTATTTCCTTGTTACGTAACTTCCTCCTATTCTTTAGTGCCTGCATATTCGAACAAATATGAGCACATGATCCAGTATGTAATACCCAATCATTAATAGAGGAAGTAACATTAACTTCAACGACAAACACATCTGAGGATGAAGGTTTGGAACCATTTCCTGACTTCAAGTCCACCAGATACTTTGGACAGTTCCCTTTCCAATGACCCTTTACTTTACAGTAATCGCAGTCAGAGGGGACAGAAACCTTTACCTTGGGAGAATTGGGTTTAGCAATCTTTTTCCCTTTGCCATTGTACTTAGAAGCCACTTTCTTTGGGGCCATTTTTATCTTCCTCTCACCAGCTCGGGTCATGATGACAGAAGAACTCTTCTTCATGTCATCATCTGCTTTGCCATCCTTAGGCTCAACAGGAACCGGTGAGTTTAAGACATATTCTTTCTTCTCTCGCTTTAATACAATAGACAATTCTTTAGCCATATTTCTACAATGTTAAAAGTAAAGATTTTAGCTTTGTTCATGTTATGTTCTATTTAAATAATAAAACTCCCACTGCAAATTTGTTCTATTCCCTTTTGCAGTAGGACCAAGATCCATATTTTCATTAATATATGAGTCAGCTGTTACGCATAACCCGGCTATTAGTTATTTTAGGTAAGCCATCTTGCTAATCACAACTCTTTGTGATTCTTGGTTTCGTTAAAACATCGTATGTTTTTAACGAAGACTTTGCCCCAAGCCCAAAACGTTTTTGGAAATCATTGGTAAGTAACCTCACTCTACTTGGTTCGTTATGTCTTACATAACCCTTGACCACCAAAGGTAAAAGGCGACGCCTACTGAGTAGAGAACCGTTAACCGATGAACAATAGTGTGAGAATGATAGAGTAGGAAGGGCATACTACTTAATTCGCGTGGGATTGTTTTCATATATAAAAATCGTAAGCATTCTAAAAAAGGTATGTTAGATAAACGACCGAGGGGATCCACCTCCAGTTTATCTTTGGCATCAGAACCTTTTCTTATGCTTAACGATGCAAGCTTCACTAAAAAGGTATGTCAGATAAACCACAAAGGGTGTCCACCTTCCGTTTATCTCTAACATCAAAACCTCTTTCATAAGCTTACGTTTGTTTTTATGTTTAACGGTGCAAGCTTCATTAAAAAGGTATGTCAGATAAACCACAAAGGGTGTCCACCTTCCATTTATCTCTAACATCAAGACCTCTTTCAGAAGCTTACATTTGTTAAGCAGTCAGTTCTTTAAACTAATTGTAAGACACTCTTACGGATACGTGAAAAACCGTCTGCCAGAAAGATCAACGTGAGTTCCTTCACAAATCTATCTTTGACATCACGCTCTTTCACGTTTCCTTGAAAGTGATAAATCTTATTTATACATTTCGTAATATCTCGGTAAATCTCAATTTACGTATATACTTGATCCGGTATATCATTTATCAGTTTCTAATTCTTTATCTCGCAGCAATGCACAATTCTCATTTATACCGTTTAAAAGCACATAAACAATTTATATGATTTTGCAAACAGATATTCTTTCCAGTCCATAAAGAAATTAGTAATGTGACAAAGTCCTCATTTGGCCTGATGTCGTATTATGGAAGGGGCTCCCAGGAAAGATCAGGGTCACCGGGGACCTTATTAGTTCTGATCTTTCCTAGATAGAACCTTCTTTCTCATCGTACGCGCAACAGCTCTTACTTTGAGTACTTTATTGCTTCATCACACTCCTCAATTTACTTTACTTATCCAAAGGTTTTCGAAATGCGAAAGAGTTAAATTTTGCCATTTCAAACACATCTGAGTAATTTGGTAACGTGATAAAGTCCCCGTTTGGGCCAGCTAATCAGGACACGTAAAAGAGATCAGACGAAAGAGTCCTAAGACACCTCTCATGTCATAACCTTTATCTCTTACGGGTGGAGATTAACAGTTCTTACTTTGGGTACTCTATTGCTTCATCACATTCTTAGATATACTCAAACGCAGTTGAAAGTGTTATAAAACGAAAACTTAAATAAAACATACATAAAGCTTAAATCACATTTAACTTTCTTAGTCGGTAAAACCGCACCGAGGAAATCTCATTTCATTTCGGTTTTGGACTTAAGCTGCAATTCAAAGAATTTAAACCGATGTGCGGTATATGCACCTAATTTGCATAAGTTATAACTTTTAGAAAATCAATTAGCGGGAGAGCCCGGTGCTCTGATACCACTGTTGGGTTACGAACAGTTCAAAACCCGTCAATTGGCCTAAGCAGCGGAAAGACCGTAAAACAAAAATTTTACGTATGACTTAAGCCGAGGATTAAGCGGGGTATATCGGATAAACCACAGAGGGTGTCCACCTCCCTTTTATCCCTAACATCAAAACCCTACTTAATCCCTAAACAGATCTACTCCTTAACTGAATTCTAAAACTTTAATCTACTTACAAATTAAATAGATTAATATAACATTAATACCTTGATCCAAATTCGAATTGGACCGCAGAAGACTCGGACGGCCGAATCACAGACGCTCTTCTCCTTGGAGTATCAGACGTCTGATACCTCTACCAGATGTCCACCAGGACGACCAGAGAGCGGCTTACTTCTTTTGCCAGAAATACCGAAAGCCGCGATATCCCGCAAAAACACTATTCATCGAGATACGGACTAAATAAAATATCTTCGTGAATCGCAGTTATCCAAAATATGGAATACCGCTCTAACACAAAAATACTATTTTCCGAATCCCGTAAACAACCGTATACGAGAAAGAGAGAAAATATATTTATCGATACGAATCCGAGTTACCGAGTACGAATCGATTTTTGGTGTTTCTTTCTCTCTCCCCTTACCCCTCTATTTATAGTAAAATGAGGAGGTGCCAAATTACCAAAATTACCCTTAAAAATGTGAAAGGACAAAAATACCCCTTATGGATAAGTTTGATGACATTTCATACATATCAACACTTTGATATTTTCATGCCACAAGTTGGCATGCCGACCACATTTTTTTTTTAATTTTTTTATATTTATTTATTTTTTTTAATTACGAATTTAATTAATTTTTAATTAAGGTTTTAATTTGATAATGACTTTCATTCCAAATTCAAAACCATAATTTATAATTAAAATCTAAATTAAAAATATATAAATATACATAAACATATAATTGTTGTCAACAATTATATTTCTCAGGGTTTGGTATTTGTTTGGTTGCGGTATGATTTTATACTACGTATCGTATACGTTTATAAATTCAACCGTTGTTTTTGCTTGTCATCTTATATGACATATATAATTTAATCATATCATATATAATTAATTATAATCATCATAATATTAATTATAACTATTTATAATTAATCATTAAGATTCTCTGATTTAGCTCCTATGCGGTGTGACCCAATAGGATCCGTGTTATGTTGGTAAATAGAATTAAAACCATTTTAATTTCTATAATCATAGGAGGCATCTGACATCTGCGCTATGACCATCCAATTACACAGACGATGTTGTACTTATGCAATATCACGATCCACTAAACATTTTAGTCGTGTTAATTCTTTCATCTCACAGTATCAGATTAGTTTCAAGGCAGGTGTGTGTCATCCTTGCAAACTTAATCTTTTCTCGATCTTAAGCAGACTTATCAAATATAATTACTCTTGTAATTATACCGCATGCAGATAATCTTACTCTATCAAGGGGCCCAGTGATACTGTAACTTGTATCAAGACACGAGGGACAATAGTACTTTCAGTAAACCATCACTACCTCAACTAAGCTATGTATACCGAAAAGCTACCGTTATGACTGCGTTTTACCGACAGCGTTAGATAACAATCACACATACACATCTCTTAGTAGGAAAGATGAATACCTCATACTTTAGAACTTAACACTGAATGAAAACATTAATGACACGTACACAATTCCATTTAATGTTTCATTCGAGGTCTGTCAAATACCATGTTCTTCTAACAT
This sequence comes from Eleocharis quinqueflora, assembly GCA_964058865.1. NCBI lineage: Eukaryota > Viridiplantae > Streptophyta > Magnoliopsida > Poales > Cyperaceae > Eleocharis > Eleocharis quinqueflora. The sequence goes on along the minus strand of CAXKVX010000302.1, from coordinate 92,729 downwards.
GCATTTATATGATTAAAACGGCATCTCATGTCTATGGTTTGTAAAACTTAACCATCTTTTAATCCACATTCTAACGTTGTAACGGTAAATTAGTGTTCCTGCTAATTACCTTGGTTAGAGACTTTTAAGAGTATATATCATCTGTATTATGAAGTTTCACAATTCCAGTTATTGACTCAAGTCAGATAAAGGAATGATTCATAAATTCAATAATACTCAAGGTAACAAAATGACAGTTTATTAATCACTCAATTCATGAACAAAGCTTTATGATAATTTATTGTATTATTGACTTCTAGATTATTACAAACTAACAAATCCAACGCTCCAAAATTTCACAGAGTCCCACGGATTATGATAGATTTTCTTCCCAAAATTTTTCCTTCTCTATATAAATATCAACTCTCCATCATTCTCCCTTCACTAAAATTTTCCATCATTTTTTTTTTCACACAGAAATATTCTTCCCTCATTTTTCCTTCTTCACGCAGAAATATTCTTTCCTCAATCCTCATTCAGCTTTCGTCTTACAAATATACATATATACATATATATCAATATATATAAATATAAATATGTACATATATACATATATATAAAAATATATTTAAATATGTACATATATAGAGTGAAAAAGTTGTAACAAAATACATATATATGAGTTTTAAATATTATTATAAAAAAAGTTTTTTCACAATTCATTTAATTATTACTTTAAAAATAAAATTACAATGTTTAAAAAGGATATATTTGCAAATAGTCTTAATTATATATTACAAATAGACATATATGTAAAATTGCTCATCAAATCAATCAATTTCGCATTTAATGCAAAAGTTGGCGCACTGAAGCAATTTTTTGAATTTCCAAAACAATTTATAGCGGATTTACCATAATGCCGCTATAATAGGTTATCTATTATAGTGGTTCTTCCATTCAGTCCGCTATAATAGAAGTTCGATATTCTCAATTTACCAAAGTGAGAAGATGATCATTTGATTTAGAGTATAAAAACATAATATCGCAAGATAACTCATTATAATTTAAATAGAAATGCTAATAAAATTTTGAAAATTTATTTAAATTTTCTATCGTTTTTAGAATTAAACATTAGTAAATGTGCATCTCGTCAGCTAAATCAACATCTACACATAAAATATATAAAATTGACGAATATTTTACAACAATTAATGTTGTTGTAGAAAATCAACTTCACAATAGAAATATAAAAGTAACAAGATTGAGTGAGGTTTCGGATCGTCAAGTTCCGAAAACTTACAAGTAATGAGTCAAATCGAACTAGATCCAATAAAATTTTGGATCGAACAACGAGTTTTGGAGTAGGATGAGATCGAATCGGATTCGAATCTCGACACTCCAAACTGAAATCCTAACTTTGTCAATGAATCGAGTTAATAGTTACGATGAATTAATTTTTTAACATCCAATTTTTGTCCTCTTGATCTAGTACAAAGTAAGATTAGAAAATTATGAAAATTTAATAAAAAATGTGTCCTCAATGTTAATACTTGTAGATAAGTTATTCATTCACTCCTTATTGTACATCTCTTATCTGCATTCTAAAAATATTTATACTTAATCTATATGTTATTTAAATATAAACTAAAAATGTGATAGATAAACACGTCAGAATGTAACTAAGAAGTGCAGACGAGTTCTATTAGCATTCTTCTCAACTATATGTACGGATTGTATTTGACATTTTTGACTTCAAATTTTGAAATATAAATATAAAAGAGAGAATGCAACATTGGGATCCTTTTAATTGAGTAAACTTGAGAGTTTTAATAATTTAAAGCTGTAAATATTATATCATAAATTTTATGAAAAGAAGTACATAATTTTTTCTTATTTATATAAAAAAACAGGGATTATTTTGAAATCTCGGATTGTTTTTACTATTTTCAGCAATCTAAATATGACTGAATGTTTAACTTTGTATGTAAAAATATATATATGAGAAAATTTTGAAAATATCAAAGATAGATATCAGATATTTCGAGTCATTTCAGAATATTCGATCTTGATCTATGATACGAATTATGATGCATTTAAAGATCTGAAGTGATTCGAAATATCAAAATATCTAGTATTAAAAATAATGTACATAATTCTTTTTCCCAAAAATATATAGAAAAGAGGGAGCTTGTCATTTGGAAAAATAAATGTAGCAGCAAATGGATTGCTATTAAAAACAACGGATATGGACGAAATCGAATCTGCTCCTGCGCAATATCGTATAGCGCAAGAGTAGAGCCGTCTGATTTGCATCGAGATTTGTGCTAAAAAAAATCTGATTTTCTTGATTTTCATCGCTAGCGATCTATTACAGATGAGTGGTCGATTCGAACCGTCGACGCTGTATGTATTGCACCGCAGAAAATTCGGATCCGATGTGGACATATGGTGTCTTTTTTATACCATGATTTAAGCACAAAATCTGAAGAAGAACAATATTGCTGTTGAATACTGATGGATAAAATTAAGAAAAAGAAATGTTTCGCCTGGCTGAAAAGACCTTTTCAGTTTTCACCTCAGTAAAAATCCTTTTTGTACCAAATAATTACACAACAAACGGCGCGCTGTTGGTCGATGCCGCGTGGGCCCCTCCTTAAATGCATTTCGTGTACGTTTTCGCGTGCTCTTAAGTCTTAACAAACCTACTCAGAAGAAGAAATACCTTTTTTAGTAGCGTTTCCCTTTTTTCTTGTTATTTTTATTTTTATTTTCCCCGTCTCTCTCCAGTCTCCACTTTCTCTTTCTCTCTCCGAGCACAGTTGATCTCGCCGAGTTGCTCTCGCTTAGGTATCTTCTAATCGCTTTATCTTTCTCAAGCGAAGTCAAAGTCCATCCAATTTCCGTTTTTTTGTGCAATATTTTGGGTAGTTTATGAGCTTGTTTTGGCAAAGCTGCTTGGAAAGTGAATTTTGTTGTTCAGTTTGAGATTCTACTAGAATCTGAAGCAAGGGGACAGTTTTTATCGACCAAACACTGGGTTTCTAAATTAATTAATTCAATCAGCTTGTGGCTCTGGGAAATTTCGTATTTGGGGTCAATTTAATTGGGCATGTGGATTTCACTTGTGTGGATCCATGGCTCTGTTGGTGTGATGTTTATGGATTTCTGGGGCAGGAGAGAGGCGGATTAGGCTGATCTCGCTTGATTAAGGGTTTAAAAATCTCTCCAAGTAGTGATAGAAAACCTCTCCAAATAATGCTGTTTTGCAAGGATATGGCAAAATTTAGGGGAAATTAGAACCTCGAAATCTCTACAGTTGCGCTGATTCATATATCATTCAGCTATGGAGGCTCAAGTTGGGCGAGGAAGAAGCCTTTATGGCACTGGAGCTGAGCTGGAGCTAAATTTGGGAAAGAGAACCCACCAATGGGACTTAAACAACTGGAATTGGGATGGGGAGTTATTCCTCGCAAGACCTGCTATTGGAAATGGAATTAGGGTTGAGAACGGCAATGGGAATGGGAATGGGAATACTGTTGCCTCAAACAGTTCGACTTCTTGTTCTGCAGAAGATGGAGTGATGACAATAGCTAACGGTCAAAGTCAGGCTGAAGCTGAGAAAAGGCGAAGTGTCAGAGCAGTTGAAGAGGATAATGGCCTTGGTTATCTTAGCTTGCAGGCCGGGGCAAACCTGTTAGTGGCAAATGGTAATGGATTTTTTGCCAGTGGCGAGGAGAGGGATGCGAAAAAAGGTAAGGTGGTACTCCAGTCTAGCAACTCTACCCGAACAGCTTGTCAAGTGGAGGGCTGTGGGGCCGACCTTAGTCGCTCGAAGGATTACCATCGGAGACATAAAGTTTGTGAGATGCATGCAAAGGCTACCACAGCTGTTGTAGGAAACACAGTGCAACGGTTCTGTCAACAGTGTAGCAGGTATAGGAATTTAATAAAAAAAATTAAATCCCTCTATGAACATCATTTTGATTTTTAGCTAAAGAATTGTCTACTGAAGCAAAATAGCTGGTCTATTTTACTTTGATTATTTCCATGATTATTGTCCCTGTCTAACAGTTTAGGCACACTGTAGCTCTAAAAGGGTTTAATTCAGGATTGAGTTAGAAAATAAAATATATTTTTCTTTCTTTATTACTGTTAATTTAATACAGAAAATTGTAATCAAGAAATATCAGAATCTGGGTTATCATTATGCTATCAAATTTATTGTGCGACTTTGCACAGGTAGTTAATGTGAAAGGCAGGGTTTCAGTAACAATATAATTGCCCTTTTTTGGTGCTTTTTTGTACCTCAACATGCATGCTGGGCATATCCCAGTAATGGATCTTTTTCTAACAATTGTTGCTATTTCATGTAGCCAGTTTCTTGTTTTATTTAGATTCAAACATTTATTCTTGGACAAATCTATTGCTTAAGCACCTTTTTGTTAGGTTTCACCTCCTCGAAGAATTTGACGAGGGGAAGAGAAGCTGCCGGAGACGTTTGGCCGGGCACAACAAGCGCCGTCGCAAAACCCAACCTGATGCTGCCGCCACTGCTGGTGGGGTTGCTGCTTTGGATGAGAAAACTAGTAGCTACATCATCATAAGTCTACTTCGCATCCTTACTGGCCTACATTGTATGGAAACCACCCCTCTTTTGTTCTAAAATAACTATTTTACTGTTCTTCCTGCCACGTCGTTGATTTGAGAATTGGGGCTTGATTTAGACCCTTCTAATACCATGATATGTAATTCTTGTTGAATTTGGCCTCTTTGTACTGTGCCAGTCCTTACCTCTAGCTTGTGAGTTGTGAGAATGACAGATGATTTATAAAGCCTACTTTATGGTACTTTTGTGTACTTCTTTGTACAAGTTTGACCTGTTGAATTGCACGTTCTTTTTATTGCCTTGGGATTTTTAAATTTTCACTTATTTTAGTGAACTTCAGACTTGCCAAAATTAATCATGGCTAATTAAACTTATTCTTGATGCCTAATCTTTTCAGCAAATAATACCGAACAGCCAAAGGAGCAAGACTTGACTGCACATCTATTAAGGAACCTCATTAGTCTTGCTGGTTCAAGTGATGTAAAGAGTCTCTTGGGCCTTTTGCAACCGCCATCACAGTCACAGAGCCCAGAGAAGGCTGGTACTAGTGCGGGTCCCTCATCTGATGTGGTAACAAATCAAATTCCCCCAGCTGAGGTAGAACGGTCAGGTTTGCCTTCATCGAGGGGTTTTAACTCCAATGGCTCCCTGGGGGAGAGGAACTCTGTATCAGTTGCAACGAACAGCAACTACAGAGTATCTGCTATACCAGGTTAGATTTGTTTAGTTGAGATTGTTCTTTTATTCTTGTTTTTTTTGGTTCTTGAAGCTGGAGTGTCTTGTTGATTTTGGTATGTGCTAATGATGGCATATTGCCTTTATTACGGCTATTTGTACTTGAACCAGTCCTAGACTACCAATCTGTGATTAGCTTGTTATGTATAGCTTGTTTCAGTTACCTGATTCAGAAGTCAACTCCACTCTGAGTAAAAGAGATAATGGAAGCAAAGGGGGAACACAGAAGTTGTGATAGAATGGAAAATTTTGAATAAACATCAATTTGCAGCAACTAAAAATGGATAATCTAAAGCTTGGCCACACAAAACTGATTTTAATGTAAATTCAGGGAGATCTGAAGAAGTTAACCCCATAATTCATGGAAGTTTCCGAAACCATATTCCAACAGCTCATCAAACCAGTAAAATGTTAACTGAGAAAATGACTCTCATTTTAACAAATAAAGCACAAACATTACAAATTCAATTGTCTTGTTCAGCTGGCTATCTTCAAATGACGCTCGTTACCTATTTAATATGAATGGCACAAACAAAAGGGGTGCTTACTGTTGTCTCCTTTACTGTCTGGTTACTGGGTTTCTAGGCTTTGCGTCATGCTGTTTTGCATTTATGTTGACACGTTGGGAGGCATAGGATGCAACAGCATGATGCGAGCACAGCACATAGCATCACTGAGTAAAAATTAGTCTCTCGAATTGATGCAAGAGAGTGATCAATATACGTAAGGGGAGTGGGCGTAATGGAGAGAGAGGATCGTGTTGTTTTCATTCCGTTAGTACATTGCCCCTTTGTATTCTTTTTGGTTGTGCTGTTTTTTTCTCTTGTTGTTATCACTTTACTTCTATTGGGTTTTGTTTCCATGTTGGGTGATGTTGATGGCGCAGAACATTGGGTTGTGTTGGGCTATTAAAGGGCATGTCCGAAAATAAGTGTAGCAGAGATGTGTATGTTGTGGTGGATCTGTGGTCATATAAGAAGAGCTCAAATTAGATGAGAAATGATGATATATGGGACAGGGTTGAGGAAGCACCGATTGAAGAGAAGCTTGTCCAAAATTGTTTGAGATGGTATGGACGTATTCGGCGGCATGCTTCCTGAACACGTAAATTCTACCATGTTGAAAACACAAGAAGAGGTGGGGGTTGGCCAAGTTTTGCATGGAAGAAAACAATGAAAAGAGACTTAAAAGGCATAGTGGAAAGATACTTAAAAGGCATGGAATGGAATGTACCCAAAGAGTCGGCTTAAGATAGGAGCATGGGGAAATTAGCGATCCATGTTCCAGAACCATCACCTTTTTCTAACTTCCAATCTAATTTTTCATGCTAGAACAAAACATATTGAGTTAGACAATCACTTTGTTAGAGAAAATTCATGAAACATATGAAATGGATAGTTCCAGCATATGTAGTAATGAAGAGTAATGACAGTTGGTTGGTTGGTTAGTTGAAGAGCTGTTATATATTGTGTTATGCTAAGTGAATATGAAAAGGGGAATCCATCTCCTCAATTCTAATAGATGAGTGATTAATAAAAATTCAATTCATATCAATGTTTCTTCTTTATTCTTTATGTATCTTTGTTTGCTGATCACATAGGCGAATGTACATAATAGAGTATGTGTGTCAATGTCATATATATATTTTTTAAATTATGTATAAAAGTTATATCTTTAGTGTTGAATTTATATTTTTGTTAAGAAAATGCATATATGAACTTTATAGAAAAAAGTTAAAATTACTTTATTAGTGACTTTCATAATTAAAAGTTAGCAAAATTTAATATGATTATTACATTGATATTAAGAATAATATAGTGTTTGATCTTTATTTAAAAATTTTAATTGTATTATAGGTTTTTAGTTCAAAGTGAGGGGCGTAGAGCGGAACTTTAGACTCTGATTTAGATAGTTCAGTTTTACTACTGGTGTTATTATTAGTGTTATTACTATTTGTTATTGATACTATAGTACTATTTGTTATATTTATTACTATTATAATTGATACTATATTACTATTTGTTGTCATCGTCGTCGTTGTCGTTTAATACTTCAAGTTTACACATGATGTAGATTCATGATAAAGATGTAATGGATGTTTTAGGTTTGCTACTATAAGTCTATAACCTTGACAGCCAATGCCAAGTTTTCAAGCGAGAGAGAGAAGGTCCCTGGGGACCAACATGGAGAAATCTCCTTTTTTTTATATTGGTGGAAGGATGATAGGCAGCTTTGACCTTTTTCTTTCCAGAACATGGGTGAGAGAGAGAGATGGTAGGGGTACAGGTAGTCTACAAGGAGTAACATTTCCTTTTCTTTTCTTTTTTTAAATTCAAAGGGTTATCAGTTGATATAACTTCTGAGAACAATTGCTTTTGATAGTAGATTTGATGCCAGTAGATGGGGTTATTAATATTTGGCTTACAACTGTTGAGACTTGAGAGGGGATTGGGGATTTCAGGGTAATTAAGGCAGATTGGAATGAAGGTTTTTCTTAGTCTATTCTGACGTATTTGAAGATTTTTCTTCTGTCTCAAAAAAATATTTGGCTTACAACTTCTGATACCTCAACTTAATGGTGGATTATCTGTTGAGACTTGAGAGGGAATTGGGGATTTCAGGGTAATTAAGGCAGATGGGAATGAAGGTTTTCTTAGTCTATTCTGACGTATTTGAAGAATTTTCTTCTGTCTCAAAAAGAAAACTTATATGCATATAATTGTGTTTTCAGAGTCCCCAGTTGGTGAACCGAGGTTTCGGGGTTTTGATCTGAATGATGCATGCAATGACACAGAAGAAGCTGATGATGGGGCCCAAACTATGGTGACTGTCGCATGTAATGGTAATGGAACTCCAAATTATCCTGTCTGGATGACAGGGGACCCACATCAGACAAGTGGCAATTCAGATTCATTGTCTGCTCAATCACTATCGAGCTCTAATGGAGATGCTCAGGTATATGTTGATACTTGATACTAAAAAGCATAATTAGCTTGATGCATGGACTTACAGGACCTTGCTCAGCAATGTGCGGTAGTGTACAATGCCATGAGTTTGCAGATAATCACAATCTTATCATGTTAACACAACTGGCCTCACTATAAGTTCTCAACTCAACTGATCTTTTCTCTCAACCACATAATTAACATTTATTAGGCCATTCTGCCTCAGTTGGCATTTATTCTTCAGATATTTCATCACTATGTTTCAATACAATTAACACACCAAAATTTTGCTCACCTATTTTTACCTCCGTTTTTGCAATTTGCACAAATTTTAATCAAAAGAAAAGCAGCCGAGAAAAAGGACCACAAGAGGGTAAAAGGTGATCAAAGCAACACTTGATTATAACAATTATGACTTCTACAAACTAAAATAATTCACCATTTTCAGTGCCGTACGGACAGAATTTCATTCAAGCTCTTCGGCAAAGATCCTTATGACATCCCTACAAACTTACGGCCCAAGGTATCCTTGTAAACCGTGTCTTCTTTTTTCATTTTTAATGTGTGTTTTAGCCCATAGGGTTATGTATATCTTTAACATTTTTGTTAAAAAATACAGATATTTGATTGGCTAAACAACACTCCAACTGATGTGGAGAGCTATATCAAGCCGGGCTGTGTTATTCTAACTATATATCTACGTTTACCTGAGTCTAAGTGGACAGAGGTATCCTTCTGAACTGATACTGTCTGACATATTCCTTACTAAATTATGCTCTTGTGTGATGTGATTAATTTTACTGTTCATATACAGTTGTGCAAGGACTTGCGCTCTGAAATTGAGAGACTTCTCTGTAATTGCACTGATGATTTCTGGCAGACTGGTTGGATCTATGTCAGAGTGCAACATGAGATAGTTTTCATTTATGATGGTATGTGCTCTTAATAAGAAAATAAAAGTCTGATATACTAATTATTGAGGCTATGTATTGGTTGTATGGGTCCACACAAGACTCCTATCTAGATGGTTAAAAGTTTCTTTAATTTTTGTTGTCTGGATGGTTAAAATGTCCTTTTTGCCCTTTTCAGGTCTTATGTTAAGTGGTAAGAGTTATATATGCTTTTGATACTGTATTTCAGGTCAAGTAATTGTAGATGCAAGTGTGCCTCTAGGTGGTACAGATTATAGTAAGATTTTGTGCGTCAGACCATTAGCTGTGCCATACTCTAGTGATGTTAAGTTTGAAGTCACAGGTTTTAACCTTGCCAAGGAGTTAATGAGGTATTGGTTCTTCTTTTATACGTCTTCTTTTCCTATACTGCATATTTTCTTTCTTATTGCTAATGTAGTCATTTTTCGTCTTCTTTTAATTGGGATTTAGGCTTTTCTGTTCATTTGAAGGGAGACAGTTGTTTGAAGACAACTCAAGAACCCTTGCCATCGACAGACATCATTCTGAAATACAGCACAGTGATTCTGACAATATAGTAACACTAAATTTCTCATGTTCTACCCTCAATACAAGAGGAAGGGGATTCATCGAGGTTCTAATCTTTTCTCAGAACTTTTTAGTGTACAATTTTTGTTCATGGTAGTTTTAGTTCTTAAATCCATGACATTTTGCAGGTGGAAGAACATGGCTTCAGCAATGGCTTTTTCCCATTCATAGTGGCAGAAAAGGAGGTGTGTTCCGAGATTCGTGAACTTGAGGATAAGGTTGACGTCTCCACATGGGACAGTTCCATTCAAAGGGATGAAGCTTTCGAGTTCTTAAATGAGCTGGGTTGGCTTCTCAGAAAAAGCCAAGCCCTGTCTCTCTCCAATACTAATGTACTGGGTCAGGGTGCATTTCAGCTGACCCGGTTCGAGTGGCTCCTACAGTTTTCCATCAACCGGGACTGGTGCCATGTGGTTAAAATGCTTTTGGATATTCTATTTACAGGGGTTGTAGATTTGGGCGGTAAAAAGTCTCCTAGAGAGGTTGCTGTTTCAATGAATTTACTCTTAGATGCGGTTAGGAGAAACTGTAGGGACATGGTTCACACACTGCTGAGGTATTCGTTTAATGGAGAGGGTTATATATTTAGACCTGATGCTCCAGGTCCGCTTAAGTTGACCCCCCTTCATATTGCGGCTTCTATGAGCGGTGCTGAGGGGGTAATAGATGCTCTGACAAGTGATCCCAACATGGTACCTTTTTGTTTAGTTAACACTTTTCTGGTTCGTTTCCAATTGTTTTCAGCTTCTTGTGGTCTTTTGGATGCAACTCAGAGACTAAGAATTTAAGCCTCCGTAACCTTGAAATGCATTATTGGCATCAAGCAAGCTGAGGGGAAAAAATCCCAAATCCAACAAGTACCAAAGTAGCATAGCAGTTTTTTGTATTTAATTTTTATTTTTGATTCTAAAGACATCGCCATATTGCAGGTGGGACTAAATGCATGGAAAAGCATAGAAGATGGAAATAATTGGACTCCCGATGACTATGCTTGTGAGAGAGGCTTTGACTCGTACAGGCAACTGGTGCAGAGTAAACTCAACCAACTACATGAAAATCCACATGTTGTAATTGGTATACCAGAAGTCATGTTCAATAGCTCTACTTTTAATGTTGCGGGCAAGGCAGTGGCACCACCACCAAGGCATTACTGCAACAGCTGTACCAGACAAGTACAGTACCGCACTACATTAACAAGAACCTTTCTGTACCGGCCTGCTTTGTTGACTATGGTTGGGATTGCTGCAGTATGTGTGTGTGTGGGAATACTACTTCACACACCGCCAAAGGTTCGATTTGTAGTACCGTCGTTTAGATGGGAGTTAGTAGATTTTGGAGCTATTTAAAGGTTGTTACTATTACGAGATATTTAATTAGGTTTCAAAATGTTGTGATCCTGTGCAAGTTAACTGATGTGGAAGTGTGGCAACTATTTATTTTTTTTTGTAAACAAGTGTGTAATGATGTTAACCATTCATGTCTTCAGTAGGTTTATAAGGTTGACCCAGTTTTTGTCATTTGGGTTTTGTTATTATGCTTGCATTTAGCATAGTTCGTAGCTTGATTGTACTATGTATAGAGCATATCTTAGTCCAATTTAGCTGGAGAAACTAAGAAATATTTTACACTTATTGTGCAGCTGATATCGAGCATTTAGAGAGTAGGTTTACACTTTTGCCTCTTGGAACTGTCCAGTACAACAAATCTTATTGGTAGATATTGTCAAGTAATATGATGTCTATGAAATGTTAAAATTTGCTGAATGTTCTGGATTTGCAGATAGTATTGAAATTCATTTGCTGTTTTTAATCCAATTTGGTATACGGTTGGAGAGTCAATTTCTTGCACTCTGATCTCACTGTGTTTGGAAGAATGAAAGCAGTTAGTTACAAACGAGTAGCTACTTTGTGATTAAGTTGTATTTTGAGCTTTGAGCCATGCACTGAACTAAGTAACATATATACCTAATCCCTCTATGATTAACAAATGGCAATCTTTTGGCAAGTTCACCATTTCAATTTACTTTCCTGCATCTCAATTGGCATCTAAAATTCTCTGCTAGAATCACAGAAACTATGCCAGAGTACAAACATACTTCTTCTAACCGTTGTTTACATAGTATTTATCCGACAGTAAAAAAATCGGTAGTATTTATTGTAGTTTAGTTTCTCGAGTTGGAAAAATATTGTTGGTACATAATATTATTTTATTCGATTATTGGAATAAATGTGCAACTTTGTGAACCTGGTTTCCCAGATGGAAAAAGAAATCCTTTAAAGAACACAGTATTAAGGGCCCAACAATTTTCAAGGATTGCCCCTCCCCTCCCTCACCCATTCTGGTAGAGGCGGAGCTATTCAAGCGCAAGTTCGGACAAGTGTCTGAGCTTGATTTTCAAAAAATGTAAAATTTAATATATTTTTAATTTTTTTTAGTGAAAAATGAATTTTTAGCGATATTTTAGTAGGTTTTAATGAATTTGTGTCCAAGCTTGATCTCAATCTCAGTGTCCGTTATACTCGGACTAAAATAGCCTCTGAATCCGTCCCTGTATTCTGGCCATGCAGCTTTTCATTTTCATACCATTTTTCCCTTGCTGCGCCATTAGTTGGTACTCTGCACATGCAAATCAAGCTCCTCACCATTTCTTAGCAACCAGGAGATGATTCTCGGGAGAAATGCTAGGAGGGACATAACTGACAAGCTGTGCATCAAACCCATTTTCTTTCAGCCGAAGAAGCCGGCCAGTATCGATTATTTCTTTGCACATGAAGCTTGATATGCATCAAACCCATTTTCTCTCGTATTTATTCAAATAATTTTTAGTTAGTTCGCACTCACTCTTTTCATTGCTAATATTATCATTTTTATCCTCTTTTATTAGATAATATCATTTTTATTAGATAATACTTATTTTCTTCTCTTTTACTATTTTACGGTTGAACATTAAGAAAAAATTGTAATTTATAATTTGTTTAAGTTTAAATCGAATTAATATTAAATTAAATTCGAACTTCACACACAGTTCGCTCGAATGTTGTTAAATTTTCAAATCAAATCAAACCAATTTTGAATTGATTTCAAAAATCAAACTCAAATTGTTCGATCGGTTAGATTCGTTTGCAGCCTAGTCCGACCTGATCGACACGGTCCAATTTCACTTCAAACCCTATCCTCCGCTAGAGACTCGGAGATAGTGCGAGAGATAGAGAGAGACCAGTGCCGATGGAAGCCACGGCGAGACCTGTCCCGCTGGACCCACCCTCGCTTCCGGGCCTGTCACGCGGTACCCGCATTACCAGGACCAAGCAGCTCGACTTCATGCAACCGTTTCATGGCCATAATCACTGGTGCAGCAAGCGGCATTGGAGAAGCCACCGCTAGGCTATTTGCATCCCATGGTGCAACGGTCGTCATCGCTGATATTCAGGACGAGCTGGGCACGGAGGTAGCAGCCTCGATCGGCGCCGACAAATGCAGCTACGTCCACTGTGATGTGACTGACGAAGCGCAGGTGGAAAGTGCAGTGAATTACGCTGTTTCAAAACACGGCCGTCTCCATGTCATGTACACCAATGATGGAATTTTGCTTCCGAGCCCCTCACTACTTGAACGAAATCTCTGTGATTTTGACAAGGTTATGTCGGTGAATGTCAGGGGTACTGCAGCTGCATTGAAGCAAGCAGGCAGGGCAAACCTGTTAGTGGCGAATTGTAATGGATTTGTTGCCAGTGGCGAGGAGAGGGATGCGAAGAAAGGTAAGGTGTTAGTCCAGTCTAGCGACTCTACCCGACCAGCTTGTTAAGTGGAGGGCTGTGTGGCCGGCCTTAGTCGGTCGAAGGATTACTATCGGCGACATAAAGTTTGTGGGATGCATGCAAAGGCTACCACAGCTGTTGTAGGAAACACAGTGCAACGGTTCTGTCAACAGAGTAGCAGGTATAGGAATTTAATAAAAAAATTAAATCCCTCTATGAACATCATTTTTATTAGTATTTTAGGTAAAGCATTGTCTATTGAAGCAAAATCGCTGGTCTATTTTACTTTGATTATTTCCATGATTATTGTCCCTGTCTTAACAGTTTTGGGACACCATAGCTCTAAAAGAGTTTAGTTTAGGATTGAGTTAGAAAACAAAATATATTTTTCTTTCTTTATTGCTGTTAATTTAATACAGAAAATTGTAATCAAGATATATCAGAATCTGGATAATCATTGTGCTATGAAATTTATTGTGCGACTTTGCACTGGTAGTTAATGTGAAAGACACGATTTCAGTGCCAATATAATTGCCCTTTTTTGGTGCATTTGTACCTCAATATGAATCTGGGCATATCCCAGTAACCACTCTTTTTTCTAACATTTGTTGCTATTTCGTTTAGCCAGTTTCTTGTTTTATTTAGATTCAAACATATATTCTTGGACAAATATATTGCTCAAGCACCTTTTTGTTAGGTTTCACCTACTTGAAGAATTTGATGAGGGGAAGAGAAGCTGCCAGCGACGTTTGGCCGGGCACAACAAGCGCCGTCGCAAAACCCAACCTGATGCTTCCGCCACTGCTGGTGGGGTTGCTGCTTTGGATGAGAAAACTAGTAGCTACATCATCATAAGTCGACTTCGCATCCTTACTGGCCTACATTGTATGGAAACCACCCCTCTTTTGTTCTAAAATAACTAATTTACTGTTATTCCTGGCACATAATTGATTTGAGAATTGGGGCTTGATTTAGACCCTTCTAACTACCATTCCTGATATGTAATTCCTGTTGAATTTGTCCTCTTTGTACTGTGCCAGTCCTTACGTCTAGCTTGTGAGTTGTCAGAATGACAGATGATTTTCCAAGCTTGTTTTTATGGTACTTTTGTGTACTTCTTTGTACAAGTTTGACCTGTTGCATCTGCATGTTCTTTTTCCTGCCTTGGGATTTTTAAATTTCTACTTATTTTATTGAACTTCAGACTTGCCAAAATTAATCATGGCTGATTAAACTTATTCTTGATGCCTAATCTTTTCAGCTAACAACACCGAACAGCCAAAGGGAATGACTTGACTGCACATCTATTAAGGAACCTCAGTAATCTTGCTGGTTCAAGTGATGTAAAGAGTCTCTTGGGCCTTTTGCAACTGCCATCACCGTCACAGAGCCCAGAGAAGGCTGGTACTAGCACGGCACGGGTCCCTCATCTGATGTGGTAACAAATCAAATTCCTCCAGCTGAGGTAGAACGGTCAGGTTTGCCTTCATCGAGGGGTTTTAACTCCAATGCCTCCCCGGGGGAGAGGAACTCTGTATCAGTCGCAATGAACGGAAACTGCAGAATGTCTGCCATACCAGGTTAGATTTGTTTAGTTGAGATATTTCTTTTCTTCTTGGTTTTTTTGTGGTTCTCAAAGCTGGAGTGTCTTGTTGATTGTGGTACGTGCTAATGATGGCATATTGCCTTTATTACGGCTATTTGTACTTGAACCAGTCCTAGACTACCAATCTGTGATTAGCTTGTTATGTATTGCTTGTTTCAGTTACCTGATTTAGAAGTCAACTCTACTCTGAGCAAAAGAGATAATGAAAACAAAGGGGAACACAGAAGTAGTGATACAACAACAACAACAACAACAACAAAGCCTTTAGTCCCATACAAATTAGGGTAGGCTAGAAATGAAATCCAATCGGAATAATGAAAAATCAATAAAACAATAATAATATAATAAATAGTAAAATAGTTGTAAAAATAGAAGTAGTAGTAATAATAATTATGACAATACTAATAATAATTTAAAATAGATAATCTAAAGCTTGGTCACACAAAACTGATTTTAGTTTGAATTCCGGGAGATCTGTAGAAGTTAACCCCGTAATTCATGGAAGTTTCCCAAACCATATTCCAACAGCTCATCAAACCGGTAAAATATTAACTGAGAAGATGACTCTCATTTTAACAAATAAAGTACAAACATTACAAATTCAATTGTCTTGTTCAGTTGGCTATCTTCAAATGACGCTCATTACCTATTTAATTTGGATGGCACAAAAAAAAACGGTGCTTATGTTTAAATTAATATTTGTATTAATTGGTTAAGATTTCAAGGGTCATGTTGGAATGTGCAATACATGCACATGATAGTTGTGGTTTTCTATGTTAATTAATAAGTAGTATTCTTAGGAGATGCCATAGCTAGGAACATGTGTTATACTTAATGACATTTAAATTATAGGATATCTAAGAGGCACCTTATAACCTATAAATAGAGAGGTTGTCATTTGTAATGGTAAGTGAGCAAAGAAACAAAGTTATATTGTGTTGTTGTGATATAGAAGATATATATTTTCTGCTCCTTCCTCTTTCTTTCTCTTCCACTAAAATATTGTAACAAAGGCCATAGGCCAACATAAGGGGTATCAGAGCATAAGTTGTGTGAGAGTTCAAGTGAGGTGCTTCGAAAAAAAGTTGAGAGCATCATGGCTCTGCAAGGAAGCGCGCACGGTGTGCAACCCGTGTTCGATGACGAAAGTTACAACTATTGGAGTATTAAGATGAAGACCCTCTTGATCTCACAAGATTTGTGGGAGATAGTGGAAGAAGGTGTCGTTGTCAAGGCCAATACCGAGAAGGGAAAAGAAAAGGTCGAGACGTCGGATGAGACAAAAGAAAAGAAGAGAGATGCCAAGGCTCTCTATTTGATTCAACAATCCATCTCCGAAAAAAATTTCTCGAGAATAATCGGTGCTAATTGTGCAAAGGAAGCATGGGAGTGTTTGCAACAAGAGTTTCAAGGCACCGACAAAGTTAGAAGTGTAAAACTTTTGACTTTAAAGAGAAATTTTCAGAATTTACAAATGAAGGAGAAAGAGAGCTTGAAAGAATATTTTTCAAAGGTGATTGAGTTGGTGAACCAAATTAAAAGTTTGGGTGAAAATTTAGGTGACAAGGCGATGTGCGAAAAAATTCTCATTAGCCTTTCTCCCAAATACAATAACATTGCAGCAATTATTGAAGAAATCAAAGACCTCTCTACTTTAAGTGTACATGACTTGATGGGCTCTCTTGAGACACGAGCAAAGAATGAGTAGAAATGGTGAGCAATCATTTGAAAGTGCTTTCCAATCAAAGGTGAATGTGAAGGAGTCAGGTAACCAAAATGCGAGCAATGGGAATGCATCCCGTGGTGGTTATGGTGGTGGTAGAGGTAAAGGTAATTTTGGTAGAGGGGGTGGTAGAGGCAACAATCATGGTGGTGGAGGCAATAACCAAGGTGGTGAAGTAAAAACTTGCCACCATTACAAGATGTCGGGTCCATAGAAAATTTTTGTAGAAATAAAGGGGGGCCTCAATGTTATCATTGCAAGAGGTTTGTGCATATAGAGAAGTTTTGTAAAATCAAGAATGGTGAGCAAGCAAACTACACCGAAGAAAAAAAGAATAATGAAGGTGAAAAAAGAATGATGAAAGTACTTTTTATGCATGTCAAGCGGCGGTGGAGAAGAAGGATGATGTTTGGTTTGTTGATAGCGGGTGTAGTAACCATATGACGGGTGATGAAACAATCTTTTGTAAGCTTGATACTACCACCACTACTCATATCACAATGGGTAATGGTGCAGTTGTGAAGTTCAAAGGAAAAGGTACGATTGCCGTTAATTCCAAAAAGGGTAAAATGTTGATTCATGATATGTTGCTTGTGCCGGAGTTGGCGCAAAATTTGCTAAGTGTTGGACAATTGATCGAGCATGGTCATGCGGTTCATTTTGAAGGGGAGACGTGCAAGATTTAAGACAAGTTAGAAAAGAAAAGAGAATTGATGGTGACGGTGCGCATGGAGCGGCATAGAAATTTTCCTCTCACTCTCAATCCCGCAAGAAGTGTTGCTTTGAAGGTTGATGTAGAAGATGTGTCATGGTTGTGGCACATGAGGCTTGGGCATGTGAACTTTGAAAGCTTGAAGTTGTTAAGTAGAAAAAATATGGTGTACGGCTTGTCGAATATTGAAGAAAAGAAAGATGTGTGTGAGGCGTGTGCTCTTGGTAAGATACACCGAGAGACATTTCCAAATGAGAAGGCATGGCGAGCAAAACAACCTTTAGAGCTTGTTCACACCGATATTTGTGGGCCGATGAGCACAAACTCACATGGAGAAAATCGATATTTTATTACTTTCATTGATGACTTTTCTCGAATGTGTTGGGTGTATTTTTGAGACAAAAATTGGAAGCTTTTTCGGTTTTTAAAAAAATTCAAAAGATGGTTGAAAGGCAAAGTGGCCGATTGTTGAAGAAGTTGAGAAGTGATAGGGGTGGTGAGTATAACTCAAAGGAGTTTGACAAATTTTGTGAGGATATTGGTGTTGAAAGGCAAGTGACGATCGGTTTTACACCGGAGCAAAATGATGTTGCGGAAAGAAAGTATAGAACTATTGTTGAATTTGAAAGAACAATGATGAATGAAAAGGAATTGCCTTTGACATTTTGGGCGGAGGCGACATATACGGCGGTTTACTTGTTGAACTGGTGTCCCACTAAGGCGGTTGAGAACAAGACACCATTTGAAGCATGGAGCGGTGGTAGAAAGCCATCGGTGAATCACTTGAAAGTGTTCGGGTGCGTTTGCTATGCGCATGTCCCAAAAGAAATGAGAAACAAGCTTGAAGACAAAGGTGAGAAATGTGTGTTTGTTGGCTATAGTACCAAGTCAAAGGGCTATAGGCTCTTTAGTTTGAAAAGAAACAAGGTGATTGAAAGTCGGGATGTGATTTTTAGTGAAAAAGACAAGTGGAATTTTGAAAAAAAGAATGTTGAAAGTGTGTCTATTCCACTAGAAATTGATGAAACAAGTGGTGTGCATGAAAGTGAAAATGAAGATGAAAAACAAGAAGAACTACCATTTTCTCCAATCATGAATGATGGGTCGAGTTCATCTACTCCAAGCTCTACTTCGATAAAAATGAGAAGGTTAAGTGATGTTTATGCACAATGTAATTTTTGTGTTGTTGAACCGAAAAGTTTTGAGCAAGCGGTTCAAGAGGAGGTTTAGAGAAATGCTATGGAGGAAGAGATAAACATGATTGAAAAAAATAAAAACATGGGAGTTGGTTGAAAAACCAAAAGAGAAAGATGTAGTCGGGTTGAAGTGCATTTATAAAACAAAGATGAATTCCGGATGGTTCGGTGCAAAAGTGCAAGGCAAGGTTGGTGGCAAAGGATTATTCTCAACAACCTGGAATTGATTATCAAGAAACATTTGCACCAGTAGCAATGCATGAAACGATAAGGACGTTGATTGCATTAGCCGCATATAAAGGTTGGAAGATGTTTCAACTTGATGTGAAATCGGCTTTCTTGAAGAGTGTTGAAAGAAGAAGTGTATGTTGTGCAACTGCAAGGCTTTGAGGTTGAAGGTGAAGAACAAAAAGTGTACAAGTTAAAAAAGGCATTGTACGGGTTGAAGCAAGCACCGCGTGCATGGTATGGCAACATCGATAGTTACTTCACCGAAAAATAATTTAGAAGAAGCCCAAGTGAACCAACACTCAATGTCAAGCATGGTAAATCTGGTATGCTCATTGTTTCACTTTATGTTGATGATTTGATTTTTACTGGAAATGATGAGAGAATGATGCATGAGTTTAAAGATGACATGATGAAAATATATGAGATGAATGATTTGGGTTTGTTGCATTATTTTTTGGGAATTGAAATTCATCAAAGAGAATACGGAGTTTTTATTTCTCAAAAGAAATATGCACAAAATATTCTCTCTAAGTTTAAAATGGAGAATTGTAACCCGGTGATGACTCCATTGTTGGTGAACGAGAGGTTAGTAAAAGAAGATGGTAGTGGTGATGCCGATGCGGCACAATATAGAAGTTTGGTTGGGAGTTTGTTATATCTTACCACTACGAGACCCGATATTATGTATGCTACGAGATTATTGTCTCGGTTTATGCATCAACCGAGCAAAACACATTTTGGAGTTGCAAAATGAGTGTTGCGGTACATACAAGGTAACAAAGAATATGGTCTAATGTTTGAAAGAAATGAAAGAGAAGATGTTGAGTTGTTTGGATTTTGTGATAGTGATTGGGCTGGAAGTATGGATGACATGAAAAGTACATTCGGGTATTGCTTTACACTTGGGTCAGGTATTTTTTCATGGACGTCAAAGAAGCAAGAGAGAGTGGCACATTCATCCGCAGAAGCCGAATACGTGTCGGCAAGTGAAGCAACTAAATAAGTGGTTTAGTTAAGAAAGATTTTAGGTGACATGGGGGAGAAACAAGACATGGCCACGGTTCTCTTTTGTGACAACAAGTCGGCAATCGCAATGTCGAAGAATTCGGTGTTTCATAGCCGAACCAAGCATATCAAGCTCAAGCATCATTACCTTAAAGAAGCTGTTGAGGATGAAGAGGTTATGATCAAGCATGTGAAGACCGGAGATCAATTGGCGGATATTTTCACCAAGACACTTCCGTGTGATAAATTTGTGTACCTTAGAGAATTGTTGGGAATGACGGATACAAATATTAAGGGGAGTGTTGAAATTAATATTTGTATTAATTGGTTAATATTTCAAGGGTCATGTTGGAATGTGCAATACATGCACATGATAGTTATGGTCTTTTATGTTAATTAATAAGTAGTATTCTTAGGAGATGCCATAGGAACATGTGTTATACTTAATTACATGTAAATTATAGGATATCTAAGATGCACCTTATAGCCTATAAATAGAGAGGTTGTCATTTGTAATGATAAGTGAGCAAAGAAACAAAGTTGTATTGTGTTGTTGTGATATAGAAGATATATTTTCTGCTCCTTCTTCTTTCTTTCTCTTTCACTAAAATATTGTAACAAAGGCCATAGGCCAACAGCTTACTGTTCTCCTTAGTTGTCTGGTTATGGATTTGTAGGCTATGCTCCATGTTGTTTTGTATTTATGTGGACACGTTGGGTGGCATAGGATGCAACATCATGATACGAGCACAACATATAGCATCACTCAGTAAAAATTAGTCTCTCGAATTGATGCAAGAGAGTGATCATTATACGTAAGGGGGGTGGGCGGAATGGAGCGACTGGATTGTGTTATTTCTTTTCCGATAGTACATTGCCCCTTTATATTCTTTTTGGTTGTGCTTTTTTCCTTGTTATCTCTTTACTTCTATTGGGTTTTGTTTCCATGTTGGGTGATGTTGTATGGCGCAAAACATTGGGTTGTGTTGGGTCACAGATGCTTTGGCACATGCTGGTCTTAAATCATCTAATCTCATTGTTGGAATACTTTACCAAGAGCAATGAATGGACAGGTACCAAATGGGTGAATTTCTCGTCCTCTTATTTATTTGTTATTATCTACTTTTTTCGTTACGAAAAATCAATTTGGTTTTATGCGTGGACGATCGACATGGAGGCGTTTTTCTTGACAAGGAAACTGATAGAGATCTATAGAGAGCAGAAGAAATATTTGCACATGATATTCATCGACTTGAAGAAAACATATGACAAAGTACTCAGTGGATAGCTACTGCCATTAGTAACTTGAAGGGCCCGATGCTAAAGCCTGGCCACGTGGCAGCGGCTGCATTGTTTTTTGCATCAGACGAATCTGAAATAATTGGTGGGCATAATTTGGTCATTGATGGTGGTAATACTGCAGTCAATACTCAATAGTGTGCTACGTTGCAAATCCTTAAGCAGGCAACTAACGAAGCTTAATTCCATTGGAGGTTTTTTTGGTGCTTTTGTTTTTCCTGTTATGGTAGACTTGTATATGTTTGGGGTATGGTACATTGGTAGATCCGTAATTGCTGCAATAGTGAGATTATGACAGGTTTTACCTTAAGCAGGCAACTAATCATGCCAGGCCGCTCTCTTAGTATATTGGATTGATTTTGTACGGTTTGGATTTTATAATAAGAGTACTCCTAGTCCCATGATTGTCTGTCAATGTACAAGAAATTAATGATAAAATTCTGTAGTTATTTCGACCTAGTTTCTTTGGTCATGGTCTGTGTTAAGAAAATTCACTGTAACAGTGAACAAAATAATCAACAAATTCAAACGTGTTCTCTTTATGCAACATTAAGTTTTCTAACTAAATGATTATCTACAAGTTAGTTCTAAATGAAAAGTACATTGCGTTTGAGAGTGATGCTGCTCCTTGGTAAAAGTACATCATGGACTTCACAAACAAAGTTGTTTGTTTGTAAGTGGGTACTTTTCAACACGACTTTCAAATTTTTTTTATCACGTGTGAATGTGATTGTTATGTTTTTTTTATCACGTGTGATTATTGGCCTCCACATAATAGCATGGTCCATAATGATGAAGTGCTAAAGTGTCTCAGATTCTACCCCTATTTCACCTATCATCTATGACAGTGGTCCCCCACATAAAACGGGCCACACATGTCATATATAGGTGATAAGTGAAATAGAAGCACTGAAGAAGGGGCATGATAGATTTTTCCAATGATGAATGATGAGAGAAACAGACATACAAAAAAATGAGTCCTTACATTTTTTGTGAGAGGAATATTAGCCTGGCAAAACAGAGGGCTCCTTACATTTCTGGTATGACAATTTTTACCAGTACAGTACAGGCATAAGAGGAAATTAATATGAGAACATTATTTTCTTTCGTTTTTCTTCAGACCGGATATATAACAAGTATCTTGCAACAAATTGATGGAGTTTTGTAACAAAATTTACATTATTAATGTAACTCGCTACAGGAAAAGATACAGTAGTATTACAAAATAATAATTACAGGAAAAAAAGAACTAATCTCAACCAATCATTTAATTTTCATTTAGCACTAATTTACTTGGCTTGGAGAACTTTATATATTAGGCTCATCGATCTCACATGGCAGCACTATCCTCAATCTCACTAGTTGTATTTCCATATTAGTTTAAAATTCTGATTTTTTAATGGTGGCCAAAGCTAGGTACGCATCAACTATAAGCTCAATATAAGCTTCTGATTCATTTATGTATTGTCTGTTGACTGTTGATTAATATTCGCTCATCTCTACAAAGCCCCTTGGAAATTGTTTTAACCTTTGTTCTCGATCTCGGCCGTCCATCAATCCCATGAGGACGGTAGCCAATATCTATAACAAAATTAATTCAAACAACATGACACACACACACACACACATATTATATATATATATATATATATGTTTTGTAAATCGTAATTATTTTTTTTTCCTTTTGCTGTTTTTAATTCCAGGTTAGAAGGCAAGGTTGCCATAATCACCGGTGCAGCAAGCGGCATTGGTGAAGCCACTGCTAGGC
Source organism: Eleocharis quinqueflora (assembly GCA_964058865.1). NCBI lineage: Eukaryota > Viridiplantae > Streptophyta > Magnoliopsida > Poales > Cyperaceae > Eleocharis > Eleocharis quinqueflora. The sequence goes on along the minus strand of CAXKVX010000302.1, from coordinate 69,667 downwards.
TATTTGCATCCCATGGTGCAACGGTCGTCATCGCTGATATTCAGGACGAGCTGGGCACGGAGGTGGCAGCCTTGATCGGCGCTGACAAATGCAGCTACGTGCACTGTGATGTGACTAATGAAGCACAGGTGGAAAGTGCAGTGAATTACACTGTTTCCAAACACGGCCATCTAGATGTCATGTACAGCAATGCCGGGATTTTTCTTCGGAGTCCCTCGGTACTCGAACTAGACCTCTGTGATTTTGACAAGGTTATGTCGGTGAATGTCAGGGGTACTGCAGCTGCACTGAAGCACGCAGGTCGTGCGATGGTGGCCGCGGGCATTAGAGGGTCAATCATCTGCACGGCCAGCGTGGCTGCTTGCCATGGTGGGTACGGACCCGCAGCATATTTCGCATCAAAACATGCTGTTCTTGGACTGGTCCGGGCAGCTGCTGCAGATCTTGGTCGACATGGTATCAAGGTGAATTGTGTGTCACCCAGTGGAGTCGGCACACCCCTGGCTTGTGGTGGCATGGGAATGAGTCCGGAGGAGGTGGAGCAGATTTCTGCTGCCCTGTGTAACTTGAAGGGTGCAGTGCTGAAGCCCGGCCACGTGGCAGCTGCAGTGCTATTTTTGGCATCGGACGAATCTGAAATAATTAGTGGGCATAATTTGGTCATTGATGGTGGTAATACTGTTATTAATGGTGCCACGATGCAAATGCTTCAGCAGGCTAGTAATGAGGCTTGATTTCAGACGGTGGAGGTTTATTTTGGTTCTGTTTTTTTCTGTTTTCTTTTTTTCTTTTTCGATTTCTTTTTCTGTTATGGTAAAGCCTTATATAAGTTTGGGGTATGGTACATTGCCAATTTGCCATTGGTGGATCGACCCCTTCTGCTACAGTGAGATTTGGGCTGGCAGGTTTTACTCAAAAAACAAAAAGAGATTAAGAGTCAATTTTATGTTTGGGGTATGATATAGTTTTGCTTTTCAGTGGTTGAGTAGATTTAAGAGGCTATTTTATTTGCTATTTGTGGCCCCACAGTCAGTCTCTCGTTGAGAAACTACAAGTCTACAACACTAGAATGCCAGCAAATTTGAATTCGTACATTGGTAGCCATGTGACTCCAACACTGTACCGTTGTTGAATAGTGTATGTCCCTGGCAGGGCTTGGAATGAATATTTTATTTTATTTTATTCATGATTAAGGTTTGTGTCGCCTTCGTGAATGGAACGAGATTTTCTATGCTAAGCAAAAATAATGTTCCGTGTTGCGCAGCAAATTTCAGTTTTTTTATTTGTATCGAGATTCGTGCAAGCTAAACTTTATAATATAAGATCCTCTGAATCAAATCTGAACCGTCCGTAACTTACAGCGCAGAAAATCTGAACCGTTCGTCGGTGGTGCACGGTAGAAGAACAGCTTTCTTCATGAATTGGGTCCTGGACTCATGGTCCATGATTGTCTGTCATTGTGGAGGAATTGTTTCTACTTTTTTTCTTTTTCTTTTTATTTGATGGAAGGGAACAAACAAACTCATAACAAAGCTCTGTTGTTATTCAACTTAGGATTCTTGGTCAAGTTCTGTGTTAAGAAAATTCACTGTACAGTTAGGGGTGCTAATGAACGGATATCAGTCCATTTCCAGATCAGTCCAGTAATAAAGAGAAGAGGTCCATAACCGAACCAATCCCATTCTTAATAAATGGTGTCCAGTTCAGATTTGATCCATATTGTTATCAAATAAAGTCCATTAATTGTCCAAAAATTGACCATGGGGGCTAACTCTTGGACAACCCATTTATGACATGACAAAATTCTAGAAAATTTGACCATGCAGTTATTTCGGTGATGGATCTGAATATCTGATGGTAACCATGTAGAGAAAATTTCTTATATTTATATTCAGGTCGATTTTTTCTACAACATTTCTAGGCTTGATTATGATTAAATCTATCAGAAATATAGCAAATTTACAAAACAAAATTCTTCAAAAAATCAAGCAACCACAGCAACTACTGCCTACTGGAAAAAATGCATCACCTTACAAGAACACATTCTACTATGTAATTTTTGTCTACAAGCATATAAATCTAGTACCAAACTGCAAGAAAAAAATTACAAAAAACAGTGACAGCAGGAAGGAGCTTCTTAAGACCACCTTACCTAACGTACCAACATCAAAATAGTATAGCAACATCAAAACAGTAAGGAGCTTCTTAAGAGTTAAAGACCTGTGAGTGAAAGCACAAATCAAGACATTTTTTAGTTCTATCTGTGGGTACACATCAAGTTCATCAAATAAACTAATTTTATTATTATAAAAAGATATAATTAAATAAAATATGCTAACTGCTAACCTATATTTTCAAAACCAGCACTTAATAGGTAGAAGGTTACCAATTCATAGTTACAAAAATGAAAATAAGAATTAACTAGAAAAAAAATGTTGAGTCTTAGTGTCTCACCAATTCATAACTAAATAAATTAACAAGAGTACAAAATGAAATGAACTGTTACCTGTTTTTCCTGCAATTCTTTGTTCTGCTCTTTGAGCTTTGCTACTTCAGCTTCTAATTCCATCATATAAGTCTATAAATACAAGTTCATACATTAGTTAACTCGTCACAATAAAAAAGAAGAATGCAAAGAAAAGTTAATCTAGCATAAGTTTTTTATCCCTCTAATTTCTGATCTGATCTAATTCGGTAATTCACAAACATACTTAGTAGCAAACAGCCAACCAGCAAAGCTGAAAGAGTAGTTGGGACCAAAAAAACAGAAGGGAAAAAAGAGGCAGAAGAATTCTTACTTGTACAATATACCAGCACAACACAATTTTACCAGCACAGCACAGTTCAGACCAGAAATCAATCAGCACAACTCAAACCAACTAGCACAACAAAATTCAGGCCAGCACAGCACAAATTTACCAGCATCAAGCCAAACAACAATTACCAGCAAAACAAACCAGTACCAACACTTAAGGCAGAAAATATTCTTAAATTTAATTAAGGCACTTAGATAAAGAGCCACTTAATTTAATTAGAATTCCAATATACTTAGATAAAGAAAAACTTTGCAGTCTAAGATGTCACAAGGATGCCACAATTTATAAAATGGGTATTGCACTTAAGGCAGAAGATATAAAGTGTATACCAAAATTGTAGCATGAATGGACGAAACTGATCCAAATCGAAATTTCCATCATCGGGACCAAACCAGTCCTTCGTGCATACAAGCGACTCAAGGGTTTCGTCGACCATTGAAGCACGTAAATGGTCGGTTAGTCTGCCTGCTGCACTAAAGGCAGACTCCGATGCAACAGTTGCGACAGGAACTGCCAAAAAATCTCTAGCCATCTTTGCTAAGGTGGGATACTTTTATGAGTTATTCTTCCACCACTTCAAAATATCAAAATTGTCATCTTCATCATCTACCACATTCTCTCTCAAGTACGTATCCAATTCTGAAACTTGAGGGCTCAAACTAAGATTTTCAGATTTGTATTTCTTGTATTGAGCATCAAGTTTTCTTTTACCGAGTACTCCGCTTTCTTCTTGGATGATCACACTACTTGTTCCACGCTCGATACGTGGTCTTAAACTCTTATATATCTCATAGAATTTTTTAAACCACGACTTAACGAATTCCAACTTTGCTTCAACCACTTCTGTCTCATAAGCCTTGTTAAAGCAAAAACGTAAATACACCATCTTGTCTCGCGGATCTAGAATGTTTGCTAGAGTGAGAATCAAATTGAGATCTTTCCAATACTTGTCAAATTTTCTCTGCATCTCTACTGAGACAGCCCATAACGTTCCATTATTTTTCACATCTTCATCAAACAATTGATCACGAATACCCCAAACCTCATGAACATAGATATGCGAAATAGGATGTCTAACGGTCGAGAAAGTTTGTGTTGCCATAAAAAAAGCTCTCCAAGAATTTCGCAAGTAATTCCGTCTCCTTCCACTCATCCAAAGTAGGAACATCCAACATTGTATTCTCTACAAACCTAGTTAATACATCTTTATACTCTAAGGCTTGATTAATCATTTCAAAGGTTGAATTTCATCTAGTTGGACAATCCAAAATCAATCCCTTTCGAGTCTTTAATTTAAGCTCTGTCGAAATACCATTAAAATTTTGAAGCCTTGTTGGAGAGGAAGCAATGTAGCGCATTAACTCTCTAATTTTTTTCACGGCTGATTGTATTACATCCATGCCTTCTTGAACAAGGATATTTAGGATGTGCGCTGTGCACCTCATATGCATGTGTTTTCCTCGAAAATTTGTTTTTTCCCAAAGTTTTCTCTCTAAATGGGTTATTGCATTATCATTTGCTGAGAAATTATCTAGGGTTAACGTGAAAATCCTCCTTTCTAGCTTCCAATCTACCAATATTTGCTCAACCAGATTTGCAATTGCTTGGCCGGTATGAGGATAAGGCATTTGTTTGAATGCAATGATTTTCTTTTGGAGTTTGAAATCATTGTCAATGTAATGAGCGGTCAAACATAAATATCCCAAATTTACACTTGAGGTCCAAATATCACTTGTGAAGGACACTCTAGCGTCTATTTTGTCAAACTCTTTCAAAAACAACTCACTACCGTTCTTAAATACCTCAACACTATCATTTCTTAGGGTTTGACGACCAACAGATTTATATGCGGGATTGAGTGATCTCATTGCAGGTTCCCAAAACCGAGTATCTATAACTGAATACGGTATCCCGGCATCGACAAAAAGAAAAGTAATAAGACTACGGGTCAACTCTGGATCGAACCTAAATGTAGAACACTCAAAAGGATCACTGACTAAAACCCCAACTATCCTCTGCCTTTCTTCTTTGTTGATACCCTCACATTTTTCTAAAATATGACGACGCATTTGTGTTGTACCTGAGTTTTTCTTAGAAGGGAGGCTAGCTGCACAATTTCTGCAAACGACCTTGTTATCTCCCACGTCATCAAAATAGTTCCATACTATTGATCTTTTTCTTGAATGAGACCGTGTAACTTGGATTGTTGTTGTTGTTCAACTCTCGGATTCATCTCCAATAACAGCAACTGAGGCATCTGGTTGTGTCTCTGATTGTGACATTACCTACAAATACAAAAGTTTAATTCATAATAAATTTCAGATAAACTAAAATATCGTGTAACTTTAACATGTTAATTACAAAAACAAAAAATAACTAAAGGAAATAATATCTGTTCAGTTAGAAATAGACTATTTTTGGTTGAAGTTGGACATTGATTGTTGGCACATTGATTGGGATCTCATTGAGAGACAAGTCATCTATAGAGACTTGAAGCATGATCATTCATTCATAATATCTGAAATTGATCATTCATTCATAACATCTACAGAGACAAGTCATCTCAGTTAAAACCTGACCCAACATCTGAAATTGATCATTCATTCATAACATCAGAAATTTGAAGCATGATCAATAATGCAGAGAGTCAGAGACGTACATGTTCCAACTTTCAACTGGCATTTCTAATAGTTTCAAATTCAGCTGGACCCATATCATTTATCTTTTTCATCCTCTAAATAAATAAATAAATTAGCATCTTCTCCCACTCCCAAGCAAAGCGGGAATCCATTTACATTTGTTAATCTCCACGATCGGAAAATGCAGAAAACATTATTTAAATAAATGAAACTGTTTTGGAAAATTATATGCAGAAGAGACTATTGTAATTAGAAACATACCCATCATTTTTGTTTTCAAGAAAACAATCGCTGAACATCAGAAACATTAATTAATTGAAGAACTGAGATGAATAAATAAAGCAATCACTAGACAAATTAATAGGAGCAAATAGAAAACAAACACGCTATATAAACTCATTAATTCATTTTTCTCTGGAGATACTTAACCCCTTTGAGGCTGAGGCCTATTATTTAAGCTTTTGTATACTTTATTATGATGTAAATTTGGGTATGCAAAACATGGCCCCGATGGTGGTGAATCACATGTGACAACAAGGATCATGAATTTGCAATCAATGACAGATACTTGATTAAGTGAATTGCCAATAATGTGAGAATGAGAGCACACCTCTTGTTTATAATTGCAAAGGTCCCTCAACTTAGCCTCCAAAATTGCACCTGTACAATTAAATTTAAAGGGTTAAGAGTAAAAGAGTGATTATTTGTAAAAACAAAGAATTTGAGATAAGCCAGAAACCATAATCTCTCCTACACAATAGACTACACAATCATAATCTTTGGAAGATGCGATTTAAGTCTGAAACACGAATTCTGAAACATTTTCTCTGAAATTAATTTCACAAAAACGTTTGTACTATTAAATAACGTTTATACTCTGACAACGAATCAGAAGATGTAACACGATTGAAATGAAACTGCAAGAAACTTAACCTAGAAAGCATTTATCAAAAAACGAGACCTAGGAAGCAAGAAATGACTAAACCCAACATTTTTTTTCAATAAAATCACCAATAACAATGTTTATACTACATATTTCAGAAAAAAAGGTAGAGAGATCTACCTGGTCAGTGGTCACACGCGAGAGAGAAAGAGAGAGCGAAACAACACACACGATGGAGAAGAGGCGAAACAGGTTTGTGGTCGGAAGTTTGAGGAGAGAGAGAGAGGCAGGAGTGCTGCTCGACGGCGAGTCGGCGACGACGGGGAGAAAGAGAGAGCGAAACAACACACGCGACGACGATGATTCCGAGTTTCTGACCTATTCTTTGTTTAGGCAATGTCTATATAGTCCACATTATGATTTGGACATATTCGTATACAGTCCACCATATATTCAGAATTAGTCTATTTTATTTTAAAAAATTGGATTGGGCTGAACTTGAACTTTAAGTTCGAAAATTGTCCATTCAATATTTGTCCAACAATATCCAGTCCAAATTTTCGTGGGTTGTCCAGTCCACTAGCAGCCCTATGTACAGTAAACACAATCATCATTGTCACAAGTTCACAACTGAAATAGTCGACAAACTCGAGCATGTTCTTTCTTACAGTTTTTTCACACAACATCAAATTTTCTGACATTGCATTACTAACTGATATCAATTAAATTCTCTTGAGAAAATAAACTGATGCCAAACATTTTCACAGTTCAAATTAATACTCTATTAGCAACTATGTTTTAGTGCACTCCAATCATTTATTTAGACAAAATAGAGAACGTGGCATTCAAAGTAAATACCACACCCACTTCACATCCTGATATGAGCTTTTTTTTTCTATAGGCTTTGGATAATGCGCACACAATATATGCAATGTATATATGTGATAATCAATATGTTTTTTAACCAATACAATGCATTCTCTGATTCTCTTATGCTTAAGATACAATAAACTCATCGACGTCATCGTAAAAAGGAGGATATAGATTGACGGTTCGGATTTCCTTTTCACCTATATTCATTCTTTGAATATAGATTGACCGTTCAGATTTCCTTTTCTTTAGAATTGCTATATTTTTCATATCCTACTCATGTAACACTGACAGGTGGGAGAAATGTTAGATCTTGTAGACTTCTACTGTTCCTCCAAATTTTAAAGAAATTCCAATTCCATCACTATTCTAGTATTCGGTTCACACTTCACACGATGAGGTACCCTCGTCTACAAATAGTACTTATATTTGACAACAGTACTTTTTTGTAAGATGTGTATTCTCCGTTAAGATGCAGGGACCAAATTGAAAAGCACTTTTGAATACAGGTTGTAGCCTTGTAGGATGCTGAATCGACAATGGGTGAAAGAAAAAAAACAATTTTCGGAAATGCAGGGATTAAATTGAGAACTCATAGAAATGGAACCTGATTTGTTCCCCGTTACTATACAGATTTTTTAATTTTGATAATTATGAAATGGTACTGATTAAAGTAGTTTGAGAGTTTTTCGTTTGAATAGCCAAAAGGTAGAAAAATTATCGTGCGACAGTTGATTTCTTTGCCGAACGGTTGATTTTCTATCGTGCGGTAGTTTTTTTAAAATTCATGTACATGAATTTTTCTAACGTTCAGGAGCATCGTTTTTTGTTCTGAAAATTATTTACACTCTGACAATGTAAAGCAAATTAATTACAACTGTGACTATAAATATCAAAAGTTTCTGGACATTTAATTACGATTTTGACCAAAATTTATTTAAATTAGACCCACTAAGATTGATAATACGAAAATAAAAATAAATATATATTGCAGCTGATGCAGAATGAAAACAAAAAGACAAAATTATAATCAAATGGTCTGAATTTTTTGCTATAAATGGTCAAAATTGTAATTAATTTTTTATACATAATCAGAATTGTAAATAATTTTCAGAACAAAAAAAATGCTCATGTACGTTAGAAAAATTCACTTACATGAGTTTTAAAAAAACTACCGCATGGTTGAAAATCTATTGTTCAGCAATGAAATCAAGTACGGTAGTTTTTCTACCGTTCTGATCATTCAATAGAAAAACTCCAACTCCTTGAATATTTTTATCAGTACCATTTTTTTAGTTACAAAAAAAACTGATTATTATACTACCAGCACCTACTTATATTTTTCCTTTTTGTTTGAATCCACTGGAACTGGGTTAAGTTTCAGAGCTTTGTAATTTTCTTTTATTTTAATGCTTTTTATTTGTATTTCTATTTTTATGGGCTTTATGGGTAATCCGTAAGAAGGATAAGGTTATAACAGAATGGAGAAAGATCGTAAATTACAACTGGAGAAATCCCGAATTTTTTAATAATAACAAAAATAAAATAAGAAAATACCAGAGTTATAAAATTTGAGCTAAAATTACCAAAATGACATTTCTGAAATATGTTTTGTGGAGTTCATTCTGAAATTCCTGCCTTCGAAATTAATTTCTAAGACAGATTGTCAGGGCCGGTCTTGAATATTTTGAGGCCCGGAGCGAAAGAAAAATTTTGAGTTCTTTTTATAGACAAATTTTATTATAATATACTATATTATACAAAATATAGGAAAGAAAAAACCAAATTTTATATTTAAGTAAATCCAAATTTTCTTCCAACAATGTACTAAATTTAATAACAAAATAAGACAATTTTAAATAAATCGCAGAAATAAAATTTGGAGGCTAGACCTCCATCTTTTTCCTCAAAAAAAAAAAAGACAATTTTAAATAAATTGCAAAGTTTTTGAAACTATCAAATAATTATTTCCAATATAAATCTCTAGTGCTTTATACAATTTGTTTAGTTGGCAATAAAAAAAAGATAAAGATAGATGTATAACATTCAATATACACTAAAGATACAACATTATCTAATTAAAAACTAGTTAACTTATTTTACTTATTTTTATTAATAAAAGATAAAGTTTCATTCTATCATCTATGTCATTTAAGAAATACAACGTTGTTTACATTAAAAATCAGCTGAAATACTCACGCACATGTATTTGCTTGTATAATTTTAAACTAATTCAAGTATCATGAATTTTTAAATTGTATCACTGTACTTGCTACATCCGGAATTTAAAAAACATTTTGCTAAAATTAGAGATGTAAATGGATCGAATACGAATGGATAATAACAATATCGTATCGGTATTCATTACTATTTTTAACATATGAATACAAATTCTGATAGTTTCGAATATAATACAAATCAGATAATAAACAAGTACGAGTACAAATTGAATATTATCGAATACGAATAGAGATGTAATTCATATAATTAAATGAAGTAGATATATTACGAGAGAAACCGTTAAAATATTTTAGTGTCTTTCTAATTCATTTTTTAATATTATTACTAGATAAAATAACTAAAGTAATTAATTTACACATTATAATATACATATTTGTTTTTTTGTTGAAACTTTCATAAGACATGCATGAAACGAAGTTTGTTTTACAAAAAAATCAGTGGCACAAAACTTAGATAAAATATTATTATAATTTCAAGTTCCAATGCTTTTCATTATTTCCTCATATGCTAACAAAACTATTTAATTCTGAAGTTGCAGCCTCTTAGATGGCCAGGTCCTAATTCAACGAGAAATATTAAATGATATTTAATCAGATTCTTTATTGCTTTGCACTGTTAAAGTAAAGAATCCTTTGAGCTTTTAATTAACCGTTCGATAATTTTAATTTGGGGGCCTTTGAACTTTTGAAGCTCGGAGCGGTCGCCCCGGCTGTCCTGGATCAGGACTGACCATGCAGACTGTTGTTGCAAGGTCAACACCCTCTTGAGTTTCAATAGTTGCATCAGTTTGAATTCTTTGAATTTTTTTTGCAGTTACAAAATTCAAACAAACTCCCATGCTATAAATGTTGCAAGCAAGCAATTGAAGTATAAGTATAAGCTGGCAAGCAAGCAAATAATCACATAATTTAACAAGCAATTTTGACTCAAGCTGACAGCAAGCAAGACGAACAAGCAATTTAATACTAACAAACAAGCAAAAATAATAACATACTCATTCGAAGACATATCAAGTACATCATACTTTATACCATCTCTATCTAACTCAGACATTTCTACTAAATCAGAGACGAGCTTGAAACTTATAAGTAAATCTGGTTTAAAAACCTGCATGCAAATCGAAAAGGGTCAAGAAAAAGTAGTAGAAAACTAACCAAAAAATTTAACAAACAAACTAAATACAAAACGATAAAAAAGCAAATATCTTCAAATTGTTTGCTAGCTGATACTTTAACTCCCTTCTCTTTCTTCCGTTCTTATTTTTCTATCTCTTTTTGTTCCTTTCTGTCATTTTTCTTCTTCTTCAACAGAGATATATATAGTCATGGATCATTCATGATTACTTGAAGGCAAAGAGATCCTGGTCGATGATCTTGTTACTAGTTTCACAACCACCTAGCAATCGAAATTAACCTTTCTCCAATCTTTTTAAGCATACTAAACTTCATTGAGTACACTAGATCGCTGAAGACAATGCACCAGATCATCAATTTTAGGGCCAGATCATCCTAACTCAAGCTAGGATTTGGAGAAAAAAATGCGATCAAATGATCAAAGTCTCAACAAAGGAAACATGACTGACTTGGCCACGTCATGCAAGCGTCGATGGGCGAGTACTTCAATCGACATGCCTAATACAGAGTGCCACAAGAGCAGTGGACAAGAAAGAGAAAGATAGATATAATAAGCATGGGAGAGAGAAAGAGCAAAAGCATGTGTGAAACGATGGACGGATCTATGGTATTCTACACCCTTATCCCGAAAATTTTAATAATAAACAAAGTAAAATAGAAAAAAACAGAAATAAGAAAAATTCGGATTTTTTTACCAAAATAGGCAAACCGGAAACTTAGAATCCGGTCTAGAACCGGAAACTAAGAATCCGGTCATGCGTTATTGAGAGAAGTCAGTGAAATGCGTCTAATTTTGTATAGTGAGTGATTTGTTATTAAATAATAATATGTGAGTGATTCGTTATTAATGATAATAGTATGCAATGATACACGTTATTAAATAATAACTTTGTACAGTGAGTGCCCCCCTATCTTTATTCGGTCCTGAATCTTCTTTTTCATCTTAATATTATTAATAATATTATTATTATTATTATTATTATTATTTAATAATAATAATAGTATTATTATTTAATAATAATAATAATAGTTGAGCATGGCTAAAATAATATGGAGCATGGCTAAAATAATATGCATAGTACACCACATAACGTACTATGGGGTCATTTGTATTTAATTTGGTCATTAAATTGATATTTAAGTTGCTCAATAAATTCTTATCAAAATCTTGTAGAAAATAAAATTTCGTGATTTTTAGAGCTTTCTTGCTATTTTTAAAATATTTTTTAAAAACAGCCCAGAAATGACACTTTTGTAGTATTAAATCTGGACTGTTTTTAAAAAATAGCAAGAAAGCTCTAAAAATCACGAAATTTGTTTTCTTACAATATTTTTATATGAAGAATTTATTGAGCAACTTAAATCTCAATTTATTGACCTATATCTATATGCATAGTACGTTATGTGTGTACTATGCGGTCATTTGTATTTAATTTGGTCATTAAATTGATATTTAAGTTGCTCAATAAATTCTTCATATCAAAATCTTGTAGGAATTAAAATTTCGTGATTTTTAGAGCTTTCTTCCTATTTTTTAAATATTTTTTAAAAACAGCTCAGAAATGGCACTTTTGTAGTATCAAATCTGGGCTGTTTTTAAAAAATATTTAAAAAAATAGCAAGAAAGCTCTAAAAATCACGAAATTTTATTTCCTACAAGATTTTGATATGAAGAATTTATTGAGCAACTTAAATCTCAATTTATTGAGCTATACATAGGTGCATAGTACGTTATGTGGTGTACTATGCATATTATTTTAGCCATGCTCATAATAGTAATAGTAATAACAATAATAATGTAGTATCAATAGTAATAGTAACATATAATAAGAATAAGTAACACTAATTATAACAACAATAATAGAAACTAGTAAGCGTGCCCGTTAGACGCAAGACGTTGGACACATTCGTCATGTGTCTTACGTCATGACGCATGGTGCATGGTGCATGACGCATGACGTTAAACGTTAGTCGTCAGACGCATGACGTTAGACGCTAGACGTCAGAGGCATGACGTTAGACGCATGACGTTAGATGCATGACGTTAGACGTTAGTCGTCAGACGCATGACGTTAGACGTTAGTCGTCATACGCATGACGTTAGACGTTAGTCGTCATACGCATGACGTGAGACGTCAGACGCATGACGTTAAACGCTAGACGTCAGATGCATGACGTCAGATGCATGACGTCAGACGCATGACGTTAGACGTTAGATGTTAGACGCATGACATTAGACCCATGACTTTAGACGTTAGACGCATGACGTTAGACGTTAGACGTTAGACGTTAGACGCATGACGTTAGACGCATGCCGTTAGACGTTAGACGCATGGCGTTAGACGTTAGACACATGACGTTAGACGTTTGATGCATGACGTTAGACGTTAGATGCATGACGTTAGATGTATGACGTTAGACACATGACGTTAGACGTTAGACGCGTGACGTTAGACATTAGACGCCTGACGTTAGATGCATGACGTTAGACGCTATACGTTAGACGCATGACGTTAGACGCATGACGTTAGACGTTAGACGCATGACGTTAGACGTTAGACGTTAGACGTTAGACGCTAGACGTCAGACGCATGACGTTAGACGTTAGACGCATGACGTTAGACGCATGACGTTAGACGTTAGACGTTAGACGCTAGACGTCAGACGCATGATGTTAGACGTTAGACCCATGGCGTTAGACGTTAGACGCATGACGTTAGACGTTAGATGCTAGACGCATGACGTTAGACGCATGATGTTAGTAGCATGACGTTAGACGCATGACGTCAGACGCATGACGTTAGACGCATGACGTTAGACGTTAGACCCATGACGTTAGACGTTAGACATTAGACGCATGACTTTAGACGTTAGACGCATGACGTTAGATGTTAGATGCATGACGTGAGACGCATGACGTCTGACGTTAGACGCATGACATTAGACGTTAGACGTGAGACACATGACGTTAGTAGCATGACGTTAGACGCATGACGTTAGACGCATGAAGTTAGACGTTAGACGTTAGACGCATGACGTTAGACGCATGACGTTAGACGTGAGACGCATGACGTTAGACGTTAGACGCATGACGTTAGACGTTAGACGCATGACGTTAGACGTTAGACGTGAGACGCGTGACGTGAGACGTTAGATGCATGACGTTAGACGCATGACGTTAGATGCATGACGTTAATTCTTTGTAACGTCATGCGGCAAACGTCATGCGTCTAACGTCTAACGTCATGCGTCTCACGTCTAGCGTCTAACGTCATGCGTCTCACGTCTAGCGTCTAACGTCATGCGTCTAACAACTAACGTCTAATGTCATGCATCTAACGACTAATGTCTATCGTCATGCATCTAACAACTAACGTCTAATGTCATGCGTCTAACGTGTAACGTCATGCGTCTAACGTCTAACGTCTAACGTCATGCGTCATGCACCATGCACCATGCGTCATGCGTCATGACGTTAGACGCATGACGAATGCGTCCAACGTCATGTGTCTAACGGGCACGATTACTAGTTTCCATTATTGTCGTTATAATTATTGTTACTTATTCTTATTATATGTTACTATTACTATTGATACTACATTATTATTATTATTACTATTACTATTAGTATTATTATTATTATTATTATTATTATTAAATAATAATATTATTATTATTTTTATTAAATAATAATACTATTATTATTACTAAATAATAAGACTATTATTATTTTTAAATAATAATACTATTATTATTATTATTAATATTAAGAGATGAAAAAGAAGGTTCAGGACCAAATAAAGATAGGGGGACATTCACCGTACAAAGTTATTATTTAATAACGAATCACTCACATATTATTATTTAATAACAAATCACTCACTATACAAAACTAGATGCATTTGACTGACTTCTCTCAATAACGCATTGACCGGATTCTTAGTTTCCGGTTCTAGACCGGATTCTAAGTTTCCGGTTTGCCTATTTTGGTAAAAAAAATCGAATTTTTCTTATTTCTGTTTTTTTCTATTTTATTTTGTTTATTATTAAAATTTTCGGCCCTTATCCCCTCCTTTCCACTGCTAAAATTTCCTGCAATCCAAAGTATTATACACTTGTAGAATATAGGACGAAATAATGAAATCTGACGAATCAAAACTGTCTTATTTCGTCGACAGTTTCGTTTATATAACGAAATTTGCGTTGATCATTTCGTTACTGAAACAAAATCAATTTTTGTTACGCTAACCATTCCGTCGGGACGAAACTGAATGGTAAAATCAAAACACCCTAGACCTAGGTACTTGACACTGTCAACATGGACGAAACACTTAAAGAGTAGTTTTTCTCAACAAAAAAAGAGTAACTCTTTTATGAATCAAAATTTCCAAAAAAGTATTATTAGAATCAATCACATCTATGAATAATGCAATTGAATAAATATTGATCAGTCAATAATTAATACATTTGTTTGATGAAATTTGATGAAATTGAAATAATTCTAGATTCTATTTCAAGTTTTCAACTAATATGCTAACAATAATCTAAAATCTCTTTTTTCGAATATCGAACTTGCCATTATGCCATGTAGTATCTAAGATGTAATTAGAATGGTATGATAAAACTGTTGACTTGTTCGATTTAATTCATATTTTACCGGATTGAGATATTATCGAATTCATTTAGTACGTGTTTTGAATTTGATAAACTTATTATTATAGATTGAATTATGAACTTGCTCTTTATAACCATCTATATTCGAATCCGGATGTTTACTTCTATATATCTTATTACATTTGCAACACATTTTGCTCCTGATCGACACAAGGTAGTAGGTTTATCAATACAATTTTCATAATTATCCAAAAAAAGCTGTCTAATATATGTAGTTAGGCTTCTGCATACGGGCCGGGTTGGGTATCCGTGGATCTGACCCGCCCGGATCCACGGGTACGACGGTCAAAGGATCCAACGGGGCGGGTCTCCACGGGTTCAAACCCAAAACCCCCAACCCGACCCGTGATAAACCCGGGCGAGTGGGGTCCAGGCGGGTCGGGTTCGGATCCGTCAATTTTTTTTCGAATTTAAAAAAAATTTCTGCACATTATTTTAATATATATATTTCGATTTTATTTTAATTTTTTTTGAATTTTTTGTATTTTTTTGTATTTTTTTTTAATTTTTGAACGATTTCACGGGTCGGGCACGGTTTGGATCCTGTGAATTTTGAGCCTATCTGATCCGTGCTAGATCTGTGGATCCGCCAACCACGGGTCAGGTTGGACTTGGGCCATGAGACGGATCGAGCACGGATCGGATACAGACGGATAATTTTACAACTCTATATGTAGTGGACAACAAATTGTAAAAGAAAAAAAAATACTAGCTTCTCATTATTTAAGATAAGTTATTTCTTCAAGAAAAATATTTAATGTCGATATCATTTCAATCAATCGTCATTATGTTGGATATAGAACACAGTTAATAGAAAAACTTAGTGGGGCCGAGAAATTTCTGGTTGTTGTTGGTACAGAACAACTAGTGCTGATAATGGTCATGTACCTTTATTGCACTACTTTCTATCTACATGTCTACATCACCTTATTCAAATTCAACCACAAGAAAAATTACGGTGTGGTTTCTTTTACGCAAGTGGCCAAATTAGAAAGCTCAGGCTCAGCACCTTTCGCTTTCACTATGTGTAGATGGTACCGACGTTATGGTATGCTCCTTGACTTCCTGTCATGTCCAGTGTCGAGTAATAATTGAACACTCATACAATAACCTAAATAACTGCAGATATCCACTTCAGATTAAATGGAGACGATGAATTCCTGAAACAGATCCAGTTATTAAATTTTTTTTTAAAGGTGCGAATAATACTTAAAACTTTAAAAGAAGTCTTTTTTTCTCTGAAGAACTTAGAGGCGAACTCGTACATGTTCAATCCAACCCGCTCTCGTCCTCCGTCTGAACTCGTCCGTGGTTCCAATCGTGCCCGCTAGTATTCTTGCTAAGGACGAGTTTCATATGGTTTGGATTGCCCTTCAAAATTTCATCTGTGGTAATCCGTCCCTTTCTAACTCGTCTCCAATCCGCTTTCACCCGTGCTCGTGACCCGTAACCAGCCCCAACCAGCTTCAACTCGTCCCAACCTGTCAGTAACATTCATCTCAACCCGCCCCCAACCCGCCTCAACCTGCCCAACCCGTGGGGTCCATCCAACGGTAAAAAAACAATAAACTCGTGACCCGCCCGTATCCGCCCTGTTCTAACTCGTCCCGCTCAACCCGACGGGTCAAAGGGCGGGTTTGGGTCATCACCCCAAACTCGACCCGTCCCAACGCGTCTTGTTTAACATGTCCCACTTGGGCAACCCGTGTCTGTGCCCGCCCGTGCCTGCCCGTGCCTGCCCGTATGGTCAACACTAGACGCAAGTAATACTTGCCCTTCTGATGTGTGAAGTTGCTACTGCAAACTCTAGAGAAGTTGCAGATTTCAGTTTTCTAGAGGCGCAAGTAAAACTTGCGCTCCCACTTTCAGATTTTTAGGAGTTATTACGTCAGTTATGTACACATGACCCACTTGTAAACATTCTGATTTTAATAAAATGCTCATAATTTTGTAGTATTATTGTTATTATTATTTTTCTATTTATTATTATTATTATTATTTTCTTCTATTATTATTTTAATAAAACACTCAATCATTCTTATTTCTTTTATTATTTCTGTATTATTATTATTATTACACTATTATTTCTTTTACTTTATATTATTTATTTTATATTATTATTATTATTATTTCTTCTTATATTTATTTTATTTTTTGTAAATATTTTTTCTTATTTTTCATATAATTATTAATATTATTATAATCATCATCAATATAAATATATTTATACTAATTTTATTAATAATAATCTTTCATAATTATTATTAGTATTATGAAGTATTATTAAATTTGGAGGTCTTTTTCATAAATAAATTTAGAAGTACAAATAATACTTGCGTCTCTAATTTTTAAAAGACAACTAGATCTCACACCAAAAAAATAGTACAAAAGTGTCTGAGAATCGATAAAAATATAATCTTTCTAATGGCGTAGTGCCTGTGCTCATGGCTCTCTTAACCCCATTTTGTTTGAAAAAGTTTCTTCTTGATTCTTTTTGAAATTTTTTGTTATTAAATGCGAAAGAAAACAACAGCAATACGCTTTCAGAGAATTTATCGATTGGCGACAGCCAACGGTGAATCAACGATGTAGGATTGTAGGTCGATCTTATCTGTATGATAAACGGCGTTAGTTTGCTCGCGGAGCAAGAGCAGATAAGGACAAACACAGAGCGTTCATTGAAAGAGGCTTGGCTGGTCGTTGTCTTCTTTTGACTGCACTTGCATCAACCACTCACTTATCACGTTATCAGTCTTCGCTACTGACACGAATTTTCACAAATCGAAGTACTAAAATAAATGAAATATCTTCGTCTTCGTCTACTCGTGATTTCTACGTTAGTATACTAGATGACATGCTGCTCTTTCACTGATCACGTTGTTGGCCTTTTTGAGCGGAACAGAACTGTTATAGATCACTTCAGTGAAGTGCTGTAATTATGGCGCGTGACTAATATGTTAAATTTAAACGTTAGATTTCTTGTTTATTTATTCATTTTAGTTGTAAGTTGCAACTTGTAACCGAAGAAAATTTAAAACAACTTTTTCATTTGCGTCCCTCAAGTTCTGTACCTCACATTTTCTCACGAATTATTTTCTTGTTGTAAGAAGTTAACATATTAAAAGAGATAAAAAATTTCTTAATTCTTCAGTCATTATATATTTTAAATATATAAGCCCTCAAAACTGATAAGTGTATAACTTGTTATTACAGGTTAAAAGCAGCTTTATTCCAAAATTTCAACAAATCATTTTATTTGTCATACCTAATTTTTCTAATATCATAATAAATTTGGGATTTAAAAAAAAAAAGAGAAATACTGGAATAATGATTCTCGTATCATTTATAAAATAGTTGTAAAAATCTTGTGACAGTTTTAGATAATTTATTAACCAAACAAAATTTTAAATTCCCAAGTGCTTTATATCATTTTAATTGAAAATATATATTTGGTGTCAGGATTTGTCGGTCATTTAAAAAGCTCCGGGAAACAAGTACATTTTTAAGGACGGAATCGTAAAAGTTCCGAGAAGGCGAAAATAAAAAACCATGAGCTTCTAATTTATTAGAACCGAGGTAATTACGAAAATATAAAACAAGAGGGAGTAATATAAAAAAAACAAAACAGTCCCGGCTTTCTCTCTCCTCTCCGTTTCTCCTCCTCTCTACCCTCCCCATCCTCAAATCCTAGACCAGAAGTCCAGAACTTAGCTGATCAATCCACGATTTGATGGTACACACTTGAATAGGTGAGAATCCAGTTCAATTTGATAAGTTCTCGAATTTTCGCTGGTTGATTTGCTATTTTAATTTCTAGATCTACCTTGTTAATATACCTTTTACTCCTCCTGAAGAAGCAATGACCAAATTGGTATTTTCCTTGAATGGCAGCATCATCGGTACAATTGAGTGCGTAACTATTAATATGGCTCAAGTGTAATTTTGGTTTAGTATCCGAATTAGTGTAATTTTCAGAAGGGAATAGAAAGAGCACTTTTAGTTGCATACATTTTCCCTGAAAATTTAAGCGCGGTGACAATGATTTTTTTTTTGTAATTGATGCTTTTGTTGTGACAGATTCAGTCCAGAGAATTTAAAGTAGGTTGATTTGAGATGGGCCATTGAGTTTGATCGCCTCATGATACCCCTTTTATCATCAATTTAGAGGTGTTAATGGCTTCAGTTAGTATGGCGCCTACAACTACCATTAAAAATCCTGGAGGAAGTAGCATTGCCATTGAGAGGCTGCCCGAAGAAATGAATGAGATGAAAATCAGAGATGAGAAGGTGACCTCTGCCCCCCTCGCTCATTCTCTCCATCCCTTCTCTGTACCTTCAAATGGGTATAATGCTATTATTTAATTTTTTTTCTTTCTGTAGGATTTGGAGGCCACAGTTGTAGATGGAAATAGCACCGAAACCGGTCACATAATTGTCACCACCATAGGTGGTAGAGGCGGCCAGCCTAAACAGGTATAGTGTGTGTTTTAACTCATTTTTTAGGTTACGGAAACTGTACCAACTGCAATTTCCTTCAATATCTTTGATTTGGCTGTTCTTACCGTGTGGTACTGCAACTAACTAAACAGTTACACATGCATTCACCTACCCCACCAATAAACAAGAACATAAGCACAGGAAACCTAGTAAAAATTTGGAACTAGGGAGTAATTCATTGAGGTCTAAAATGTGAGATGGATACAATGTGGGTATACCGTATAATTGGGACATAGTCTCTTTTGGTGGCTATTAATCGTGTATTGTTTGTAAAATTCACG
The DNA here is from genome assembly GCA_964058865.1 of Eleocharis quinqueflora. Classification (NCBI taxonomy): domain Eukaryota; kingdom Viridiplantae; phylum Streptophyta; class Magnoliopsida; order Poales; family Cyperaceae; genus Eleocharis; species Eleocharis quinqueflora. The sequence goes on along the minus strand of CAXKVX010000302.1, from coordinate 49,633 downwards.
AAGAATGTGTGGATATTCGTAAAATCATTACACCGGTTTTATTAAGAAGCTGCTGAAGATGAATAATACATGAACCATTTGTGATTTAATCACAAACTTTGCTACTGTGCAAGCTAACATTCTGTGCTAAGCCATATGTAAGGGCACTTTGCTTGTTTGTGTGCATTGATCAGCTTGTATCCTCACGGGGTCAGTTTTATTTATTTACTATTTTTTTTGTTTTGGCTGGTCCTTATGAAGAGGCTTATTGAGGTTCAAAGCCAGCTAAACAAAATCAAGCATGCAAGCTAGTGAACTTGTATCATAGACACAATGAAGAAATTAAAATCGACCAAAATTAACAAATTTGGCATGCTTTCAAACCTGTTGGGTGTGTCTCAGTGGAGTGTGAATGCTGCATTAGTGACTTTTCATTGATTGCTATTTGGAATCTTTGGATTAGTGTGCTAATCCTTGCTATTATGCTAACTCAACCAAAAGTTGAATTAGCGGGCAAACTCCGAGCTGGTGGGTTAGCCACTAACTCCCCTAATTTGCCCTTTCGTCCAAACACACCTCCTTCAGGTCTTTTAGTGACCATCATACCCAGATCCAGATCCAGATCCATGTGGGGACAACATAAGAATGAATATATGTGCATCTGGATTCTTTGCTTGTTCTGAGTTTTCATAAATATTTTGATAAACTTATCTTCTGATTTAGTTTCTAAATTTTGATAATAGACAATAAGCTATATGGCTGAGCGGGTGATTGGACATGGATCATTTGGAATTGTATTCCAGGTTAGCTCTTTTTATAAATTTTTCTTCACTGTGGCATTTGCCAGATCTAGTTCTCTCTTTCTGCTTTTTTTTTACTATTTTGGTTTTGTTGGTTTTCATGTTCGTACATGGTACTTCATTTGCATTGTTATCAGGTACTTAGTCCAAAACTGTAACTGTATGTAAGTTTGCTAACCTTGAACATTTGGTGCAAACTCGTATCTAAAAGTACACCCAACAGTAACTGTATTATTAGTGGTCCCTTAATCCCCACATTTCATACTTTTGTGGAAAAAGTAATCACTCTGATGGAGTGATTTTTTAGTTGATTATGTTGCTTGCACAGGTGTGTCCTTTGTGGTTTTTTGGATTTACTTTGGTAGCATCTCAGTGCTAGAGCATCAATGTGACAATGATCGGATTGAAACATGCAGAATGGTAAACATCTCTGTGTCCGTGTGTGTGCTCATCCAGAGTCCAGACATGTATCTAGGATAGAGAATCATGCTTAAAGTGGTTCCATAATACAGTACTGTCACCTATGCAAAATCAATCCTAACCATTCTTTTTCAATTAGGCGAGGTGCCTTGAGACGGGAGAAACAGTGGCCATCAAAAAGGTGCTTCAAGACAAACGATACAAGAACAGGGAGCTGCAAATAATGCGGTTGCTTGATCACCCTAACGTAGTGACATTGAAACACTGTTTTTTCTCAACAACTGAGAAAGAGGATCTGTACCTGAATTTGGTACTCGAGTATGTGCCAGAGACTGTTTACCGTGTAATCAAGCACTACAACAAGATGTGCCAGCGCATGCCATTGATCTATGTAAAATTGTACATGTATCAGGTATTTATCAAGCTACTTTGGCCAGTATGGAATATTGTTCATGTATTTTTATTACGCAATAACAGCTAAATTGCCTCAACTAAATGTCAATTATATTGTATTGTATAATCTGAACTCTCTGTCAGATCTATGTGAAGTATAGATGCACGAGACATATAGCACCAGATTAATCCTGAACTTATACGAGGCCTCAATTTCAACCCGAGATAACAGTTTACCCGTAGTCTGCAATCAACACTATTGAGATTCAATTTGTACAAATTCTTTTTAACATAAAATTATTTAGCATTCCGTTCTGCTTTGCAATTTTTATTGATTTGAAGATGTTTGCACTGAAGGCATTTTGTTGTTGTTGTTGTTGTTGTTGTTCGAAGATGCTTGTTTCTTTTATATAGAAATTGAAGTACCCTACCTATTCATTGATTTGCTATTTATTTGTCCTTTCATTGTATAACTTCAAAAAAGTGATTTGCCTTTTACAATGTATGTACAACAACAACAACAAAGCCTTTTGTCCCAAACAAGTTGGGGTAGGCTAGAAATGAAGCCCATATTGGATTCCATTTCCATAAGTTAGGCTGAATTTTTACGTTGGCTCGCCAAGCCTATCACCACCCTCCTCCTTTCTGGGCTTCCTTTTACAATGTATGTGTGAGAAAATAATAAAATTCAAATAGAAGTACTTCATGTTATGCTGATCAAGTTGGGTTTGGTAACTAGATTTGTAGAGCACTGGCTTATATCCACAACTGCATTGGGGTGTGCCATAGAGACATCAAGCCGCAGAACCTTTTGGTAAAGTTTCTGTAGCTCACTTAATTTCACTATTTTCCACGTTTAGATGCATATACCATGACCATGGAAGGATCCGTTGTCAACTCTTAGTAAAGAAAAAGGAATGCAATTGGTACACAGTATTATTGATATGTTCATGTGTGGGCAATTGTTTTAATCAAATTTTCTTTTGTTAAATTAGGTAAATCCACACACACACCAGCTGAAACTAATAGACTTTGGAAGCGCAAAAGTTTTGGTATGTAATTAGTCATCTATACTTGTTTGTTTTTCCTATCTTCTTTCCATTTTCAAATTTTTACTAATAGTTATCCTTGATTAATTAGGTAAAAGGAGAACCAAACATTTCCTACATTTGCTCAAGGTACTACAGAGCGCCTGAACTCATCTTTGGTGCAACCGAATATACAACTGCTATTGATATATGGTCAGCTGGTTGTGTTCTTGCTGAGCTTTTGCTAGGCCAGGTATGTCTGGCAATATAACTCTCAAATGCACCAATTGTCTCAATTGAATCAGTGATACTTGCTGTATCAGATAAATATTGCTAGTAAGTAGTAGTACTGTAGTAACCCTACACTGCTTGTAAGAAATCCTTGGCTTTGGTATGCACTATGGATATCCTTGGCCTTGACATAAGAAGTGATTCTCTCTCCAAATCTTTTGTAAAAAAAGTAGTTTAAATTTGGTTTTGTCATTTAATTTTTTTTACAGCCATTATTTCCTGGGGAGAGTGGTGTGGATCAGCTTGTCGAGATAATTAAGGTAATTTCTTCAGATCCCTATTCTCATTCTTTGTATGTTTTCACTTTCATTTATAATAAACTACTGAACTGAATAATGCAGATCCTCGGTACGCCAACTAGAGAGGAAATAAAGTGCATGAACCCAAATTACACAGAGTTCAAGTTCCCGCAAATCAAAGCTCATCCTTGGCATAAGGTATTCAAACAATCTTTTCATGAAATCATCTACATTAATCTGGTTCCTCTTTACTGGCCAGTTCAATGGTCTATCTTTATTGGTAATCTTGTGCTTAACAAACCATGAATGGAGCTAAGATTACTTTTTCATTGACCCTCTTCTTTAGGTTTTCCACAAGAGAATGCCACCTGAAGCTGTGGATCTTGTCTCTAGGCTTCTTCAGTACTCACCCAACTTACGCTGCAGTGCTGTAAGTTTTATAGTTAAATTTGTGGATTAATAAATCCATTTTTTATAGTTTCTTCACTAATTTGCCACTTCCTTTGTTCTTTTCCAGTTAGATGCACTGATCCACCCATTCTTCGATGAGCTTAGGGACCCAAATACACGCCTACCTAGCGGCCGCTTCCTTCCTCCACTTTTCAACTTCAAGCCCCATGGTCTGTACATAATTTCACGATATGCTCTAAGATATTGAAAAATGAATTGTGAATATTTTTTATTATTCATTTCAAAAAGAAGTAGACCAGCAAGAGTTCTGGCCTATTTTTCAGATGGTAAACTTTTATGAACTTATCATTCTTAAACCTATGCAAGTGCCAACACTGACTGTCAAGAAACTGTTGAGTGTGCATAAAAGGCTGACAACATTTGGTTTTTTTGAGTTAGAAGTATTTGTGGTTTATTGCAAATCTTTGAATTTATTCTTGGTTTATTCTTGTAACCTGATGAACAGAGCTGAAGGGTGTACCTAAGGACATTGTGGCGAAGCTGGTGCCAGATCATGCGAGGAAGCAGTGCCCTTTTCTAGGGCTTTAAGGAGCTGTCTACTATCAATTGTGTAATATTAGGATGTAGCCTTCGTGTACCTTGTGTAGCAATGTATTTGTATGTAGGTTTTTTACTCGGAGGATATTATCTCATGGATTTGTTGATCTGTGTATGAACCCCCTTGAACCAACCACGGCTTCTATATTGTTGTGTAGTATGTAATTTTGTGCTTTGTATGTGGATGATGAAGAGTTAAATGCAGAAACTCCGAGAGTTGTGTCACAGCGTTACTATCTTATGATATAGTATTTAGTATTACTGCCTTGTGGACTTGTGGTGATTGGCAATCATTGCACAAAAGATGGATTTCTCTTGGGATGCAGTAATATATGCCGTTGCATACTTCTTATTTTGCATTTTGTTATAATATATATTTAGAATGTTAAGTGGCACTGATCTAATTTTATGACACGCTTGACTTTTTCTTGATCTTTTTTTGAAATTATCTACTCTACTATGCTCTAAGTGTATTCAAAATATGCTACAGGTAAGTAGGTTCTAACACATGTTTTAGGCCTGCAAGTGTTGGTAGCCTCTATATCATCTAAAAGGAAAAAGAAGCAAGCTGAACAGGTCAATCAAACCTGATGAAGAAATTGCCATCTTAGAAAATAAATCTTTTAGGGCCTGTTCCGCGCGTCAGGGTTTTATGGGAATCGCAGGAAATTTTAGCTTCATTGAGTTTTTTTTCTGACCCCTGTTCGGCACGTCAATCTAAATTTCTGTATTGGGAAGACTCACCCGGTGAAATTCATCCAATCAAGAGAAAACCTTGGGCAAATAAAAATTGAATCAGACATGATTTTTTTTTCCTAGGAGATACAGCTCAGGCCACGGGATTCAAATATCTTGCAGGAAAGAAACCCATTCCCAACGAAACCCTGACGCACCGAACAGGGCCTTAGCTATTATTTCAAATCGCTCTGTTTTAATTGGCTGGTCTTATCAACATTTGACATATTATGATATTAATAGTTTCATTCTAGTTTTCTCAAAAAAAAAAATAGTTTCATTCTAGAAGCTGCTAATATATTAGTCAGAAAATCACCCGCCTAACTGTGCATACGCATTGTATTTAGATATCGTAATGCGACTATAATTTAGTAACATGCAGACCGCCTTTTAGCACGTTGGCCGAGACAAAAAGCTAATTCGCATTGCACAAAAGATGGATTTCTCTATCTTATTAGTCGTTATATTAATAAATGGATGTAGTACCCGCTATCTAGTATAGTGATAGAGAAATTACATATCAGATGAGAGATCGAGAAATCAGATCTAGCTGAATTTGGAGGAATTAATAATGGGTACGTTAAAAGAATTGCTGCTTGATCAATGGGCCTTTATAAATAATAAGGAAACCATTAAAAAATGGATGTATCTAGTTTACAAATTGGAGAAAATCTTAATCTAACGAACAACACGGAAAATTTTCATAGAGGGTCAAAGATTCAAAAAGTTTAATAGATATGGCTAATGAGATTCTAAAAATTTCATAGAGGACCAATGACGCAAGTATTACTTGCGCCTCTAATAAGATTCGATTTTTTTTTCTGAATTCAAGGTAATTTTGCAGGAGCTTTTCAGGTGTGGGTTCCACATTCAGGGGGGCAAGTAATAGTTGTCCCCTAAGTGCATCTGCCAAATTTATTACTACGTTCATTAGAACATATTATAATATGATTCATAGTAATTATTAATAAATAAATTGTTCAAAATGAATAATATATTATAATATGATTAATAGTAATAAATGGCAAGTTAATAGTAATAAATAAAATTTCAAAATATTATATTGAGATTAATAGTAATAATAGTAATTATTAATAATATATTTTTTATATTTCAAAATTAATAATAATGATACAAAATAAAACAAAATATACAAGAGACAATGAATTAAATTGTATGGAAAAAATGGACAAAATATTGTTGATTGTTAATGTTAATAATAGTAATAAAAAGTATTAAATGGTACAATTAAATACATATTCTATTAATATCAAAATTATTTATTATTGTAAAAAATAGTAATATTATTAATTTGGTACTATTAACAAATTAATTATAAAAATAGTAATAAATATTACTTAATAAACATTTACAAAAATAATAATGATACAAAATAACATATAGTTTAGGATATTGTTGTATATGAGCCGAGTTTGAGCGAGTCAGACTCAACTCGAACTCGAGCTTGCCACAACTCGAGTTGGCTCGGCTCGTTACACATAGCAATTTCGAGTTTTCTAAACCAACTCGCCACAACTCGAGTTGGCTCGTGACTCGACAGCCAGCTCGAAAATTCTAACATAGAGCATAAAAAACATGTTTCATTTCTAACTTCTAGGTGTTTATCAAATAGAAAGTATGTGTTTACTACTAATGTTTGTCAAATAAATGCAAATAAGTGCAAATAAGTTCCAATAAATGCAAATAATTCAAATATAAAACATGTTTCATTTCAAATAAGTACAAATTATTTATATATTACAACTCGCGAGTTGGATTGAGCGAGTTGAGGGCAACTCGAACTCAACTCGTGAGTCAACTGAGTTGGCTCAGCTCGAGTTAGAACCGAGTTTTTCTCGAGTCGAGTTCGAGCAACTCACGAGTTACGAGTTTTTTCCCAGCCCCAGTTTAGGACATATATATAAATTTTTAATACTATTAGACATATTAGTAGTAATAAAGTACTTATCATTAGATAAATGCATAAGTTTAAGACATATACTAATACTAAATATGTCCAAACTTAACGAGAAGTACAAATGGTCTAGTGGCAGGGAGATTTGGTTAGAAGCGCTGGGTTGGAGTGAGGGCATGAGTTCGAATTCCCCTGCTAACCATTTTTAATATGTTGAATATGTATGTTGTTTGTTTGAGACAAGTACAAAACTTCTTGTGTTTGAGAATGTATTGTGACAATTTATATTTTCCTAAATTGTTTGATGTTATTTCATATTGTTTATGATACCTATTTTGTTTTAATTTATGCTGTTTATAGTTCTCTAAATTGACTCTTGTAATTGGCAAATGGAAATGTAACCAAAAAATAAATCTGCCTAGATTCACAAGTAATCGGGGCGTAAGTAATAGTTGCGCCCTAGATCAGTGTGACACTGCAATGTGGGCCTCACTTGCACAGTTTGGAGGCACAACTATTACTTGCGCCCATGTGTTCATTTCGAAACTGATTGCTCTCTGGATGCACCAGCTTGTCTGTGAACGATAGGGGCTTAAGTAATAGTTGCGCTCCTAAGTAATAGTCAGCAGAGGAATTCGAACCGATGCCCTCACTCCAATCCAGCGTCTCTAACCAAATCTCCCTGCCACTAGACCTTTTGTACTTCTCGTAAAGTTTTGGATATATTTAGTATTAGTAGGTTCTAAACTTATGCATTTGTCTAATAATAAATACTTTATTACTATTAATATGTCTAATAGTATTAATAATTGATATATTATTATTTTATTTATAGTATATGTTTAATAGTATTACTATAAATATATTAAATTAATTTCAAATAAACTTAACCAAAATTTTAACTTAAATTTAATTAAATTGTCATTTTTAATAACTTAATTTATTTTGAACTATTGAACAAAAAATATAGTACTAATTTGTATAATAATAAATATAATAAATATATTATTAATTTTGAAATATAATTAATATATTATTAATACTATTAATATTATTTATATGTATTTAATGTTACCATATATTAATTTTGAACTATTTAATAACAAATATATTATTAATTTGTATATTAATAAATGTAACTAATTTGTATATTAATACTATTTATAAATATATTATTAATCTATTAGTACTATTTATATGTATTTAATGTTACCATTTATATCTATTTTTTGTTATAATTAACATGACATTTTCTAATGAACTTAGTGAAAAATTTGTTAACTGCACTTAGGGGCACAACTATTACTTGTGCTTCTGAATGTGAAGCCCACACATGAAAAGTTCAATTGCCTCGAATTCAGATAAAAAAAAAAAATTTCTTATTAGAATTTAAAAATACAAGTAATATACTTGCGCCTCTGACTCTCTCTCAAATTTTTAGAGTCCAATCCTATCTATCTGTTTAATTTTTGGGTGGCCCTCTATAAAAATTTTCCGAACAACACCGCTGGCGTAGCGAGTTTGTGCCATTTATTAGCGCACCTCAAATCCTAAATCAGTCAACCCCCTCAACGAATTTTCTCTATCGCGATCGCGACCGAGATCTGATCTAGTTCTTCTCCTCAGGTAATTACTGATATCCCTGCTGGAGACTTGATATTGTCGAGCTAGCTTCTGAACAATTAAGCCTTTACTATTCGGTTAGTGTCTTCGGTAGGACAAATACCTTTGTTCGGTGTTATTCTTTGATTTGTTTGTTTTGAATCAACAATCAAGGTTGGGATTGTTCAATTGATCTTCCTAGTGTACTTCTTTCAAATAGGCCTCTGTTCCAATTCGAGATAATTTGAAGCAATAAATCAATTAAAGCTTTGTTTTCTGGCCTTCATTTTATCGGATACTCACAGATTATATCAATTACCGATAAGGAGAAGGAAATCTTGTTCATATAATCATATATATATAAACTGTAACTTCATCTGAATATACAGACATACAATTAGATGATCTAATCGATTAACAAGTTTTTTTTTTTTAAATTACATGCAGTGGTTTTATTAATTACCATTTCTTAATGAGCCTATGGCTCATATTGATTCCACATTTGATATATCATATTGATTAAATGTACTAGCTGAAATCCTTATTTCTGATTATTTGAGTGCCTCTATGTAAAAGGTGCAAAGATGGGGCTATCTTTTACAAAACTATTTAGCCGGCTTTTTGCCAAGAAGGAGATGAGAATTCTGATGGTGGGTCTCGATGCAGCTGGTAAGACCACCATCCTGTACAAGCTCAAACTCGGAGAGATCGTCACTACCATACCAACCATTGGTATGCATTATTTTACTTTCTTGTGTGTTAGTTAGTTAATTTACTTGTTGTGCAATTGGTAAATATTCAGGCATCCATATTTGTGCTGAACTAAGATGCAGAGGTTGGTTGTAGCAGGAACCGCAGTCTTGTTTTAAGATGTATTTTAGAACCAAATGTCTCGCTGTACCTCTGAGTTCATTGTTTTATTCTGTCATTTTTTTTCTAAAAAAAGGAGAGAATCAGAGAAGGACAGAAGGAGAAGAAATAATTGGTGAATGTTGGCTAGGAGTCCACGCTATATTGATTTGCAGATAGTTTTGTAATTTGACTTTGTCTTCATTGTTTGTTTTCGCGACAAATTTAGGCTTTAATGTGGAAACAGTAGAGTACAAGAACATCAGCTTCACAGTATGGGATGTTGGGGGTCAGGACAAGGTATTAATGTACTCTTTTTTTTTATCAACATTAATGTACTCTTTTATACTTAATATGTTTCTTTCTCTCGTTTTATCTGAAACGCTTTCTTGCTGTTTGTTCTTAATATTGCAAAAAAAAAATGTCGTACTAAATGATATGAAATTGAACAGATCCGGCCATTGTGGAGGCACTATTTCCAGAACACGCAAGGTCTTATTTTTGTGGTTGATAGCAATGATCGTGACCGTGTTGTTGAAGCTAGAGATGAGCTCCATCGCATGCTCAATGAGGTATATGGCAATAAAGACCTACTATTGCTTTTCCCTTCTTTTGTTGAGAACTAACTCCCAAGTTGTAAATTTGCAATTGCGCCAAAATCTTATCACAAGTATAACTGAAAAATATACATCTTCTTTTATATTTGTACCTATTTAATTGGGAAATGATTTTAAATTTCAAAAAATGTTTGTGTAAAATTTGCCTTGTTCATACTGCGATTACAATCAGACATAATGAGGGTTTTTCTTTGAGACTTCAAACTTTTCTCATTAATGAGTACAGGAATTTGTTTGTAGCTCAGTCTTGCATTGCTTTTAGTCTGGTTTTGTAGAAATCCTTTCTTTTAGCTTTTCACTTATATGTACATATGTGGTTGTCTTTAGGATGAACTGAGAGATGCAGTGTTGTTGGTGTTTGCAAACAAACAAGATCTTCCCAATGCCATGAACGCTGCTGAGATCACTGACAAGCTCGGCCTTCACTCCCTTCGTCAGCGACATTGGTATACACTTTCTCTTACTCTCTACATTTTGTTTTTGCAATTGTGGCCAGACATTGGTATACACTGTAATCTTTAATTCCCATCAGATCACTGGTGACTTGATCTGACTGGTAAAGAACTTCATTTGATGTAATCATTTTTTTTAACTATAATTGACATATCATGATACTGACAGGTACATCCAGAGTACATGTGCCACCACTGGAGAGGGTTTATATGAAGGCTTGGACTGGCTTTCCAACAATATTGCAAGCAAGGTTAGTGAGTGTGTGTAAATCATGTGTGCAGTGTGTGTAATCTTTTTTTTATATTTCAGAGTGCTAACATCATTTTGTTTTCCTTTCTTAAATGTAGTCTTGAATTGGTTTCAGCTGCTTGGGCCAGAGAATGATTAGGGATGGGTCTTTTCTTTTCTTCATCTTTTTTGTTGTTTTATCTAAATATAATTTGTTACCCTTAGAATATATGTTTCAGTTGATTTTGCTAAACTATTACCGTGACTTATCTGCTGTAACTCAATACTGAGATTCTTGTTGTTTGTTTAATCTGGAAATGCTATTACATATCTACTTACTGGATACATATGTTTTTTATCTTTTATTTTTTAATCTTTTTGTCATATATTCTCTGAACCTCTCTCCCATGCAACTGATAGATAAGTTGCTCTTATGATGCTCCACGTCATAGGGCAACCTATCTCGATTTAGTACTGAACTAATTACTAATCTGATCCTTGCTAGAATTTTTATTCCCTGAGAAACTAGTTTATAATTTTGGATTCTGAAACTCAAAATGTAATCTATGTTCTGTGCATATGATATATATAATTAGCGTAAGAACCAATTCTTAGTCTAGTGACTAAGAGCAACGATCTCTATGTGAGAGATTTTGAATTTGAATTTGGATAGAAAAATTTAAGATCATTTAAATTTGAATAGTTTTATTCTCATCTTTATCTAAAAAAAAATTTCACCGTTCGTAAAAGGAAAAGTTGCTTATCAATCTATAAGATTAATAACTTACGTACAATTTTCTAGCCCTTTTTTCTTTTTCCTAGTTTGTTTTGTTCATGCAGTGCTGTGCTGAGGTAAGATTCAAATACAAGTAATATCCAAAAAGAAATATAAAGAAAATAAATAAGCCAGATAAGATTAATAACATATGTACGACATTCCAGTTTTTTTCTTTTTGCTAGTTTGTTTTGTTCATGCAGTATTGCGCTGAGGTAAGATTCAAATACAAGTAATATTAAAAAAGAAATAGAAAGAAAATAAATAAGGAGAGCCCGATATATAGGACCTATTCTATCATGAAATGAATAACTAAATGGAAGTAACATATACTTCTCTCTAGTGTAGTGCTAACGGGGCGGGCGGGCGGGTTTGGGAAACGGGTCGGACGGGGGGCGGGTGAGACGGGTGACGGGTCGACGGGTTGGACGGGTTACGACGGGCGGGTTGGGACGGGTGGGTTTGGGAAGAGTGATCCAAACCCGCCCTTAGACCCGTCGGGTCAAACGGGTCGGGCGGGCGGGCGGGCGGGACGGGCGGGCACGGGTTTTTTTTTAAATATTTGAAATAACTCCAAAAAACTCCAAAAATTGAAATAACTCCAAAAAAATCTTAAAAAATTCACAAAAAATCTAAAAAAAATCATATTTGAAAAATTACAAATGAATTTAATTTTTTTTATAAAAAAATTTCTTTTTTCAAACTCGTAAATCCAAAATAATTCAAAGACATATAAGTTTTTTTAAATCCGAATATAAAAAAAGTGAATAAAATTAAAAAAAATTCGAATTTTAACCGTTGGCGGGTCAAACGGGCGGGCGGGACGGGTCAAACAGGCGGGTCGGGTAGACGGGTCGGGCGGGACGGGTTCTGACACGGGTTTAGAACGGGCGGGTTTAAACGGGCGATTTTTCAAGGGCGCCACCCAAACCCGCCCTTTGACCCGCACCCGCGACCCGTCCGGGTTCAACGGGTTTGGTCAACGGGCGGGTTGGACGGGTAAAAGACGCGGGCGGGACGGAGCGGGCGGGACCCGTTTGGGTTTTAGCACTACACTACTTCTCTCTCATCAATTCATGGATCAACTTCTTGAAAGTCTTGCTAAATATTTTTGTTTTCGTTATTTAAACGGTTACACTGATTCAGGGGCGGATTCAGACGGTCAACCAATTCACTCCGAAGACTAAAAAAATACCACTTTTACTTGTCTATACGTACATTTGCATATTATAAGCTGTCATTTGATCTTTGTAATGCATTAGTCACTATTCATGGATCAACTTCAATAGTGTAACTCTTACTTAACATTTAGTTGAAAACTTGAAATGTCATGAAAGTATTTATGGATGATTTTTAAGTGTACGGTACCTCGTTTGATGAATGCTTGACTAATCTAGCTAAGGTATTAGAAAGGTGCAAGAAAGTATATTTCGTACTCGGTTGAGAGATGTCATTAATATTTCATGGTGCAGAAAAGAGTTATCTTTTGTTGAAGAACCTTCAGACAAATCACTGGACAAGTCCAATGCAAGCGAAATTGGAGGCGATACAATAGCTGAAGGGATCGTTTCAGTTAGTTTAGTTAGTTGATGCATTTAATAGCATTAAATGCTAGTGTATGTTTTGATTAGAAAACAGCTCAGCTGATTAGCATTCTGTTATTCGGTTATATATAGAGGCTTAATGGCATTGTAATAATTGATGAAATACAAAGAAAATTCATTCCCTTTCTCTTTTCTATTTTCCTTTATGGTATCAGACCCATTCAAAGGAGCTCAAGCTCTTCTCTATTCTCTCTAATGGCAAATCCTTCGTCTCCCCTTTCCATAGCAGTGCAATCCACTGTCTCACCAATTCATTTCTCTCATCAAGTCCGCACAACCCTTGATGCGGACAATTACCTCGTCTGGCGATCCCAAATCCTACCAGTTCTCAAAGGACATGGATTGGTTGGATTCATCGATGGATCTGTCAAACCTCCTGATCAATTTCTCACTGACACTGCCAGCACCATCACCATTAATCCTGCCTATGATCTCTGGCATAAGCAAGATCAGCTAATTCTTGCCTGGATCTTCAATTCGATTTCTCCATCGCTACTATCTCAGGTCGTTCGATGTGAGACCTCGGCTGATCTGTGGTCCAAGATCCAGCACATTTACTCTTCCCAATCCATGATGAAGGTCCTAGACTTGAAATTGCAACTTCAAACAGCCAAGAAAGGATCATCTTCTTGTGCTCAGTTTATTCAACAAATGGAGAGTCTCGCTGATCGCCTTAGAAGTATAGGCATTGATGTGTCAGATCAAGAACTTGTTCTGTATACCATGCAAGGACTTGGATCTGACTTTGAAAATTTCATCACAGCTTTATCGATGAGATCTATATCACCTTCTATGCTTGAATTCAGCACTCTTCTTCTTGCTCATGAATCAAGAATGCAAGCGAATCTTCGATCTACTACAACCTCAGCTGTGCATCTGACCACACAGGCGGGAGGCAAAAATCAAGATCCTTCTGACAACTCTGTGTTCTATGTCAATTCCACTCAAAACAACTACAGAGGCAAAGGCAATCAGAGAGGTCGAGGAAGGGAAAGAAACATCAACAACAATCAAGATCAGGTCCAATGCCAGATCTGTGCCAGATGGGGCTCTGAATTGCTATCATAGGTTTGATATCAGGTACTCTGGACCACCCTCTTCTACTTCTGGTACAACTGAAGCTTCTGATCCACAACAACAAGCTCTCATAGCTGAACCTTCTTCCTCTACCACTTCTCAGTGTCAGCTAGCCTGGTACCTAGCTTCAGGTGCATCATCACATGTCACATCTGATCTCAACTCTCTCTCCAATTACCAGTCCTATCATGGATCAGATGTTGTCCACATAGGGAATGGTAAATCTCTCTCAATTACTCACAAAGGTTCATCAATGTTGATCAGTGGTGACAAGTCCTTAAAATTGCAAAATGTGCTAGTTGTCCCTAAAATTAAAAAGAACCTGATTAGTATTTCCCAACTTACCCTTGACAATAATGTATGTGTACAATTCTCATCACATTGTTGTTTCATCAAGGACTTGGAAACACAACAGATCCTGCAAATTGGCAGTTTGCATAATGGCCTTTACAAGCTTCACACTCAACCAGTGAACAAGTCTCAAGTCTTTCAAGTGTCTCTCTCCTCTTCACAAGTGTGGCACAACAAATTAGCACACTGTTCTTCAGCTGTTCAAGCACAATTAGCCAAATCTAATCTCATTTCAATAAAGAAGTCTAGGATTAACACTCATTTTTCTTGCTCAGATTGTAATAAGGCAAAAGCCCATAAAATACCCTTTGTACCATCTCAAAACACTGCTCAAAAGCCCCTAGAAGTTGTGCATACTGATGTGTAAGGCCCTGCTCCTGTAATTTCTGAGAATGGTCATAGGTATTACATTTATTTCACTGATGAATTCTCACGATTCAGTTGGTTTTACTCTTGTGCCTGTAAATCTGATGTTGCAAATTTATTCACTGAGTTTAGAACAAAAGTAGAGAATCTTCTTACTTCCAAAATCAAACTGGTACAGTGTGATGGTGGTACTGAGTTCAAACCAGTTATGAGGCAACATCCAGACATCACTTTCCAAGTCTTATGCCCTCACACTCCAGTGCAAAATGGCCTGGTTGAAAGGAAGTACAGGCATATAGTGGAGCTAGGGCTTGCCAACATGTTTCATGCTCAAATACCCCTTGCTTACTGGAATATGATCTTTGTCAGTGTTGCATTTGTAATTAACAGGCTGCCTTCACCTACCATTGGGGGCAAACCTCCTTTTGAAAGACTATTCAACTATGCACCAGACTACAATTTTCTTCACACTCTAGGTTGTGCTTGTTTTCCACTTCTAAGACCCTACAACACCAACAAGCTGCAACCTAGGTCAGAAAAGTGCATTTTCCTTGGCTACTCCACAATTCACAAGGGCTATCTTTGTTTAAACCATGACACATGCAAAATCATTGTCTCTAGACATGTTGTCTTTGATGGAAATGACTTGCCTTTCACTTGCTTTCAACAAGGTCAGCAAACAACTTCCCACACTCATTCCAATAATAGCCCTAACACACTAACCATTGTGCAACCTACTACTCCCTCTCAATCAACCTGTACAACATCTCCTAACCCTAATTCACAGGAACTTGCCTCACCACCTGCACAATCACTTGCCACTACATCATCCACTTCAACTCAACAAAACACCAACACCACTTCACATACTATGGTCACCAGAACAAAAACAAAGTCTCTCATACCAAAACACTTCCCTGATTATCAAATCTACACAGCTACCACCTCCATCAGACAAGAAGAGCTTACCTACCACTCTCAGGCAATCAAACATCCAGCCTGGAGACAAGCTATGGCTGAGGAACTCTCAGCATTGGCACAAAACTGTACATGGGACCTAGTACCCCCTCCCTCAAACACAAACCTGATTGGAGCCAATTGGCTGTTTAAACTGAAATTCAATGCTGATGACATTGTTCAAAAGCATAAAGCCAGACTTATTGCAAAGGGGTATAACCAACAGGAAGGGCTCGACTACTTTGAGACGTTTAGCCCAGTTGTCAAGCCAGCAACCATAAGAATTGTGCTTACAATTGCTCTATCTCAACACTGGTCAGTTCAACAGCTGGATGTGAATAATGCATTCTTGCATAGTGACCTTCAGGAAGATGTTTATATATATGGAGCAACCACCAGGATTTTCTGATCCAAACAAAACACACTATGTTTGCAAACTTAGGAAATCACTCTATGGGCTCAAACAAGCTCCACGAGCTTGGTTCTCAAAACTCAAAACATTTCTGTTATCTCTGCAGTTCAGATCCACTGAAGCTGATCACTTACTGTTCATCTTTACATCTGACAAGGTAGTCATCTATATTCTCATCTATGTAGATGATATACTCATTACTGGCAATACCACAAGTGCAATTGAGATTTTACTGAAGAACCTACAAGAGAACTTTTCAATCAAAAACCTTGGCAGACTCAACTACTTCCTTGGTATTGAAACAACTTATGAGGGCACCGGTCTTCATCTCTCTCAAACAAGATACTTGCAATCAATCCTTCAAAGGGAAAATATGGGAAATGCCAAGCCCATTCAGATCCCAATTGAAACTGGTACACAGCTGTCCAGATATTTAGGTACCAAGATGGACAACCCTCAGCTCTACAGATCAATTGTGGGGGCACTGCAATATGCCACTGTCACAAGGCCAAATCTGTCTTTTGCAGTAAATAAGGCAGCTCAGTTCATGGCTGAGCCCACTGACATGCATTGGCAATTGGTGAAACGGATACTACGATACATACAAGGTACATTACATCATGGCCTTACCTTTGTGTCCAATGCAAGCCTGTCACTCAACACATACTGTGATGCGGATTGGGCAGGTTGCCCGGATGATAGAAGGTCAACAAGTGGGTTTGCAATCTACCTAGGGTCAAACTTGGTCTCTTGATCATAAAAAAAGCAACCCATCGTTGCGAGATCGTCAATAGAAGCTGAGTATAGGTGTCTGGCCGTGACAGCTGCAGAACTAACTTGGATAAGCTCATTGCTAAAAAAACTGCATTATCTAGTGAGTCAAGCCCCAACCCTTTGGTGTGACAATTTGGGACCTACGTTCTTAGCATCCAACCCGATTTTCCATGCTTGAATGAAACACATTGAGCTGGACTACCACTTTGTCAGGGAAAAAGTGGTATCTCGACAATTGATTGCGAAATTCAACTGCTCAGCAGACCAATTGGCGGACCTGATGACAAAAGGACTGTCTAAGGATATATTTCAGGCGATTAGAGACAAGCTTCACGTGTTTGTCAACCCGCATCGCTTGAGGGGGGGGGGGTGTTGAAGAACCTTCAGACAAATCACTGGACAAGTCCAATGCAAGCGAAACCGGAGGCGATACAAGAGCTGAAGGGATTGTTTCAGTTAGTTTAGTTAGTTGATGCATTTAATAGCATTAAATGCTAGTGTATGTTTTGGTTAGAAAACAGCTCAGCTGATTAGCATTCTGTTATTCGGTTATATATAGAGGCTTGGCATTGTAATAATTGAGTGAAATACAAAGAAAATTCATTCCCTTTCTCTTTTCTATTTTCCTTTATCTTTGGAAATGTATGCGGGCGCGTTTGGATCGTGCAAGGGTTAGTGCGAAAATAGTGTTATTCAAATTAAATAGTGATTGGAACTAGTTCTTACTTTTTGCTATCTCAAATCAACGAAAATAGTTCTTATTTTTTGCTATTCGGGTTACTGAAAATGTTGTTTGATTTGTATATTTAGGATAGTGGTGAAGAAATAAATAAAATAATAAATTGTTTTATTTTTCTCAAAATAACTCTAATATAATGAAATGCCCTTACAAAGCTATATATAATATATTCTGACAAAATTGCCACTAAGCAACAAATTGCACTGATGATTAAAATTAGTGAGGTTTTTCTCAAAATGTGAGGAACTGATTACACTCCTTTAATACATGTATTAGCTATATAATACTGATACGCGAAAATAAATAACAACTCCCAGGACAAATAAAAAATGATGATAAAAAGAGATGCACCAAAAATTTGTTTTCCATAAAGAATGACAATAGACGGAACCAATCACTTACGATCTACGCACAGGTATAAAGCAAGTTATTGTATTCGATCTATGCACAAGTTATTGTATTCGATACGATAAGAGTGCGACAATACACTTAATTAATATATTAACATTTAAAAGCAATATAGAATATATATAACAAAAAATATTATTATACAAGAGAAGAGATGACGTAATAATAAGATGTCTTATGAGAAATGACTTGTTTTAGATTCAAATTTCCTCTACGCTTTATTTTTCACTTATTTATATAATGTGGAGCATCAAAGACGTACCATAGACATATAAGATGTGTCATGCGTATTAGAGGTCAAATTTATCGATCAAATTGAATAAAATAAACAAATATATCATGTGTCGCATGGATATGCATCCGAGCCGTATCAAACTAATATCTGTTGGAACAAAGAATAAACAAGAGTGCACATGATATATTATGCGAACAAGATTCTCGACGAGGCACAAATGAATTACACAACAAATGAGAATAAGCTACTCGCCTTACTATTCATTTATGTTTCTATCTCGGGAGATAAAATGTGATTGGAGATCGACAAGTTTGAAACACATCTCTGAAAGATTTTGACTTAAAAATTTAAATAAGATTTGAGACACACATTCACTGTTTCTAAACAAAGTAATTGTCTACATTGATCATTTTACAGTCTGTTACTTGTTAAGTAAAACAGAAGTCAAGAAAAAACTCATCAATAATTTTTTTTGAAAGCGACTAATTGTTCCTTCTTACAAGTTTTCCTTACACGTCCTCCATAAGCGGAGCGAAGCGGAGCATCTGCTCGAGAATTATCCACCACGTAAGTCTTTATACTCAAGACAAAAAGTCTTAATACTTTCTAATGTTGTCATCCAAATTTATTTCTAAGCCTCAATTTTAACTGAAATTCTTCATTCCATTTGGAGTTTCATATTGAATCATGTAAGTCTTTATAATCAAATGTAGTAGTCTTTATACTATTTGACTGAATTCATTATAATAAATATTGAGTGTCAAGTTTTCATTTCTCAAGACATGTAGTATTTATTTGTAATTTCCTTGTTAATTATATACTGCAATGAATACTGTATCATGGAAGTCTTTATAATTAACATTCGAAGTCTACTTTTGACTTTATTTGGCAGTCTCTATTTTAACATGAAAGTCTTTATATTAAATGTTACAAGTTTTTATACCTCTAACTTAAATGTTTATATATTTTTAAAGCATCAATCTTTTCAACACATATCAATTGAGGTATTATACTAAAACCACAAATTCTTTATACTGTAGTCACAAAAAGCTTTATACTACCAAAGACTCCAAGTCTACTGAAATATTGAGGCAATAAAAAATTAGTACAAGTATAAAGTCTTTAGACTTAGTAAAAAATTAGTTTAAAAAAATACTTAAAGTTTTTATACTATAATCAAGAAGTCATTATACTACATGATAAAACACAATCAATTATCGAAAAAAAATTATCTCTGAGTGGGGAGGCACGTAAGGATGACGCAAATATGGAGACTTTATATTTACTCATTTTTTTGGCTTCAAGAGTTTGACTTGGAAATAAAAAATAAGAAGAACGCAATAAATTCTTGAGAAACATTTATCTAGACTTGGAAAGAATAAAGCGATGGGGTATTGTCAATTGATGACTCGTTCACCTAAAAACAACTTTATAATATTTAAACGGTTGAATTGGCAAATCCAAATGTGATATATACATTTTATAAGTACTAGAGATACGACTCGCTGGCGCGAAAAAAAGTTAAATTTTAAACTTTCATATTACAATAATAAAATTATAATAAATTATTTAAATAATAAAACTAAATAAAAAAAGCAACAACAAAAAAATTCAAATCAGCTACGTTCAACCTTTATATATGTAGGATTAAATCAGCTAGCCAAGTGAATTAACTATATGGTTGCAGTCTTACATATTGTTCCCATCAATAACGGATGTCTCCAGTTATATGGAATGGAGATAAACGTAATTAGGCGAACACCGACGTTGGGAAAAATTTCACAAAAAGCTCAATAACAGACCGTATTATAAGTAATAATCCAACACAATTTAATTTTTTTACGAAGAATTACGAACGCGATTAACAATAGCCCTTGAAATTCTCTTCAGTGTTTTAATATTTTTCGTCTATTTTCTTTTGTCTGGAGCGCTATTAACAATAGCATTCCTATTCTTTTTTTTTTGCATGTCTAACTCAACTATGTCTAACTTAAAAAAATAAAATAAAGAGATTTCATAAGAGGAGCGTGACTGTTAATTGAGTCTCAAGTGAGAATTCTGATTTCTGGCAGAAATGAACTCTAAACTTGCAGAAAACTGAGAAAAATAATAAAATAATATAAATATTTTAGGGACATATTGTTAATCGCGTTTGTGGTCCTTTATAAAAATTTTAGGGAATACTGAGCCATTACATTAATATATCCCGTTATTGGGGGCCTTTATGAAAATTTTCCGCGACGCTGGCTTCTTGAGTTTGTGTCATTTAATAGCGCTCCTCTAAAAGCGGAAATCAGTCAACCCATCTGCAAATTCTCTCTCGCGCGATCGCGATCGAGATCTGATCTAGCACTTCTCCTCAGGTAATTGCTGATATCCGCGTTGGAAAATTTTGATATTGTGAGCTAGCTTTTGAACAATTAAACCGTTACTATTCGGTAATTTCTCTTCGGTACGACAAATACCTTTCTTGGTTTTGAATCAACAATTAATGTTGGGGTTGTTCTATTGATCTTCCTAGAGCAATTCTTTCGAATAGGCCTCTGTTCCAATTCGAGCTAATTTGAAGCAATTAACCTATTAAAAGCTTTGTTTTCTGGCCTTCATTTCATCGGATGCTCATAAATTATATCAACTACCAATAGCAAGAAGTAATCTTGTTCATATATATAGAAACTGTAACTTCGGCTGAATTTGTAGACATGCAACTTCATGCGATCTAATGGATCACAAAATTCTTTTTTTGAGATTACAAAATGAAGTGGTTTCACTAATTGCCATTTCTTAATGAGCCTATGGCTCATATTTGATTCCACATTTGGTGTAGCATATTGATTAAATTTACTCAGTGAAATCCTTCTTTCTGATTATTTGAGTGTCTCTATGTTAAAGGTGCAAAGATGGGGCTATCTTTCACAAAGCTATTTAGCCGGCTTTTTGCCAAGAAGGAGATGAGAATTCTGATGGTGGGTCTCGATGCTGCTGGTAAGACCACCATCCTGTACAAGCTCAAACTCGGAGAGATCGTCACCACCATACCAACCATTGGTATGCATTACTTTACTTTCTTCTGTGTTAGTTAGTTAATTTACTTGCTGTGCAATTGGTAAATATTCAGGCATCCATATTTGTGCTGAAACAAGATGTAGAGGTCGGTTGTAGCAGGAACCATAGTCTTGTTTTAGATGTACCAGTATCTTAAGAACCAAGTGTCTTGCCGTACCTCTGAGTTCTTTGTTTTATTCTGTCATATTTTTTTAAAAGAAGAGGAAAAAAGAAATAATTGGTGAATGTTGGCTAGGAGCCCAGGCTATATTGATTTGCAGTAGTTTGATAATTTGACTTTTGTCTTCATTGTTTGTTTTTTCGCAACATACTTAGGCTTTAATGTGGAGACAGTAGAGTACAAGAACATCAGCTTCACAGTATGGGATGTTGGGGGTCAGGACAAGGTATTAATGTACTCTTTTATGCTTAATGTTTCTTGTCTTGTTTTATCTGAAATGCTTTCGTACTGTGTTCTTACTATTGCAAATTTCTGATCAGTACTAAATCATATGAAATTGAACAGATCCGGCCATTGTGGAGGCACTATTTCCAGAACACGCAAGGTCTTATTTTTGTGGTTGACAGCAATGATCGTGACCGTGTTGTTGAAGCTAGAGATGAGCTCCATCGCATGCTCAATGAGGTAATTGCTACAAAAACCTACTATTATTTTTCCTCTATTGTTGAGAACGTACTTCCAGCTTGTAAAATTGCAATTTCTTCAATCGAATCTTGTTATATAAAAAAAACAGAACGATAGAGATATTCTTTTATATTTATACCTGCTTGATTGGAAAATGAGTTTAAATTTAAAAAAATGTTTGTGTAGAATTTGGGTAATTCATACTGCAATCAGATAACATAATGAAGGTTTTTCTTTGACACTTTAAACTTTTCTCATTAACGAGTAGAGGACTTTGTATGTAACTTGGTCATTTGTTGCATGGCTTTTGGTCTGATTTTTGTAGAAATCCTTTCTTTTAGCTTTTCACTTATATATAAATATATACATATTTGGTTGTCTTTAGGATGAACTGAGAGATGCAGTGTTGCTGGTGTTTGCAAACAAACAAGATCTCCCCAATGCCATGAACGCTGCTGAGATCACTGACAAGCTCGGCCTTCACTCCCTCCGTCAGCGCCACTGGTACTCTCTTTCTTTCTCTCACTCACTAGATTTTGTTTTTGCAATTGTGGCCAGAATCTGACTTGTGAAGGCTTATATATTGACCAAAAAGCACAAAAATGACCTTTTTGTTGTATCATGATGTTGGGCTTGGATATTCAGCTGCTGTTACTTTTTTTAGTTTCCATCAGATAACTGGTAACTGGTGACTAGATCTGACTGGTAAGATCTCCTTGTGATGTGTTCATTTTTTTTTAACAATAATTGATCTATCATGATACTGACAGGTACATCCAGAGTACATGTGCCACAACTGGAGAGGGCCTGTATGAAGGCCTGGATTGGCTTTCCAACAATATTGCAAGCAAGGTTAGTGAGTGTGTATATTATTTGTGCAGTGTGTGATCTTTGTTATATTAGTGCTAACATCTTTTTGTTTTCCTTTCTGCAATGCAGGCCTGAATGGATTTCAGCTGCTTGGAGTCCAGAGAATGATTAGGGATGGGTTGGGTCTTTACTTTATCTTTTTTGGTATTTTAGCTAAACATAGTTTGTTACCGTTAGAATATATATGTTTCAGTTGATTTTGTTAAACTATTACCTTGACTTGTCTGCTGTAACTCAACCGAGATTCTTGTTATTTGTTCAATCTGGGGATTGCTATTACATGTCCACTTGCTTGACGCATATATATTTATTTATTAACGCTTTTGGTCATATATGCTCTGAACCTGGATCCGCATCTGCTGCCATAATTGTGATGGCACAACTGTGCTATTAAACTAATTTGGATGCTCGGATTATATTTGGATGGTTGTGATTTGATTCAGAAAATTGTATATTACAATATAAATTTTATGGAATCCACTTGTCATTGAGACAATGGCATCATTGTGCCATCACATTAATGGCAGCGGATGTCATTCTCTCTGAACCTCTCTCCCTTGTCCCCCCCCACCCACCCACATCACATTAACCCGATCCGAAGCGAGCACTTGAGACCCGACTTGTTATGACTCGCAACTCGATCTGAAGTGACACCTGAAGATCCGCAATCTGATCCGAAGCGACACCTGAAGACCCGCATTCCGATTCGAAGCGACACCTGAAGACCCGCAATCCGATCCGAAGCGACACCTGAAGACCCGCAATCCGATCCGAAGCGACACCTGAAGACCCGCAATCCGATCCAAAGCGACACCCAAAGACCTGAAACTCGACTTGAGATGACTCACGACCAGATTCGAAGCAACGTCTGAGGATTCGAAACCCGACCCGAACCGACTTGAGACGGCCCGTAACACAATCAGAAGTGACGATTGAGAATCTGTAACTGGCCTAGTTGACCTCAACCATAAATGTTTGTTAATATTTTGATCGTTTATTTGTTTTTATGTCAAACTTATGACCTAACAATATTTCTATGTCAAACGGGTAGGACTCACCCGAGCCGGCTGTCATCTTTAACAAAAAAGCAACGTCAAGAGTGTCTGATTGGACTCGAATCCTGACCTCATCTCATCTGACTTGATCCAACACTTGAAACGACCGACGATTAAATTCGAAATGTGATTGTGCAATCCGAAACCCAACCCGACCCAAGACCCGACTTGACACCCAAAAAACGTCGACGTTGCCCAACCTGAGACTCGATCTTGCTTGACCTAACCCAACACCTGAAGAACGCCGATGCGACCCGACCCGATCCAACACGCGGAAAACATTGATGCTGCCCGATCGAGACCCAACCTGATATCGCCCGACCAACCCAACACCTGAAAAACGTCGACGCTGTCCGACTTGAGACTCGACTCGTCCCAACATCCGAAAAGCACTAACACTCCCGACACCCAACCCAATCTCACCGATCAGACCCACCACTCGAAAAATATCGATGCTGCTCAATCGAAATCTGACTCGATCTCACTGATCCGACCCCCCACACGTATATCGTTATAAGTCAAATTAACCCGACTCGACCCAAATTCGTTCGACCCACCAATAAAATATAAATATACACTATATAGACTATTTGAACCAATAAAATTTAAACTAAAATCAGTACTTCAAAACAAATAGTTTAGGACTTGATTGAACCAAAACAAAGATTCAAGATTTTATTGAACTAAATCGAATAGTTCAAATTAAACCAAATCGAATAGTTTAGGAACTAAAAGTGAACCTTTTCTCTATATATAATTTACCGTTGGTTAAATGAAATTGTAATGGCAAATTGCATCAATTATATACTTGATCAATCTGTAAGATTAATAGCACGTACAATTTTCCAGCCTTTTTCTTTTTCCTAGTTTGTTTAATTCATGCAATATTGTGCCGAGGTAAGATTCAAATACAAGTAATATAAAAAGGAAATATAAAGAAAATAAATAAGCCAGATAAGGCCTATTCAATCATGAAAAGGATAACTAAATTGGAAATAACATATACTTTAAAGTTGATGTTGGTCTGTACCAGTAGGCACTCATAATGAAATCTAGAAAATTCGCATGAAAATGATGAAAAGAAAAAAATAACTTGCATAAGCATAAGACTAGCAACAAAATAATGTTTGACAAAGTAAAAATCTTGTAAGATTTTAAGATCTGATACATTCATCCTACGGTGATAACAAAAGAACCAATACCTACATTTAAAACAATAAGCTACCATCATGAGCACAGATAATGCCAACTACACTGATTGACATCATATATTATTTACTTACTAATAATAACGAAGCAATCCAAACTTTATACTAAAACAGTTTTGGGTTTCACTCCTATCTTCTTCCATGAAACATTAGGCATGATCTGGGCTGCGTCGACTCGATCCTTGTATCTGATGGCAAAATTCAAAAGAGAATCAAGCAGTGAATCCGAAAGCAAGTGGGGTACTAGCCCAAGCTCAATCAATTTGGTGTGTTTTGCATTGTAGTAGTGTTCCTCTGCTTCCACTCGAGGGTTTGGCACTGACATGGCCTTCACCTCTAACCCTAATTTCTCACCAGCCTTTGTGACTAATTTGGCAAGGTCATTAACAGAGAATTGCTCGGTGAACTGGTTGAAAACTCTAAACTCTCCTGGGTTGGCTGGATTGGCTATTGCAAGCTCAACACATTGTACTGTATCTCTTATATCCAGGTATCCTCTAGTCTGAAAGAGATGAAAATGTTCTCAAGTATTTAAAAGTTTGACAAATTCTAATGGAGAAACACTACAACGAAATTATTGAACCAACATGAAAATGACCAAGATTACAATAACAGGTTTTGATACTTTGCTTGGGTGAGATTCATTAATGTTATAATCTGATTTTAATCAGCCCTTGAGATAGCAATGCAACGTAACCACAATTTGCCATTTATGTATTTTCTTTAAATGCATTGATCCATGGAGGAATATAAGGTAATTAATAGCATAATTCATGGAAAGTTTGAGCCGAAATTAATGGTGACTGAAAACAAACCAAAGAGGCAAATTAAGACCAAATTGGCACTTAATGTGATGATTCAGGGCCAAATTAGGCATAAGTTTATAAAACTGCACTATGAATGGCCAATTGAAGCAGGCATCTGCTCTGTCTATCTCTTTCAACTGAGACTGAAGTTGCCTTCAACAAAGGTTTCATTGAATGCTTTAAGCATACTCGGCCTGTTTGCAGACTAATTATTTTGATTAACTAGGTGTTAATCATGGAAAATTGCATGGAATTCAGGCTTTAATGAATAGAGCCAAAGTGCCAAACAATTAGCTTTCAAAATTTTGTAGCTGATATCTGTTTGATATATATTTTGAGAATAAGTACCTGGCCGCCCTTTCCATACACAGTAAGTGGATGCCCCACAGCTGCTTGGACACAAAAACGATTAAGGGCTGTCCCGAAAATACCATCGTAGTCAAACCTATTGCACAACTCCTCATGCATCTCCGTTTCATCAGTGCGCAACCCATATACAACGCCTTGGTTCAAATCTGTTGCCCTAAGTCCCCAAGCTCTGCATGTAAATGCAATATTGTGTGAATCATGCACCTTACTTAGATGGTAGAAAGAACCAGCTTGTTTTGGGTATGGCAATGTGTCTGTACGGCCATTGTGTGTTATCGTGATATATCCTTCCTCGATGTCTATATTTGGTGTGCCATACTCTCCCATGGTACCGAGCTTTACAAGATGGCACTCTTCACGGAACTCCTTTATGGCAAATAACACATTGAGTGTACCAATCACATTGTTATGTTGCGTGAAAACCTGTATACTTGAAAAAGTCAGCACACTGTTGCACCTTTTTTTTAAATAAAACTTTTTTTTTCCAAAAGAAATACTTATCCAGATTTGCAACCTATTAATTTAGTTTGACGTGGGATTATGCCTTTTGGAAAAAGGCCGACAGGATATCCTTCACAACATTTATCATTTATTATGCAAACTCAATAACTTTTTCTTTCCTGGCAAAATCTTGTTTGGAGAAAAATGTCAGCTGCCTTTGGCAAATGTGACATCTAGGAATAATTTGCTAAAGACACCAAAATATGATATTTGAAGCTCTAATGTGATATGTTGTTATATACCGCTCTAGAACGATCAATCATGGAATAAGGTGCAGAGCGCTGCTCCCCAAAGTGTACCACTGCATCAGGCTCAAACGACTTGAAAGATTCAGCTAGAAACTCAAAATCACATATATCTCCAATATAAAGAGAGATAGTTTTGCCAGTTAGTAGCTTCCACCATTTGATTCGGTTTTGGATGGAGGTAATAGGGGTAAGAGATTCAAGGCCCAGCTGGTGGTCAAAGAGGCGGCGCACCAAGTTGTCAACCACTGCCACCTCATAACCCTTTTTCGACAGGTACAAGGCTGTGGCCCACCCGCAGTACCCATCTCCACCTATCACCATCACCTTCTTATTTTTAGGGTTTGAAAATTGATTGTTCGAGCTTTTATGGGTCTTGGAGGTGTTTTCTTGGTTGAGGGTGGAGGTTGCTAAAGCAGTAAACGGTTTGTTTTGGCGAGTTTTTAGGTGTGGCTTTAGGGTTAAATGGGAGGATTTGCACCTTTGGAAGGAGATTGCTGAGAAAAAATTTTGGTTCTTGGAGTTGGACTTGGTGGTTTTAGAGAGGGTGAAGGTACAGTATGTGGAAAGCAAATGCACCATGTTTCTAAATTGTTATCCTCACACGGAAATGCCTTTGCCTGAAAAATTAGCACATATGAATTTCTAAATAAGAATATCATCAAGTGGGGAAAACTTAGATAAAATTGAAAACCCTAAGTTTACTTAAGGTTTCTCTGAATACTATAAGTTAACTGAAATTGAGTACAAGTTGGACCAGTACAATACTACAGGTTAACACTCGAGATCGAGAAGCTATCCTATCGAGAATTTGAAATTGAAATGCAGTAGAAATGGATATGCATACAAAATTCTAGTTCCAATTTGATAATTATGTTTTATTCAAATTACCACAATTTCATACTTAAATTTGGAATGAAGTTAAAGAATATCAAACAAAAAGTATATTAATTTATTTCAAGGAAAACACTAATTTTATTGGAATATGACTGCAAAACAATTACAGAGCTAGCCTAGCACACATGATTGAATAAGTAACTATCCATTGTTCCAAGCAACTATTGCTGTCCATTGATATTAACCAAGAAGTTAGGAAAAAATCAACTATTAGCACTTGCTCGCGGGGTTTACCAACAGCTGCCATTCCCCTCAACACCAATTAAACACTTTCTGGCATTGCAATGGAAATCAATTCCGACACTGTCGCTCCAACTTAGTACATTAAATATCTAGTTTAGTAAACAAGACCAAAGAAGAGAGGTTTGAAGAGCATATAAATCTCGCTCCGTACAAACAATTGCAAGTGGTTGGAGGTCGATTTCCGATTATTCATATACCCGAATAGGTTGAAAGGAGGATTTCAATAGGAGGAGAAAGAAAGTTATCTTCCGATCAAATCTCTAAAAATTAAAAGTTAGTAGCAGGGTTTCAATATGAGGAGAAGGAGATGCGTACCAGACCTTAAGTTAGTAGCGCTTAAGCATCAGATGCGGGAAAATGATAAGGGAAATTGACAGAAAGGTTTATCAGTAAATATCGCAGAGGATATCTCTCCGCGGAGAGAGGGGTGCTCCTTGACTCATGCTGTGTTGATAATTTTGTATTGTATGATCCATTGATCCGGGGAATATACTGGAGTCCAGATAATAAACATTGGTGTAGTAATTAAATGATAGACCGCAGGAGTACTGTATAGTCACCGACAGGTATTGGGGTCTACCTGGACCGGATCCGTATTCTCTGTGGGTATTTTTATCTCCGAGAGTGGAGATTGATCTCGACCATTCGTTTAGAAATCAACGCTCGACCGTTAAAACTATGTGATTTATGAGAAAATTTTGTATTATTAATTAGTATCGTTGATCTAATATTCGACAGTCGAATGTAATCATTCTCAGAGAGCAAAGAAAACGAAATCCGCAGAGAATTTCGTTCCACCTGGATCTGAGTAAGGTCAGACGCAGCGAGGCTTGAATCTCAGATCTTTTTCATGAAAGTCTCGTATCTTATCACTACATTAGATAGGGCTTCACAATAATATTCCTGAGACTAATTTGGTTAAGTAAACGAAGAGATAGATATTGTCGTGGAAGCCAAACTTGATAGCAGCTTGTCTATTTTCTTTCATTTTCGTTTTTGGGCTATACATGGGCCTTATTAGTTAATGAGGTTATCAGTATATGATACACATAGACGGTTAGGGTTGTTGACGGTATAGCCTTTATTCGTTTAACTGTTTCATTCCATTAAAATGAAATGGCTAACGAAATAGCTGGCAGTGTCGTTTGTAAAACGAAGCGAAAAACATAATTGGTCTATATTTTGTTGCCTGAACAAAACGATAGACGAAATAGACATGTTTCGGATAGACATGTTTCGTAATCATTCATTTTTGTTCCGTTTAGAATCCTACGTGTTTGAAATATTTTTCACAGTAGAAAATCTTCTTGCGGAGAAAAAGAGAGAGAGTGAATAAAAAACCTTAGATTTCCTCGCCTCGCCGCTCATTTGCCTCTTTTCCTCGCACGTCTATTCCAATTCCTCTCTTCTCTCGCGTCTCTCTCTCTCTTCCACTATTGCACAACAACTCCTTGCATTCTCTTTGAGGCAATGACAAGTGTATTTTCCTTTGATATGTTCCCTTGTCTCTTACCTGAATCATTGCCTTCCATGTTCTCTCAACGCTCATTTGTCATCATTTGTAGAATTTCAAGATAAGTTCTCTATAGAATTTTATTAACCACAGAAGATGTAAATTTCCACGTTCATCGCTCCATCTATTCAAATCGAAAATCAAATATCTCATAATTAGCGCTGTCAAACGTTAAATACGAAACATAATTAAACTATTTTGTTTTTCGTTTCGTTTCGTCCACGAAAAAAACATTTTGTCTACCATTCGTTTTATAAACGAAATAAAGAACAAGACACGGAAATTTTGTGAATTTTACACTAAAAATGTTGAAATGACAATAAAAATCAATTTTGTTTCTGTTTCGTCTTTTTATAAATAAATATTAATTTCGTTCCGTTTCGTTTTTAATACGAAACAAAATGTTTCTTTTTCGTTCCATGCATCTACCACGGAACGAAATAGAACGATCGAAACGGCAAAACATTGACAACCCTCCTCATAATATATTTGTCTCGTAACAATATATATCTCGAAACAAACCATACAATAACATTATATTTATTATCATATTGATATGCTGGTTTGCCAACTAAATGCATGTGATTGGTGTGAAATAGCGGTCATCCAACATGCCAAAAAGAGGGAACCGCATCTCCTGCTCGTAAATCTCTGGTTGCTTCCCTGCTTGTTTCGATCTGGACCGTTTAAAACTCATCTAACGGTCAAAGCATCTGTCTCCTGAATTAAATCACAGCCGTCTGTGACGATCGAGCGGTCGGATCGAAAACAAGCAGAAAAGCAAGCAGTGATTTACGAGCAGCAGATTCGAACCCCAAAAAGAGTGATATGATACACAAATAGTTGAATCTCACATCGTAAGTTGTAACGTAGATATTAGACACAAACATGAATGTAATGCAATGCATGGTGTTCCAAAAATTTCTAAGAGATGTGTGAGGTTGGTATTTTTTACATTTTTAATTTAATTCTACAATTATACTCTATAATTTAATCATCATTTATTATTCAAAACATTAACAAATTAGATATGACTAAAGATGACACCTTTTAACTGGCTAACATCGCACAACTATTGCTAGCAATAGGTCCCATCTCTTTTTAATGGAAGACAAATTTAATTTTCATAAAAAACATTTAAAAGTAAAAAATGTTGAAACTAATGGATCCTCTTATATCAACTAAACATAATAAAATAATTTGTAAACTGATCCAAATAAGAGAAAGCTTAAAAAATATGTTCTTTTGTACCTGTATTCTTGAACATAATATCCTAATGATTGATTTTATTTAATTTAAGAATTATATTATAAATACATGGAGAATCCTTAATGAAACTTTTAATTCATCCAATAATATAAAAGAAACAAAATCTTATCATTTTCACGTGCATGACATATATATGCACAATAAATTCACATTTTAATGTAGAAAACGAATCGCCGGAATCTTCTTTTTGCCTATGCAAAGTTAACGTATTTACACAAAGATGTATATAATTTATTATGGGTAGGACTGTTAATGATGAGTTCCGGTCTATGTTTGATTCATCTTGTTGACGATGAGTTAAAGTCTATGATCAAATCAAGATCATAATCATCTATTAATATTCAGTTCATGTCCAATTTATCTTATAATCAAATAATGTTTATAATTTATCCATAAGCTAATCATGCATATTTGTTTCTGGACACCACAATATAGTCCTCTCAAATGGAAGTTCTTTCATTACTGTATTGAATAACTTAAGTTTCTTTGTGCGAATAACTTAGTTTCCTCTATGTGAAAGAGAGAGTTAGAACTAGGTTAATCTATTAGAACTAGGTAACGGCTTGCGGCTTCGCCGCGTCTTGAAAATAAAAAAAAAAATATTAACTTTTTTTCTTAAGGTATCACTAAAAAAAATACAGATTACAATATTTTGTCCTCCAAATTTTGCCCACTAACATGCAACTCTTGTATCAGAACTATAGTACATTACATCTGGCCAAAAAAAGAAAAATAAAAAAAATCAGAAAGAATGGAATTAAGAAGAAATTAAAAGCGCGAAAGAAAATGTAGCATTGCTTTGCCATAATGAATTGTTAAAAGTAATTGGACATATATCAATACTAAGAACATACTAATGAATTATTGTAGCTAAGTGAATGAATAAATCATACCAAATAGAAATAGAAAACAATCTAAGAAGTTATTTCTATATTTTCAATGAATAGTTGCCTCAATTACCTTAAAAAAACAACTCATATGAAATACGTGGGTATAATTTGTTAACAAATTAATTGTCATCCAAAATCAAAGAAAAAAAAAGGAATCTTGATGTCCTCGATAATAATACACTACAGATAATAATATGAAGAAATCAAAGCTATACATATATAGTATTGATTACATCACGCAAAAAATAAAAAAATAAAAAACAGAAAGAACGAAAAAATTGAAAAAGAAGAAAAATAATATGAAGGAATCAAATATGATGTTCCTCTTCCCTCTCTATGTGTTTTTACCTTTGAATGCCTTGTTTTTTTCTTTCCTCTATGTATGTTGTGCTGAAGCAAGTTAGAAATTATGCAATATATATATACCTAACCACTAATACGGTATATGGTAACGAAAAATTTCATGGAAGAAAGTTTTTAATATCTTCATTAGTAACGGAAAATTTTTAGGGGCAAAAGATGAGTCAGCACCTAAAGACTGTAAAAGACAAAATCCATTATGGAAAGCTTATAAGGATATTTAACACAACACCCCCTTTGTTTTTTGTGGTATTTTGAGCAGTAACGGAAAATCTCTTGTATATCTTCATTATTTTCTAAAGAGGAGGATATTGTTGTAAATTATTCATTAATTGATGCTATAAAAGGGAACGAACAATCTGGCATATAAGGAAATTCTTCATTATACTTAAAATCTCTGGTATATCTTCATTACTATCGTCATTAATGCAAAAGAGGAGGAGCTTGCTGGAAAATCTTCATTAATATGCTATCAAACGAAGCGACTATCAGGCATATATAATATCAATACATTAATATCGTCATTAATGAGATTTGCTGGAAATTCTTCATTAATGCGAATTTCAATCGTCATTAATGCAAAAGAGTGGAGATTTGCTGCAAATTTCAGTGTAAATGGCGTGTTCCCGTGTCATGGAGAAGGGACACACCCACACTGATGAAAGTTTATTTATAGTATTGATATTTGAAAATATTTGCATTTAGTTTCACTTTGAGTCAGCAATTAGTTCACAATTAGTTTAGTTTCATTTTAGCAATTGAAATTGGACTGAACTTCAACAAAGATCAATAAATAGTTCATTCTATAAATATTAATAGCATTTGGCCTATTTTATTCATGAATTGCTCTGTTCATTGGTGACTCTAATTATGAAACACGTTCCTGCAGGTATAACAATAATTTTGTTTTATTTATGCACATGGATGACCTTCAATAGTTGTTTCGTTATCACCACAATTTCAAAATAATCATAGATATTAGACTAAGAGCAACGATTTTTGTGTGAGATTTTGAATTCGAAATTTGAATAAAAAAACTTAAACAAATCATTTAAATATTAGATAGCTTGAGTCACATTTTTATGTCAAAAAAAAATAATCATATACATCAAAAGACACCTCAAAAGTCAAAAAGTGTTGACAATTGTTGTGTTGTTGTTGTTGTAACAATCAAAAGATAAACCACATTCTACATATTATTTTTAGCGTATAAGTAAAAAAAATATTATTTTTAGTTTATGTCTAAATTGGGGGAGAAATTAACAAAAGCAGTATACAAACCTTTTTAGTACATATGCGAAAAATTGTCAAAGAAAAATGCTGTAACAGATCTGTGTAGACTTTTATATGTGAGAAATTGTAGTTCATGAACCGAACCTACTTGTCATCTTGGCGATATGCCTCGTGTTCGTCTTCTCTTTCTCTCTCTACCGAGTTGCGTCTTTGCGAGTATAGTATAGGTGAAGAGAGACAACAAAGCAATAAGGAGATTTCGAGAGAGGAAACCTACACCTGTTAACCTGTACACCACCACTCGCGCGACAAGCCCTTCAATTCCAGTTTTTGCGGGTCTATTGGCGAGTTCTGATTTGACCCTCCTTTCCTCAATAATCTCAACTATATCAAGGTAAACTTGATATTTCCCAATACTAGTATTTTATTTGCTTAGTTATTTTCAATTTCTTAGTATAGCCGTCGAGCTTGTTGTTGTAGGTGAGACCTCTTTAGTCGATTATCTGAACTTGGTACCAGTTAAAATTTCTGAATCCCCCCCTCTGAATATTCAATACAGACCCAAGGATTGCTAATTCCTCATTCCATTGGGCTGCTACTTCGCTATTTTGTTCGATTTTACCCTGGCATGTCAGCCATTCCCCATCTGTTACACTTAGGATTGATCTTTGTTCCACTTAACTGAGTTCTAGTTCCAATTTTTTTTTTTTTAAGTGGCAATTTACAGTACTGCAATTATGTAGAAATGCAAGTAGTAAGCATGCACATATGCTGTATTTTCTGAACATTTCTTATTTTGTAAAGGCAAAAGCTTCTGACTTATCTTTTACATGTTTTTTATTATTTCTTGTATGAGTAAACCATAGAACTTTGATTTGTTGCAAGAAACCAAAGGTTTGCGAGTAGTGAAAGTGTGTTATTCAGAATAGTTTAGTAGGTTTAGGTATGAAAACTGGAATAGCACCGGGAATAGAATTGTTTCTGTTTCTCTCCATTCTCTTCTCCTCCCTTTTTCTATTATCACCTTACCTTGAAATAGTTTACCACTCTTCTGAATAGCAAATCATTTTGGCAACAACCTCTGCACAGGATATCATTTCTATATGGAATATTGCTGCAGTAAAGAGATGTCTGACAGCATCATTAGCATTAAGTACTAGTATGTTTGATTGACAGTTGTAGTCCATCAGAAGAAGCCTTTATATCCTTTAATTTCGTTTTTAAAAAGAACAACAAAACTGAGGATTAAAGAAGAAAAAAGTAAGCTGTAATTTTGAGAAAACTGTTTTTATTTTAATTTAATATATAGGTTTATTTATTTCAACCTTGTTACATCCTCTAGCCTAAATTTTTTGCAATGCCAGTTAATTGCCCAAGGTATCACATACTTTTATTTAGAATTTAATTGTTAGATATCCGTGTTCAGTCAATTTTATGAAACTCGACTGCCTTTGCATATGTGCCACCTAAAAATTTCTTACCTTAATGTATTGATCTTTGACAGTAATTTATGTGTATGCAAAGACATTATTGTAAGCTTTCAAGTATACACTTCTTCATTTTCTTTGCAAGTATAGTGCATCTAAACTCAAAAATCAAAATTGAATAATCATCTAGAAGTTTATAGAAGTAGCGTGTTTGATTCAATCAATCCAACTTGTTTCATTACAGTTAAGCACATACTGAATATGGTTTCTCCTTTTTCTACAATAGTCATGTACCATCATCTTCCCACTTTGGTTTTCCTTTACCTTATAATGTTTTCCTTTATGGTTTCTTTTCTCAGCAACAAGTATGTCCAAACTTTCATCAAAAGTAGCATCATTATCAAAAAGATGTTTGCATCTTAATCATCTGTTCCAAAGCCTAAGTAACCTATGTTATGGTAAGATTTTTTATGCATATGAGAGTTTAATTTTCGAATGACACTTTCTATCTTGACAAACCTGAAGCTTCATTCTATACTTATGACAAAAAAATTCTAATACCTTATAAATGGGAATAACTTACAAAATTGAAGTTTTGATGGAATATGTGTACTTACAATTCGGAGTGGCATATTTGATTAGTTGTAGGTTTAATTGTATATGCATGAAGCTTAGGACAATACAGGGGAAAGCATGATAGCCTTATACTCTCATCTGTTGTTTCATTACTTTTGCAAAATTTCAATCCATCTTTCTTATTGTCCAAAATATAAAGAAAGGAAGTTGCTGAAGGTAGGAGCAGTTTTCTTATTTAGTCTGAATTATTGTATTTTATTCGCAGTTTAATATTTTGTGTCAAGTACTTCCTATTGTTATTAATCTGAGATATTCCGAACGGAGTGGATCACATGTTATTAGGTACAAGTCAAGAACAAAATGTGCATTAGTTGTCTTATAATTAGAACAATTTCCTTCCATTTTTTCTCAACTGAATTTAACCTTTTTCAACCAAGTGTGAATGCAATACTAGACATATGTTTTGGTTCTAATTTTTCTTATATAGAATTCACTTATAATGCCACTATATAGGAACTTATTTATTTCTGAACAACTCTGCATTTTATACTTTTCACTTTAATCTTCTAGCTGCAAGTAAATGAAATCAGTAGCTTTTTCGTACAATATTTAGTGTATGCTATTTCCTCTTACCTGTAGACACTCCCATGTAAAAAGATGAATGCATGTCCTCTGCAAGAGCTACATCAGCATAAATCCGTACCAGTAATCATCTCTCTTCAGTAACTGGTTCCTCTGGATACAGTTATGGCTCGTAAGGGTGGTCAACATAGAAATAAGAACCCAGATATAACACATCCAAACAGTGACTTGAAGAAACATGAAAGAAGCAAAAGAAACAGGAGTGCGGGGCTTACATGTGACTCTTCAGTAGAATGCAGCAAGCATGGAAGCCTGAATTCTCATGAGCAAACTGATATTTCAACAAAATTGAAGAAAATCTGTTCATCAGATTTTTTTGAAAATACAACAGTCTTTTCAGATCAGGAGGAAAAAGATGATAGTACTGAAGCACAGATTCTGATGCAAAAGGCAGCATCAATGTTAAAATTATACATGCTCTGTGTAATCGCAGAGGTCAAAGGATGGGCAGACAAGGCAAAGCCGCATGTCGCGAAGTTAAAATTATACATGATCTGTGTAATCACAGAGGTCAAAGGATGGGCAAACAAGGCAAAGCCGCATGTTGCAAAATTGATGATTGCATTGAAGAAGAAATATAATTATATCAAGGAAAAAATTGATGGGTATTTTCCACAAGTGAAGCAATGGGTGGTGAATGCTGGGAAGATTGTGATGGTGTTGTTTATGGTGTGGATGGATTGCACTATCAGGGGAGCTGATTCCCTTCTCCGAGTTGGTACCGCCTCTTTTTTTGTGCTGATTTTGTGCTCCTTCCTCTCAATTGGGGCAATGGTTGGGATTAAACTGATGCTACTATTGGTGGTATGTTTAACTTTTGTCTTCCTTTTTTTTCCAACCTGCTGCTTTTTCTTCAGTATGAACTAGATTTTGGATGAAGCACTGTTTAAAATAGAGAGTAAATACTAAACATGCATGATATTCCACTTCAAAAAATTATCGTATATAGCATAGTGTTAAGGTTTAATTATTGGTACAGTTGTACAGGTTGGACTGAGATGTACAAAAAAAGGATAGGTTTTGTTCAAGAGTTTCAAATTTTCCAAGTTTTAGTTTTGAGAGTTGCATGGCAAACAGTGGCGAGAATCACTCCATTCATATCCTTCAACATTTATTTATCACCCCCAAATTTTTTTTTGAAGGGCCACAATGTCAACTCTGTCTTGATTTTCTTTCTTTTCCCTCTTTATCTTTCCCTTCCCTCCCAAAATCAGGAGCAATCCGTGAGAGAATTTGGCAGTGATTGTCTCTAAATTAATTATTATTTTATGTTATCTTTATCAAAAGAGAAAACTTAAGTCAATCTAGGATATTTGATGTCTGTTTTGCTAATCATTGTTTTTTTTTCTTTAATTGCCATTCTTTATTGCAGGTAATTGGTGCTTGTTTAACAGTCTTTGTAAGTCTCGCTCTTGGATTGATTCTAGTTGCTTTTTCATTGGCTTCTGTTCTCTGGCTTTATGGGAGTTTCTGGTCCACTAGCTTTGTCATCCTTTTTGGAGGTTATTTTCTTCTTTAAGCTTTTGTTTTGACAGAATAAAACAAGTAACTTAGGGGGTAAAATTTCTTTCGAGGACTATTTTATTAATAGTGGTCGTTTGTTGTGTACACTGGCAAAATATCAGAATATGACAATACACTTTATGCTCCTTAAAAGAGAGTTATGTCCTCTAGCCTTTCTTTGAAAAATGACCAAATTGCCACTTCTTTGTAATTCTACCTACATGGAGAAATATGTTGTAGTTATGGTGCTTATTAAAGTAGAGATGCAGTTGATATTATCCTGTTCATTGAGTACCTATATGGGCAGACATGAGACTTTCTTAATAGGAGGTGCTTATGGGATTTTTTTCTGATGTAACTCAAATTAACCTTTGGTCACTCCATTAAATCTCAAGTAACACAATGAAACCTATGTACACCTGTAACCAACTAACCGCACACACATGGCATCTCTGATATTTGTCCTATTGTAGGTGCTTCTCTTGCCTTGAGACATGAAAGGATTGCTCTATTTGTGACCACAGTATATGCTATGTATTGTGCAAAATGTTATTTTGGATGGATTGGTTTAGTGGTGACTCTAAACCTATCGTTCATTTCTAGTGATATTATTCTATATTTCCTGAAGAGAATGGACGAGAGAAAATATCAGCGGGCGCAAGAAACCTCCTTTGTGCAAGATCAAGGTACATAACCTTCTTTTTGTGGGCTTTGAATAAGATTGCAACCTAAATCAGCTTGCAGATAGCCCAACTGTCCCATTACAATCCAGTATGTGATGTAACTCATACGGAAATATAGTAGTGTTCTCAATAATCTTTACCCTGAACTGAGCAGCAACTACCAAACAGCTGAGATAGAAATTTAACTTTGAGCATGGTTCTGAAAACAACTAAATTGATAATTGGCATCTTTCCTATGCAGTGCAGCAGTACATTGAATAATCTCAAATGCTATACTTATCCATCTCCAATGAAACATAGTACCCTTAATAACCTTTAGGTTCCTGAATTTTTATTTGAATTTACAGGCCTGACTTTATATTTCTTTTGTTGTCATATTACTGAACATATTTTTGGGACAGATGGCACTTTTTCCTTTGGGCAGAGGCCAGCAGATAGAGGCCCTGGTGAACCATCGACTAGTGGGCAGGAAACTGAGAAGGAATTGACCTCAGAAGAGGAGATAATTAGGTTGTTAAATTGCACTGATCACTACTCAGTTTGGGGCCTACCTCGTCGGGGTGCAATAGATGCTACCTGGCTCAAAAAGGAATACCGAAAAAAGGTTTGCTGTAGAGCTTAGGCTTTATCAATTCGATATTCATAAAAAATGTTAGTAATGACTTTGCTGTATCATGCAATAAATGGAGGAATGTTGTTGTTTCAAGTTCTTATAGAACCCTATACTCCGCAAATAATGCCTACAATTTTGGCTATTTGTACTCAACTGTGAAGGATTTTTTGTTTTTATTTCTAAATTCCAATCAGCTTCAAAAAACAAAAAAATACATCCAAGTGACAAGTTAAATTAAGACCACCATATAGATTGTTTTTCAAATAAGTTCGTTTGTTGAACTTGCACAAACAAAGTGAGTAAAGATTGTTTGCCAACTTTGTTGTGCACATAATTCACTTGTTGAAAATGAACATAATAGCATAGCTTATGCAAAAATGACCCAGTTCTTAAGCCAGTGTGTTGTTTATTCTGTTGTTGATAGTTTTGACTGTAAAAATGGACTCATGTTATTCTGGTTTGTAAGTCATATATATTGACTTATTAAGATATTTGGTTGAGCTGTTTGAAAAAATAATGGGCAATATACTGTTTTCCTAATAATTAGTTTAACATTTGATTTGAATTTGCAAAGGACAAATGAGAACTGGATTGTGATTGCAAATAATGACTTTGAGTGTCATTTGTACCTCTTTGTGTATCATTTGCAAAATATGTTTTTTTTTTCAGTTTATGTTATTAATTCGTCCTTTGAACTACCGAACTAAATGTCCGCTATTAAAGCAATCTTTTCCATTCGAATTATATTTTTGTGACATTTTGGAAAAATCATATTGAAATCTTTGTTATATCTGTCTAGGCAATGCTGGTTCATCCAGACAAGAACATAGGAAATGAGAAGGCTGCAGAAGCATTTAAGAAGCTTCAAAATGCATATGAGGTTTAGGGTTCTCAACTGTTCATTTTTGGCTTACAGAATATGTGTTAATTTATATGTGATAATGTGATATGTCATATGTGTCAATGCATTTATTCAGGATTCATGTTATGATAACTATCGGAGTTTTATTTTACTGAACAATAAACAGGTTCTTCTTGATTCTCTGAAACGAAAAGCATATGATGATGAGCTGAAGAGGGAGGAATTGTTGAATTATTTTCAATCATTTCAAGCTGCTTCCTCTCAAAAGGTGCCTCTATTCTTAAATTAAAAACTCTACTTTTAACTAAATGCTGATATTTCCTGCTATTTGTCCTTTCTCTTCGCAGAGCGGTAGAAATGGCATTTTTGGGTTTGGGCCTGGTCGGCCTGAGGGAGATAATAATATCCCATTTGGTGATTTAAGACGAATTGTTTGCAAAAAGTGTGGTGATTGTCATATATGGATATGTACTGATCGGTCCAAGGCAAAGGGTAGATGGTGTCAGGTTTCATTTTTGCCTGAGAAAATATTTTCTTGTAGTACTAAATTTAAGAGTTGGGTTTAACTTCCTTTAAGTATTTGTAGGATTGTAAAGAATTTCATCAAGCTAGAGATGGAGATGGATGGCTTGAACAGTCTTCTCAACCTCTTCTATTTGGGCTCCTTCATAAGGTTATTGTTTCTCTATAAAGCTATTTAATGCATCTGTAGTTTCACTTTTTATTAATAGGACCTATTGTATTCACTTAATTCCTCTTTGGTGATAAATTTATCAAATAAGAATTGAGTTAGGTTAGTGCAAACACATTAGTTTGGATGAAATAAAAGCAGCCTAAAACTTACTTTTCTAGGGTTGCATGATGGATCCAAATTGTTAAACATATCAAAATCTTGTAGGAACCAAGTTTTAGAACTTCCAGAATCTTTTTACAATGTTTCCAGTTTCAAGAAACATGTCCTTATTTTATATGTGAAACTTTGTATCTTTCAACTTTTTAATATATAAGTGTCATTTCCTTTTGTCCAAAGTAGTAAAATAGTTCAAAAATAGCAAATTTTGGGATTCTATAAAATTTTTATATATGAGCCACTGTGAATGGAAACTGTTTGGATCATTTGTAGTGCAACCAAAAGACAGCCATTTTTACATACAGAAGGGAAAAAACCCAGTTAGTTTTGGGTAACATATTTACTGATGCCAGGAGATGGTGATTATGATTTCGTGGTATAATTTTATGTCCAATTTAGTAAAATTTCTAACTTCGCTTGTATAAAATGTTAACGATTTCAATACCATACAGATGGAGATACCATGTGCCTATGTCTGCGCTGACAGCAAGATATACGACGTAACTGAGTGGTTCAGCTGTCAGGTATTTCCAAAAGAAAACCTTTCTTTTAGACTGGTTCAGCACCATCACGTACCTGTGCAATTTCCTTAATATCTAATATTTGAACCATAGGGAATGAGGTGCCCAGCAAACTCCCACAAACCAAGCTTTCATGTAAATGCAAGCTTAACAAAACCAAATAACTCAAAGGGAAGTACTTCTAGCCACCGGGGCCAAGGTCCAGGTCCTAGCAACATAGAAGAAGAAATGACTGAAGAAGAGTTCTTCCAGTGGTTGCAAAATGCCGTCAATTCAGGTGCCTTTGACCCATTCAGCTCGCCCAGTGATGCAACAACTGCAGGGAACTCTAGTGCATCTAAGAGTGGAGCTGGTGGCAACAATGGTGGGAAAAAGAAGAGAAAAGGGAAGAAGCAATGGTAGACTGAGAAGAAAATTAGAGGCAGGTTTTATAAAGGTAATGCAAAGGGAAGGAAATGCCCATGACACTCTTTAAGAGTACTTGAGTTGCTGTAAAATGATATGCTTTTCTCAGCCAGTTTTGGCTAGTTCGCCGAAATTTCAGTTGTAAATCTTTTATGCAACGTGGTGCTTTTGATCTGCTAAACAAGCCACTATGGTTTGCCAATAGAGGCATTGATCTCTTTTTCTCGAGAAGCAGCATGCATGATTCTACCGCCCCGATCCAGAGTTCAACACAGATGAGAAAACAATTTTAGAATGGTCTGTTGACACTTCTTAACTGTCACTTTGTGATGATCTCAGCATTAAACGGTTGAACAAACTGATAAACACCATTGCTGCATTGTGCCCGGCAATACAAAGCAGAGACATAACAAATGCATATGCCAACACTCCAGAGAAATCGAGGACCCATTTTTGTGGAACTTTCTTATTGTAAATGTCAGTGCATGCGTTTTTCCTTTTTCCTTCATTTTCTTTTTTAACGGAAAAGTATTTTCTACGGTGTTATGAAATGTGCAAACTCCAATTTTTAGGGGAAAAATGTACCCTCAAATGGGTCATGTCCAAATGCCACTTTATTTGGAAGGGTCAGGTTGGAAGCAATTCTTCTGTCGCGCAGCAGGATGAGCAGTTCAGATTTTCTGTTCTGTAGGTTACTGACGATTCAGATTTGATTCAGAGAGATCTTTATAAATATTATAAAATTTAGTTCGTACGAACAATATTTTTGCTGCGTGATAGAAAATCTCATTCCGGTTAGGTTCCGTATGTTGTCGCCTCAACATCACAGTAATTAAAGCAGATAAGAGTTCCTATCAGAAATAATGGTTTGTTATTTATTGATTTGGTACTGTTTCCGTCTCTTAAGTTAATATTTGCAATTGGCCGTTTGATTACATATCCAAAGGCACATCACCGCATTAAAGATATAGATTAATTACCAAGATGCGATACATGATAAGAAATCTTAACAAAAGGCTGTTCTTATGTGGTTAAATTTTAAGATCATAATCAGTTTCACACACTAAAATTACAAAAACAAAAGAGTGTTCCGGAAACTATGATAGATGTTTCACCAGACATCTATAGGCCGGTGCAAACATAAATTCCTACATGGAATATGTTTAGGACAACATCTAAACAAAGGTGCTGAAAGTATAGATTTCATTTTTTTTTCCTTCCAAGTTCCATCCGATTGGGTTGTGTTATTCTTCGTGTTGCAAGTTCGATCATACCATGCTTCATATGCAAACTTGAAGAATATATTATTGGTGGTTTTCTATAGTCAGAGAAAACAATAGTTGGAAGAGTCACCTCCTGCCGACCATAGGTAAAATGCAAGGAAATTTGAAAACGAGATT
The DNA here is from genome assembly GCA_964058865.1 of Eleocharis quinqueflora. Classification (NCBI taxonomy): domain Eukaryota; kingdom Viridiplantae; phylum Streptophyta; class Magnoliopsida; order Poales; family Cyperaceae; genus Eleocharis; species Eleocharis quinqueflora. The sequence continues at coordinate 6,746 of CAXKVX010000302.1, read as the reverse complement.
TTTTTTTACCTCCACTCTACATGTTTTATTGAAACAAATTCTTAGTACAGCAACTAATTTCCTAAAAAGACCTAAAATAACCTAAATCTCAGTATCAATAACCAAGTATCAGTATCTAAAACCACCAATTGTAAAAAAAACAACACAAAAAATAACAGTTCACTTCCAAAAACAATATTTTCTCAAATCACTCATGAAAAGACAACATATCAAGACAACGGCATCTTCCAAACAAATGTCCTCGTACATCTTGCCTCACTTGCACTTCCTCCACATGCTCCATCACCGTCAGGTTTCCTATTTCTTGAATATGTCTTGGCAAATTCTGAACATTTTGTGACATAATGAGATTAACTTTCAAGTAAGATTACGAGATTTTTCTTGAAAAAGAAGAATTTAGAAAGATTGCAAATTTATGAATGCGTCCCCCAACTAGATTGATCCCAAACACTGAAGCAGGAAAACTTTTTAGTTGGTCCCTGCTATTACTTAATCAAGAATGGGCTCGATATTAATTTAGCTCCATACCAAAATTTACAATTTTTTAGTAGTATGATTCTTCTTTATAATTTGTTAAATAGCCAATTTCAATTCATTTCCGTTTCCCTAGTGTCCTTCATTAATCCCTTTCTTATCTTTTCTTCTTCCCTTTGATATGTGTGTCAGGTCTGAATCTGTAGTTGGTGACTTGGTATTTTGATGAAAAAAAGTGGATAGTAGAGATGAAGATGTGTTTCTTCTAATAGCTGTTTTTGAGGCAGCTCTTGCTGAATAGCTTTTTGTCCTGGGCTTTTCCTTTTCTTTGTCAAGTATTTGGGCTTTAGTAATTACTCTACTTTTATTTATTTATTTTATTTTATATTGTCTAACATCGCGATACTGTTCACGAATGAACAGTGTCATTTTTCTTCTTTTTTTTGCGCCAAACGCCTCAACTCATCCACGTGGGAGAGTGAGATGAAGAGAGCTGTGGTGCGTTCACGTGGGAGAGAAGCCCCACATAGACTTTAAGGTCTGTTAAGTCACAAAATCATTTGATATTTTGATAGTACCTTGCACCCATTAGTAACATTTAAAAAAAAGATTCACATACAGAGGATCTAATATAAACAACAATAATGTTTATCCCCAAAGCACAGAGGTAATTTTTCTTACAAGAACTGCTTGCAACAACAATTCATGAACAATATTACCCATTTTCACCCTATTTTGTAATCATGATTTGACATTGACAATTCAATTGCAGAGATGTGGTGTCATTATTAGTTTAGCAATATACTGAAAGCGTCACATCAAGCATTACAAGTAATAATCTCAATCCCATAATAAATGCAATATTAGCAATCATAAAACTATCAATCGTGATAATTGCTTATTTAATTATATTTCTGCCACTATCTCAAAAAAAAATAAAAATATAAGGTGGAACATCCTGAAGTTGATGTGGAAAAAGTTCAAATATTTTTACATATCAAGCACATTCAACTACAGTAATAGCATGAAAGCACTCTTATATTGATTCTGATTTACAGAATATGACCAAATGAAAACAAAGCAAAAAAAAATGGATTTATAGTAACAAATTGCAACGGAAGGAAATATGGATTAATATTACATTACGTTACATTACACTATATCATTGTCGCACATATTGAATGAACAATGACCTTTTTTTTCCGCCACGTGCTGTCAAATAGAGGTATATAGTGTAATGCAGTAAGAAGTGTCTTTTTTGCTTCCGCCACGTCATGCTAGAAGTGTCTTTTATTGCGCAGCATTTTTTTTGTTTTTTATAATTGCGTGATATCGTCTATTAATGCCCCTGTATGTATGTGAATATTTCAAGATTGCCACATATGCGGTATGGTGTCTCGCCGATCTTCTAATATTAACCTGATCCACTGTTCCGTTCAGCCACCTAGGCACCTAGCCGTTAAATGCTGCGAGAAAATTCAAGTTGTTATGCTGCTCTAGAGAGTACCAGAAAGAGAGAGAGAGAGAAGGTTTCTTGCCTTAAAAAACAAAACTGTTATAACAATAAAAAATCAAGTAATGAACCAACTTAAATTAAAACAAATGGAGGCGTGCATGGAATTTTTTTTTCTGTCTGACTCTCAAAAAAATAAGAATTACATTCAAAACCCTGTTTTCAAACATTTGACAGTCATGGCTCTATTTTTCAGCGTTCAGACTAAATTAAACTATATCATTGTATAACATTTGAACAGTGTCATTTCTTTTTTCGCAGCATTTGTCTAACGCATGACGCATGTCGCATGACGCAAGTCACAAGACGTACGATGCATGATGCATGGCGCATCTGAATGAACAGTGTCATTTCTTTTTTTGCAGCATTTGTATGACGCATGACGCATATCGCATGACACATGTCGCATGACGCAAGTCACAAGACGTACGACGCATGATGCATGGCGCATGACGCATGGCCCATTTTGCATAACGCATGACACACAACGCAGACGCATGACGAAAGATGCATGACACATGACGCATGACGCATGACGCATGACGCATGACGCATGACGCATGACGCATGACGCATGACACATGACGCATAACGCAGGGCGCATGATGCATGACTGTACATTATGCATGACGCTGCAAGTCGCAAGATGTCAGAGGAATGACACATGGCGCATGACAACGTCGCATGACGAATGGCGCAAGACGCATGACGCATGACATAAGACGTACGACGCATGATGCATTACGCATGACGCATGACGCGTGACGCGTGACGCGTGACGCATATAAAAAAAGTACAATTATAAATGGAAGTTCAAAAAAAAGAGAGCCAAATTAAATCGACATGAACTGAAAGGGTTTTAGTCATTAGCGATCGAATAGGTGAAGTATAGACACATGAGCATATACTAGGCGTGCAAACGCGCTCCGTGCATATACATGCGACATGAGAAATCATTACCACGCGTCGAGTAGCTGAGGGAGCACAGATGCAACATGAAAAATCAACGAAAAAAGGAAATTGGCACTGTTGCGAATGAGAAACGGAGAAACGATGACACTGTCTTCTTTACTGGAAGACGAAACATGCGTCATGCGTCATGTGTCATGCCGCCATGCATCATGCGTCTACACATGGCATTTGACGCATGATGCATGACACATGACGCATGATGCATGGAGTGAAACGCAAGACGCATGACGTATGACGTGAAACACAAGACGCATGACGTATGACACATGACATATGGCACAAGACACATGACACATTTTGCATAACGCATGACGCACAATGCATGACACATGATGAAAGATGCATGACGCATGACGCATGATGCATTTCGCATGACGTATGACACATAACACATGGCTCATGACGCATGATGCATTTCGCATGACATATGACGCATAACGCATGGCTCATGATGCATGATGCATGACACATGACGCATGACGCATGACTCATGACGCTGCAAGTCGTAAGACATTAGAGGAATGACACATGACGCATGACACACGTCGCATGACGCATGACGTATATCGCATGACGCATGACGCATGGCACATGGTGCATGACACACGACGCAAGACGTACAACGCATGGTGCATGACGTATGACGTCTGACACATGACACATGACGCATGCTGCATGACACATGTTGCATGAGTGCATGACGCACAATACATGACGATAAACGCAAGACGCATGGCGCAAGCCACATGATGCATGACGCATGACGTGTGCATCATTATTCTAACGTCATACGACAATAAAGCAACAACATGCAGTGAACGCATATCGCATGACACATGACGTCTAACACATGGCGCATGACGCATGACAGTACATTACGCTTGACACATGACGCTGCAAGTCTCAAGACGTTAAAGGAATGACGCATGACACATGACACATGACGCTGCAAGTCACAAGACGTTAAAGGAATGACGCATGACGCATGACACAAGACGCATGACGCATGATGCATGACGCATGTTACATGTCGCATGTCGCATGACGCATGATGACATGATGCCTGACACGTGCCGCAAGACGCAAGACGCATGACGCATAACACATAATCTATGATGCACGATGTGAGACGCATGACGTATAACACATCGCATGCCGCATGACCCATGTCGATTAACGCATACCGCATGAATGAATAATGTTTTAGTTTTTAAGATAATGTCTCATCGACTGTCACCGTTCATAGCTTTTCAGCTTTTTTCTGCCATTTTTTGTTTTTTTATATTAATTAAACGGTTTATTATAATTTTATTATTGTAATACGAAAGTTCAAAATTTAACTTTTTTGCGCGGAGCGCGAACACGTATATCTAGTATTATTCATTTTGTATAAAAGACTCATATAGCATCTGGTGGGAAAATATCTTGCGTGCACTTTTTTTTTGCATCATAGAAATGCACTTTTCTTCTAGATCGTAAGATTAAAGATCAATGTTCGACTGTCAGTTTATTGATTCGAGAGATTTTGTATTATTAAATTACGAGCGTTGAAATTACATTGGACGATTCAGATGAACAGTGCAGCCCTCAATTGCAAAAAAATGTACTAGAAGATACGGTCCCAACATCTGCTGCCTGAATCCTGACTACCTCGTGTAGCAGCCAGTCTCACTAGTGTGTAAAACAGAAATGAACTGAAATTTCCTCTTTAATTACACTTTCGCCTCTCTTATTTAATCATTTACTGATTCAATCTTAGTCCCATGATTTCATCTCCTAATACTATTCTTTATCTTCTCTAATTATCCTTCTTATCAGTAGCAATTATTCTTCTTTACTAAATATCCTTGTACTAGAGAATCAGGCCTTGAGTTCAAAACTCGAAAAAAGAGACTTTAGTTCATTTAAATTTGAGTTGTTCGACTTCTATTTTTATCTAAACAAAAAAATCCTTGTACTAATAATAGCAGCCATTTTTTCTTTAATTTTCCGTATCAATAAACTGGTATGCGACAGTGCTTTGGTGCTCAAACTTTTCCAAAGAAAAATGAAGTTCGTTCTCGAATTATCATTTGTACCAATTTGGTTGTAATCGCAACTAATTCAATTATTGAACTTTTTGTAAAACAATAAAAAACAATTATTTGTATTAACTTAATTAAAAACTCAAGTTGGTCTCCAGATTTTTATCTGCACCAAATCAGTCTTCTAATTTTAAAGAAAAATTATTTACTAGACTTCTATTTACATCATATTAATTAGAAAAAATGGGACAAAACAAGATGCGGTGTCTAAAAAATTGGCACGGTGGTAAAAAATAGAGAGATGGTACATTTTAAAATATTTTTATCACATGTATATTTTTCCAAACTTTTTTCTAAAAAAACTATGGTTTTATAGGTATATTTTTCTAAAAGTTTCGGAAACATAATTGTACAATTACGACAAGTCGATAACGCAACTTCGTCGTTGGACAGGTTACAAGTTCGGATTGGATCTGAAACAACTAACTTGGATTTTTTAAATTTTAAGACTCATTTGTGTGGATAATGTGAAGCAAATAAATATTTAGGAACTATTTTGACTCTTTTAGAAAATTTCAAAAACTAATCATCTTAAAACTTTTTTGAAACTAAATTAATGTAAATAAGAAGTTGGCATGTTTCTCAAGTGGTAGCTAATTAGAACAACTTCAAAAGTTATGAATTCAAACATTCATGAACAAACATTCAAATCCTGCAATTGATATTTAAAAAATAATACCGGATGTAAATATGTAATACTAATATACCTCCATATATAAAAAACTCAAAACCAACTTGAAAATTTGATTAACCAAAACACATTTTTTTCTAATATGTACCGTCGGTCTCTGTTATTTCCCTTTAAAAGAAGATATGGAGCGCCACTTTTGGCTCTAATTGAATATATATCATGTACGTACGTAGGCTAGGTATTTGTCAGATTTTATCAGTATTCTGACCAATCCTTGTTCCCTATGATCTTTTATTTTTTTTAATTTTGAGAAGAATAATCTTTTAATTTCATCTGAGGCCTATCACAAAGGGAATGGGATTTGGTGCTGCGCGGGACGGTGTAGCGCAACATCAGAATCGTCCAATTGCGAACTGAATGTTTCAAGATTCGTGCCAAAGTATAAAGGCCCTTGATTTTCATCTCTGACAGTCGATCGCGAAATTGACGATCGATTCGGACCGTTCATTTGCTGTAGCGCGGTATTGCGCTATAGCAGATCCGGGTCCATCACAATGGGCTGCCACTTTATTAAGAGTGTTTATTTATAAGGAAAAAAATTTCAAAATGTCATTGCAAAAGTTTTTATTTGTCAAAATGCCACCACAAAATTTCTATTTGTCAAAATGCCATTAAAATCTCTTAGATATTTTAATTAGACCAATATCCTCCTTTTAGCTCAATCTAATATATCTGAAATTTCAAAATGTCAAAATTACCCCTGCAGAAACTTCTTTCTTCCCCTTCCGATATACAGAATAATAAATGCACTATTCGACTCAGTTGAGAAACCTATTCGAAAACCCTCATTCTGTTTAGCCTCAAGGATTTAATTTTGGTTTGAAATTAACCCTTCCGTTGTTCGACCAATAAACCGATATCTGATTTGATTTAACTGGAAACCCTCATTCTGTTTCTTTTGGTTCTTTGAGTTTCGTCACCATTTGATTTACGAGTCAATTGGACTGTTTTGCTCAATCATAGAATCACATTTTAATGGTATTTTGGTACCAGTGGCTGCTGGATTGATTTG